>BSUD01000007.1:5581103-5679393 GCA_033239045.1 Fagopyrum esculentum | reverse complement strand
TTTTTTTTTTTAATATTTCAACAATTCTAGTTCGGCTCGTTTGCCTAAAATAACACTACAGAAACATTATTTTAGCCGAGCTACTCGGACTCGGCTCGTCAAAAGTTTGGCTCGAGCTCGTTCACTTTCTAAACGAGCCAAGCTTGAGCACATTTTAAAGCTCGTATAAATTTTAGGCTCGGCTCGGGCTCGGCTCGTTTCTAAACTAGCCGAGCTTGAGCATGCCAATGCTCGGCTCGTATTACACCCCTATTCTTGAGCCTTCCGACGACGGGATATATTTGTCTTGTCGTGACAGTAATCATCTCTTTTGAACTATCCATTAGGATTAGGGTTTATTTTACATCTCAAGAATTTTTGGATCGAAAGGGTATTAGGGTCAAAAGTAAAAAGAACTCACAATTCTTGAATCAAAATAATCAATGTTGTGTTTTGTTCACATTAATTAACACTTATCATATAGCTAGACAATATAGTTGAACAATTTTAATTGTACAAATACATGTTATATTTGAACAATTATAGTTAATCTTAGTACATCCTTCCTATTTTTAACCCTAAAATCCGTTTTCATCAACCTAATCCTATATTTATTTATTTATATTATGTGTGTGTTTTATAAAAAAAAAAAAAAGACGACGTTTTCCACGAAATATTTTTTTTAAAAAAAATAGAGAACATATTAAAATGAATTAATTAGAGAAATAGGACCCTTTAAAATTATCTTTTGCAAACTAGGTCTCTATATAAAAGAAAGAAAAAGTAGGTATGGAAACTAGAAATAGGGGCAATAATTTATTTAATTGAAATGATAGTGATTAGATGTTTACTTTTGGTTTAAGTGTCTTTTTTTTAATGTTTACTTTTTATTTTTTTTGTTAATGTAGTTAGTTTGATAAAATTTTCAAGTCCATGAATGTTTAATTTTTTTGGGTGACATTGTTTTCGTTACCCAAATATGAATTGTAATATTTTTCTCATTATTGGGTATATATTTATTGTTTTTGTGGTATGTTTTTTTATTGTTGAGTATGCTTAAAGTGATATTTTTGGGTATGTTTTATGGTTATCCAAATTGTGTTACAAGAACCAAATGTCATTTGATATTGATGTTTGGGTACAATATCGATTTGTGTAAATTTTGGTTATGACAAATTCAAATTGGGTATGCTTTTATACGTGTATTGACTTTGTAATATATTTCTTATTATTAATTATATTTAAAGTGATATCGTGGGTAAGTTTTATGGTTACCCAAAATGTATTATAATGATCAAATGTCAAGCGAATTTTTGGGTAATGACCAAATGTCATTTGATATTGATGTTTGTGTACAATATCGAGTTTTGAAAATTTTGGGTATGACAAATTTAAATTGGGTATGGATTTTGTATTAAGTTATGTTTAAATTGGGTATAAATATAAAATATTATCCAATTTATGGATATTATTTTATCTTGATATTTGATTTATTGGGTATCTTGTTTTCGAGTATGTTTATGTACTTTGACAAATTTATTTTTGGGTATGATTGTGACATTATTTGGGTAAGCGGATTTTTGGGTAAGCGAATTTTTGGGTAAACGAGTTTTTTCTGGGCAGAGGGCTGCGTTTTTTTGGCCCCAAATTTCCTCCAAATGTCAATCAAAAGTGTCACAATCAGCACTCACATCAGCCATCACTCATTAGTCATCACTTTTGTCAACTTTTTGTCCTATTTATGAATTAGTCTAAGTAAAGTAGGAGCCCTATTTCTCAATTTGTAATTAGTAGACCCTAAATTTCAACTCTATAAGATAAAAGGCCTTAAATGCCAATTCAGCCTATTAAAATTTAACTATTTTAAAAAAAATAGAGAACATATTAAAATTTAAATAATTCTTGAAATATTTGGAGCAATTATTTGAAAGTAATTCCATCAACAATAAAAGATTGAGGCCCAATTACAAGATATTATATGGATGGCCCGTAAAGGTTAGCCTTATCGATTTACTTTTTACCTTCCGTTGCACACGAACGGGTCTAGGCTGGTAGAAGAGAAGTACAAGGTTGCTGGCCCGCTCGAACAGACCCAGTCCATCGGCCCAAATGCCATTGCCCGAGCCCGTAATAGCTAGAAGCAATTAAGCGAATCGCTCTTGAATGTGCCATTAGGGGTGCGTTCGGTGAGTCAGTGATTATCGAGATTATTGGGATTATAATTTCGGGAGATCTTTTTTGGAGATTATTCTGCTAATTTTTTTCAATAATCTCCCAATATTATTGATAATCTTTTATTATACGGTTATTGGGAGATTATTGGAGATTATTTTGACCCCAAAAAAGTACCTTTTTTCAAAAGCGATTTGCCTAATTATTTATTTAAGGTGTAAATGTATAATATTTTTATTATATACAGTGACACCTTAAATTAACAAAATTTTGAACAACTATTCATAAAATAATTATGTAAAATCATCTATTTTAAAGATTAAATCAAGATAACATTCTATTACTTTTCCTCAATATTATAAAATATATAATAATTATTATTTATCTAAATTTAATATTTTAAAATCCATTATAAGTTTTATATATTATAAAGAATTTTCAAATTTATTTGTAAAGATACTAAAAATCAATTCTCAAATATTAATTTTATAGATAGTTTTTTCAACTATTTCGAAAAATTATAATATTTATACAGTGCAAGTAAACACGCGACGATCCGACGACTGCTAATATCAGTTAGCATACACAATTTTCTCTGTCAATTTAGCCGGCCGTTGCCCAACGAAGCTGACTGCGGATGCGTGAGGCTCTATCGCCGGTTGCTTTTCCCGCCTAAGATCAGTTGACAGTTCGAAGGATCCGAAGGGGCCATAACCGGTTCATATTCTGATCCGAAATTTGCAGCTCTCAGAACTCATTCAGATCAGATGGGGAACATATTTGTGAAGAAACCCAAAATTACCGATGTCGATCGCGCTATTCTCTCTCTCAAAACCCAAAGGCGCAAGCTTGGTCAATACCAGCAGCAGGTTCTTCATTCTTCTCAATTGATTGCTTATTTGCTTTGCGGATCCTTCAGGGTCCAAATTTGCCGAATTCGAATCATTAACAAATTGTTAGGGTTTTTGGCTTCTTAGCTTCACGTAAAGTTATATGGGATTTCGCGTTCTATGAATTCCAATTTTGTTAGGGTTTTGTTTATTGTACTAAATGGTTCAGATTAGCTCTATACCTTGCCCAATGATCAATCACTGATCATTGCATATGCGAGATGTCATTTAATTTGGTAATAAGGGGATCCACTGAAGTATTAGTTGAGTTTTTGGGTAAATTGCACTACTGAAGCATTGATCTTTCCCTGCTCATTTATTTGCTAGATGCAGCAGCATATGATTAATGAATGCAGGTCAGATGGGCTTTTTATGAGGACGTACGTATTTCAAACATTGAGCAATAAGAACATATAATTTGCAAACAAAAATATCTGATGAAATTAGACAATTATGGACTACTCTTAATTACCTTTTTAGGGCAATGAATGTAATAAACTGAATTCATTAACCAGCATTGAACAGCTTTTAGACATCGACCCTTCTCGTAGGCACTATGGAACATCTATTTTGGACTCACGTTGATTTTATTTCAGCTTGAAGCTGTGATTGAAGCAGAAAAGCAAGCTGCAAGAGATTTGATTCGTGAAAAGAGAAAAGAGAGGGCCTTGCTTGCATTGAAGAAAAAGAAGGTGCAGGAAGAATTGTTGCAGAAGGTTGATGCATGGCTTCTTAATGTTGAGCAACAAGTAAGCATATGATTTGCCCATTTGATTGTTGTTTTTCTTAATCCATACAACATTTTCTCGTAAAAGCTTACTGATTATTTGCTGTTGTACTTTTTTATTTATTTATGTTTATCATGTAGTTGGCAGATATTGAACTTGCTAGCAAGCAAAAGGCTGTCTTCGAGAGTTTGAAGGCAGGAAACAATGCAATTAAGGCTATACAAAGCGAGATAAACATTGATGATGTCCAAAAACTGATGGACGATACTGCTGAGGCGAAAGCCTACCAAGATGTGAGTTTCTTCTCAATCATTTTCATCTTTTATGCCACCTTGCGCTATTTCACAAAAGAATTGATGCATTTGTCTTACATTCATGTAAAATGGAGAACAAATTGCTACAAATAAAAGAGGATAAGGTCCCTAGTTTTGTGAAGTTTAATGCCTAAGAAGATGGCGTCTTTACAATCATAAGGTGCTAGGTAGTGAAAATTGAAAATCATTCTCCTGCCCTCCTTCCCAACCTCACCAACACAAAGAAAATCTCGAAGCAGATCAAAACCTTGTGATGACTAGGATGGCTAATACAGTTTGCTTTTGACCTTTGGCATGTTCTTGCAGGAAATAAATGCCATCCTTGGGGAGCAATTAACTGCAGAGGATGAAGAGGAAGTTTTGGCAGAATTTGACAATTTGGAAGCATTGGTACGTTTGACTGCTTTTTATGTGTTGTCATTTATAGTACTTCAACATGGAATTAGTTATCCACTAATCCCACAACAAGAGTAGGGATCTTCATTTTCATTATTATGTTCTTTTCGACAAGTGAACGACAGCACGTTGAATTGAATTTAACTTAAAAAAACATTATATGTTTTTAAACATTGCTAAGCTTAGAACAGAGACAATATCGAGTCCAGTGATATCATTGATAGCTACATGCTTTCTACAAGTTCTTGGATGCCTAATACAAGTGTGATTAGTAGATATAGAAGTACTTCTTTGATTCTCATGAGAACTAAATTGTTCTTTTGCTTATGATCTGGTACAGTATCATACAGCCGAGTTTACACTTTTGTACGTATATGGTCTTACTTGAGCATTATTTTCCTTTCTGTGCATAGATCACTGCTGAAGATCTTCCAGAAGTTCCAGCTGATACGGTCCAAAAGGATGAAGAAGAGAGCCTTGACCTGCCTGATGTTCCAACCACAGCTCCAGTTGCTACAGAAGAGGGTTCCTCCAAAGTGGCTGAGAAGACTAAAGGTATTCCCATTCTGCTCTTACTTTGTCCCGTCTTCTCATGCGTATATGCTTTGTGGATATCCTTTTTGAAAAGAAGGGAAAAAAGAAAAAGAGAAAAGACAAGATGATATCCTTTCCCTTCCTTTGTGGAAGTGGAAGCACAGGAAAAGAAGATGGTTTTCCTGTTGTCTGTCTAATTAATGGATTAGTTTTCTCCTTAATTTGATCCCTTCCTTTCTCCAAAGGTTACCCCAAAACTTGTAATTTAATTAAGATTAGTGCTGATTTCTGATGCTTAAACAATTTTTTGCAATAGTTATGGAGGAACCATTGCCTGCATAGCCTTATCACGAGACTCGATGCTTTTGGTCGAACAATGCTGGTGGATACCATGGGATCTGATGGAAAATTTTTTAAAATTATGAATGATAGATGTTACCAGCTTGCTTGTTCAAAGCATATAATTGGTTTGATATCCTGATATTTGTACATCAATGTTGCACATTTATCTTTTTCCTCCTCTTTCTGTGGATGTTAATTGGAAGCTTGTAACATACTTTTTTAAGTGTACAGATAATGCATTATGATTTCAGCTACATATTTGTGCATCCCAGAACATACAGTCTAATCTGTTTCTGTACCAAAATTGAAGTGTTTCTCCCTGACAATTTTAACGAATGATCTGCATGTTTACAGTAAGAATGACTTACAAGCTGTTATTCTCTATGTATCAAGAACATGTATATGAAACCAAAAATCCTATGCTTTTATGAACACCCGAAACCGAAAATTTACTGTCACGATTCAGAGCCCAGAAGGAAGGCTAAGTGAATTAATGTCACAACTCACAGTCTTCTGGTGACTTGAAACCTTAATTAGCATTGACAACACTTCCTTCATGTTTGGCCTTGCAAGAGGCGCCTCTGCTGTGCATTTGAGACCAATTCGAAGCAGTTCACACATCTCGTCCTTCCCTTCATCGCCTTCCAACTGAACAATCAATGTTGATAGCAATGATAGACCTGATGATTCCATTCCTAGCTGTTCATTTCCAGTTACTCGTCTTACGCTCTCAACCAAGCACTCTTCGCCGCCATCAACAGCTCTCCTCCCTGTAGCAAGCTCCATAGTTAGAACCCCGAAGCTGTATACATCACCCTTGGTTGTAGCTTGCCATGTCTGACTATATTCTGGTGCAACATATCCCACTGTACCAGCCACTGTGGTGCTCACATGGCTAACACCGGCATCCACCATCCGAGCAAGGCCAAAATCTGTCACTGTTGCTTTTCCATCCTTGTCTAGCAAGATGTTGCTTGCCTTGACATCTCGGTGAACAATTGCAGGGTAGCATTCATGATGAAGGAATACTAAGGCTCTTCCAACATCTATAGCAATATCAATTCGTCGTCTCCAATTCAATTTTGTTTGATCCGAGATTAGATCTTCCAAGCTCCCGCCTTCCATGTACTCGTAGATCAAGATCTTCTGTGACCCATCAAGACACCAACCATAGAGAGTAACGAGATTCGGGTGTGGCCAAATAGAGCTGTTCCCACACATAACCTCCATCTCAGCACGAAACTCTCTTTCCCCTTCCATGCCTTCCCTTTGCTGCTTCTTCACAGCTACTTGTCTCCCATCGGGTAATACTCCTCTGTAAACGGTCCCAAATCCTCCCGTGCCAATGATATTATCCTCGGAAAAGTTGCCTGTGGCTTTCAGGATATCAGCATGAGTGAAGGCCGTCCTATCTAGTCGGATGACTTTTATTCTATCAGACAGCCAAGGGGAAGACGCGCTGGAGCTGGATGAACAGCCATGCTGGTGAAGCCTGTTTCTTAAGAGATACCTTTGTCTCTCTTCTGGGTTTCTTATCAAAGTGCAAACAAGGATTGTGAATACACCACAGATCAAGAGAACAAATACAAGGATCAAGAATAGGAACAATGTAGCCTGCTTTAAGATCCCTCTGTGCCTTATGTTTGCAGGTCTACCTTTAGGAGATGGTGGTGAGGAGCTGTTAAAGAACGGTGGCAAGCGTAAGAGCGGGTCACCAAGGAACGAATACTTATCAAATGTTCCTAATTGTCCTGTTGACGGAATCACACCGGAAATGAAGGGGTTATACGACACATTGAACTTATTCAACTCGTTCAAGTTGTTCAGGCTTGTAGGGAATGTGCCTGAGAAGTTGTTGCAAGACAGATCAAGATTTTGCAAGCATTGGAGGTTCTCAATCTGTGAGGGAATCACATCAGAAAATCTATTTTGCGAAACATTTAGGACAACCAATGGAAGGTTTCCAATCTCTGAGGGCAATGCACCAGAGAACTGATTACCACTGAAATGGAACATACTAAAATTCTTCATCTCGCCAATCTGGTGAGGAATTTCTCCAGAAAACCGGTTTCCGCTTAGCTGAAGGTAACCCGAGATCTGAAGTGTCCTAACTGATGATCCTGGTTCACACACAGGAAACAAGCCATACCCTTTAAGTATCCGGTCCCATATGCTCCTGCAGCTCTTTCTTGTGAGCAGTATATACACAAAGCTAAATGGAGGGTAGTCTGCTGGTATCCATCTTTTCATTACTAAGCACTCCCCTGAACCGGGTAGGACAGGGCCGCTATTTCGATTCATAAGAAATGTAGGAGTAGGATTCGTTCCGATTTTTGTCAACTCTTTAGGGAATGTCCCATTAAACTGATTATTGGCAAGGTTTAACCACAACAAGCTGTTACAATTGCCCAGCTCTCGCGGGACCTCACCAGTCAGTGAGTTGTTTGCCAACATCAGCCAAAGAAGCGAGGTCAGATTCCCGAATGTGGATGGAATTCTTCCTGTCAATCTGTTGAAAGATAGATCAAGCACTTGAAGACCATTAAGGTTTCCGTATTCAGCTGGAATCAGGCCGGAAAACCGATTATATGCAAGAACCAAGAATTGCATTGTTCCTGCCATAGAAATCTCAACAGGAAGAGGACCTGAGAAATTATTATAGCTGAGGTCTAGCCTAGAAATATTGGGCAATTTTAGTATACCAGAGGAGTTTATACCACCTGAGAATGAGTTTGCATGAAGCATTAGATACTTCAGCTGAGTGAACCTCCCGAGAATCCGCGGTATATCCCCACTGAAGTTGTTCCTACTTAGGTCCAAGAAGGTCAGATTAGTACAATTCAACAATGATTGTGGCAAATCCATGGAGAAGTTGTTCTTCCCTAGAACCAAAGCTTGTAAACTGGAAATTGATCCAAGAGAAGACGGGATTTTGCCATTGAATTCATTTCCCCACAGATTCAAGGCATTCAAGCTCTTACAATTCGAAATTTCAGAAGGAACTTCACCGTGAAAGTGGTTCTCTGATAAGTCCAGAATTTGCAGGTTGCATTGCCCATTGAAAAGTGATGGCAAAATTGACCCAATGAAGTCATTCTCCGAGACGGAGAACTCCTTCAGCCTTGTGAATCCATTCCACAGTTTTCCATTGAAACTGTTTGCACTCAAGTCAAGATACTGCAAATTTGAACACTGCTGAAAACAAACATCTACCGACCCGGTGAAGTTATTGGTTGATATATTAACGACCTTCAAATTCCCACAAATGGCTGGGAAAGTATGCTGGATTTCACCCTCTAACCTGTTTACTGATAGATCCAAGACCTCCAAGCTGCTCAAACTAGATACATTCAACTCCCCACCGATCAAATTACGTGATAAATTGAGGTATTTTAGGGTTTTGCAACTGCCCAAGTCACGAGGAATTCGGCCATTAATTGTGTTCTGTGAGAGGTCAAGATGTGTGAGCGCTGTCAAAGCAGAGAAGTTACCGAAGATTTCGCCGGAAATGCTACTGGAAGAGAGATCAACGCCGGTGACTCGACTGCCGGCGCCGGAAAAGCTGCAAGTAATCCCCTGCCAATCGCAAGACGTGGAAGTTTGATTCCACTTGGTGTATCTTCCTCTGTTCACTTGATTTTGATGTTCGAGAAAGGATTTCAAGCTCAACAGAACTTGCGTGTCGCTGGCCAGAGAATCTCCCTCGACAATTGCACCTATTAAAAATTGATTAAAAACAAAATCTTTCTTGAGAAACCCAGAAAAAGGGAACAATTGGGTTCATCATGGCACTTAAGTGTTCGACGAAATGCTACAGAGAAGTATAAAAGAAAATTCACCTTTGAGCAGAACGACGAAGATATTGAAGATTAGTAACAAAAGCAGGTAGGCAGCAGAATTGGATTCTTCTTGCATAATTGAATTAGTTCAGCTCAGAGTTTGTTGTTCAACAGAAATTATGGTTCGCTAATCAAGATCATGAAAACTCCATGGATGAAGGTCAGTATGAATGAAAAAG
Source organism: Fagopyrum esculentum (assembly GCA_033239045.1). NCBI lineage: Eukaryota > Viridiplantae > Streptophyta > Magnoliopsida > Caryophyllales > Polygonaceae > Fagopyrum > Fagopyrum esculentum. Next base: position 5,670,020 of record BSUD01000007.1, on the reverse strand, counting down.
AAACGAGGGTTTGAAAAGATTGGAGAAAGAGAGAAGGTGAGATGTTGGGTTGGGATGAAAGCAAAGCCATGTCATGTAAATTCTAACTTTTGGGGCAGTCAATTATTCAAAGTTCAAAGTTCAAACAATCAAACCTAATTTAGTTGATTAAGATTTCCAATATATATAATTTATACTATATATATATATATATATATATATATATATATATATATATATATATATATATATATATATAATATAATATAATATTAAGTTTGAGGGTGAAAAGTATAAGGATTGACAACTATTGAATTAATTAAAAATGATTCAATTATAATTATATTCGTTTAATTAAAAACTGTTCAATTATAATTATTTAAATATGTTAATTTTTTTGACTATATTCAAAATTATTATAATTATCAATTATTTAAATATATAATAAGTGTTAATTATTTTAAATAAATAATATCTCTCAATTAATTTGACAAAGATTGTAAATATACCTTCATATATATATATATATATATTCAAATGGCAAGAAGAATAAAGGTCTCGTTTTTCTTGATGTAATTAGTGGTGATTTGTTATTGTCAATGTTGTCAAGCTCTGATGTTATTTGGGTGGCAAGAAGTCCTTATATTTTGTTTATTTCATAATTTTCATTTCATACCAAACAAATAATATATTGATTTGAGTTTCGTCTTAAATTGACTGAACCACGTGATATCAAAGTTTGACATAAATCCAACTAATTTATTTGAGTTTTAAAATCTTAAATCTAAATCCATCTTTCATTTTTTGGTATTTTATTTTTAATTTACAAAAAATGAAATATTTATTTTAATTATTTAAAAAATAAACGGTTAATAGTACAATTATGAGATGTGAATATTTGATGACGATACATTTATGAATCGTCGGGTGTTTACAATGTAATTATGATCAATAACTTCGTAGTTTGGAGGTGTTTTTTATTAAAAGTGTCACGGGGATCGATGAGACTCATTTAGCCGGTTTTCCATTCAAGTTTCATTGCGAGAATACCGAATAAAGTTGTTGATTGTCTCTCCCGAATTAATCCGGAGGTTGGGGGCGAGCAAAACTTTGATGAGGGTTGTTCCTCGTGATGTGTACGCTTTGGCTTGTTCGGATTTAATTCATTTACATATTTGCTTTAAAAAAACGGTTGTTGACAATATAAATATTAAATGCTTGACAATATAATTATGGGATATTAATAAAAAAGTTTTAAAATTATTTTTGAAAACATATTTTGTAAATAAAAATAAGTAAAATATATTTTAAGTTTAAAAAATATTTTATTTATCTTTTTAATTAAGAAATGTTGGAATTCCGTTTTCATTTCTAAACTGCGAGTAATTCCTTACCAACTTTTCCACTTAGATAAATTTGAAATTAAGAAAACTAATCATTTTCATATAATTTGAACAATTTATATTTAGAAAATAATTTTCACGTAATATTCTTGAGTTATCCAAATTTTTGATCTTATATAGTATTCATTATGTTATAAAATTTTGCATGATGTTCTCGAGTCTAAACACATTTTCTATTGTTTCCTCTCTCTCTTTTTTTAATTATAAAGATGAAACATTAAACTGAAATATTTTCTAATCAATTTTTAAGGGCTCGTTTGATACACATTCGAAATTTGGGTTGAAATGAATAATCATAATAAAATGAAGAATAATTTATAATTCTTGAAATACGATGTTGTTTGATTAAGATTATATATAATAACTAGTTTAATCCCCGCACCTTGTGTGGGTTTTATTCAAAATAAAAAGTATTTTATTGTTATTTTTATGTGTTATGTACCGCATATTTATTTATAGTATATTTAGTTCAGGTTAAATTGACTTGAGAACATAAAATTTTATGTTTTAATATCATCATGAACAATGTTTTTCTAATAATAAAATATTTATTGAGAGTGATTTGGTTCCTATAATATTGTTAATTTAATAATAAAAGATTTTTTGGCTTAATTTTTATTATACAAAAATTGTCACACAAAATAGAGTCGTTTGAACTAATGTGTGTTGGTTCCTATAAAATTGTTAATTTAATAATAAAAGATTTTTTGGCTTAAAAATAAAGATTTATTGGTTTTAATTGTGGGAGCTCCATTTAAAAAATACTGCATCCACAAGGCGCCACGTCATCAACTTGTGCTCTGTTTTAGTATGTATAATAGATAATAGATTTTGTATTGAAAAAAGGTTGGCTTCATAAATATTGGTTGATGATCTAATTTATCTCTTAGGAATCAATGTTTTAAAGAACTACCGCTGAAAATCTAAATTTGAATGACTCAAAATTCTAAAATTATTTTGAAATTATTCATTTCAATACTTTTTTTTCTTACTAAAAACAAAATTTTACTTGGGTGATTCAAACACCAAATTTTTATTCCATAAGAATTGTATTAAACGAGTTCCAAGTATTTTGAAGTGGAATTTAATAATAATTGAACTGAATCAGACATTCTAATCAAAACAACATCAACTCCACAACATATACCACCAACTTCCCTCAAAACAACGTCCAATACAGTAAAATCACCGCATTAACATTTCTCATTTAACTAATTATTTATTACATAATAGATAAAAATATGAGTAAAAAAATAAAATTGTTTTGAAAAATCAAATCAATAAAAGTGGTGTCATTATAGTTAAATCAATTATTATGTCCCTATCTAAGAAAAAGTAGTTGTTTGTTATCATAAATAACTCTCAAACTTTTTACCACCTACCTTTGTTTTCTTCCATTTTCCCAACCAAACCACTTACATTAGGTAAATAAGGTAAAAATAAAGAAAATCATCTCTAACATAATTTATTTACCCCATGTAAAAATTTTCGTTTCAGGAAAAATACAAAAGTTTAATACTTTAAAATAATCAAATAACCTTAAAGTTGATTTAAGATCTCAAATATTATTGTTCAAAAACTTTCAACATCACCTGATATTATTGGGATATCAATCATGTCAAATGATTTTTTTTGTCATTCATGCAATTTGCATGAATTACACAATACAAGGATTAAATAATTAAAAAATAAAAAAAATAGAAAAATAAAATAAAAGAGAAAACTAGAAAATCTAAGGTATGTCAGTATGTGGTGGTCAAAGGGTATATCACAAGATCCCTGTCTGTCTGTCTGCACTATCTAGCGGTATCCTTGTATTAATGTTCCCAGCCGCCTTTTTACCGTAATCCAATCGAAACAAAATATTCGTAAATAACCCAGATTGCTATTCGTACCGCCCGTTCCATGCTATACGTACCGCATTTACGTTTACGTATCGCGTACGCGTAGTGTTAAGACCAATATGAACTACGCGTCTATCATGCGCAGACGTAAGCGCTTTTTTTTTTAAAAAAAATTATTTATTTGAGCGCCAACTGTTGACGCCTGCGCTCAAATCCTAAATCTTGTTAAAATTCCGGTGTTTTTCGACGTAAAGTGTGAACTTCGCATTGAAAAAAAATAGGGTTCAAGCGCCAGCGCCTTGCGACGGCGCTCAATTATTTTTTTTAAAATATTATATTATTATTTTTTAAAATAAAAATACGAAAAAAAAACCCCGTTAACTACGACTACGCGAAGTCGTACAAGCGGTATGAATAGCATGTTCACGGTGGTACAAATAGCAATAACCGTAAATAACATAAAGAGTACACCTGTTTTGATCATCATGAACAGTTTCGTTCGTCGCATGTTCCCGTTTTGATTTGAGTTCAACACATAAGTCCGTTATTTTTCTTTTATTATTGACGTGAAAATATTTCATGTTAAAATTCTCAAGTTATTTGAATTTGATTGAGTATGGTTTATACCGATCACTTAAAATATATAAGATTAAATTTTGGCTCATTGAAAAAAAGTGCAAATGCGGAGGAGTTGTAGAGTAAAACTTCACTTACATTGGAGAGAATCTTAACAATTAAATTTTAATCGAGAGGGTAAGATAATTTCTAGAAAAATAAGACCCATCGAAAAGACACAATTAAATACTTCCAGTTTTCTATTAGATATTGAAATATTGTGAATGTAAGTTTTTGCTATGTTTTAGTTTATACAAGGACGGTGAAATATTACACTAAAAGCAAAATCGAACATCAAATCATTTTTTAATTTTTATAAGCAAATACTTTTTTCATCACATTTATTGTCTGCAATCAATTCCCATAGATAGTCAAAAAAAAGAGACAATTTTCATACCGAACGCTTACTAGCTAGTTAATGAGCCACCTTATTCCTATCTTGACGTGCAAAAGACCACTAACACAAATCAAAACCCTTAATTAGCCACATGCCTGATACCGCTCAACATATTTCCCATAAATCGATGGAGGGTTGTATCATGATTAAGTTTTGTAATAATTGAAGCCGAATCCCACTCACATATTACATTATGCCACCGCATGATCAGCCTTCGCAGCATCATCCTGAACATCTCGAACCACTGTTGCACCGTCGAGACCCTTACTCGGGACCTATCAAGGCATGAAGAACCTTATAAGATCTAGAAATAGCAGGGCAAAGGGCAATCACATGCATTGGCGACTCAAATTGTCCACAATAATCGCATCATGGCTCCACCTCCAGTTGACGTTGTTGTAGTCTACCTTTACATGGAATGGTGTCGCAACATGCCCGCCAAACAAAGTTCGAGACATGAGGAATCGTTTTCACCTTCCACACCTCTTTTCCGAAACAAGTACTAGAAAGGCTCGTCAACAATATTGCAGCTAATAAGACGAATGTTCAAGACAACATCCTCATCAACGTCACTCAACACCTCACGAACCAAATTCTCCCTCCAATGACCCCCATCCTAGTCAAATAAATCAATTACCTTCATCTCAGAAGACGCAGATGACGATACACTAACCGGTCTAAAACAACATCGTTCAAGGTATCAATTGATCATTTTACACAGAGAGCGACACACCATTGCCAACACTCCAACACAACCTCTTAGATAATACCACCCTCCCTTTCATAATGCTTCTCCAAATGTAACTCAGGCAATATCCTATATGTTCTTCTAGGAACCCATAATTTATGGGTTTGAGAACCCAAATGGTGAGAATAACGACACTTATTGTTGATGATATTAATTTTTTATTTAGGGAATTATAAATGATAAATAGAGGTATATAAGATATATGTAGAATTATTAATAACCTAAAATATCTTAGCAATATAATACTTGCTAATTATATTTATATTTCGAAATAGGAACGTCCCATGTGGATAGTATCTAGACTTGAGGATCAGCGAGTTGCGCACTCAACTAGTGGGATGTGGTGCTAGACTCCTTAAGTGATTAGTTTGGAGATTCGAGTTCGAATCCTCCTGGCGGCATGTATGAAAAAACTGATATTGGCAGGGTGTCCCCCACCAATGGGCCACGACTTATTCCCGTCTCAGATGTAAAGCGGCCAAGCCAATCGAACCGCGAGTTACTTATCAACCTTTCAAAAGAAAAAGAAAAGAAAGCTCTTATTTCCCTAAATCCAAGACCACCTTCTTCCTTAGACTTACACCTGTGTTTTCTCCTAACCCAATAAATATCGTGTTTTCCGGCATTTTCACTAGAATTGACTCATCATACTCTCAATATCATGCATACCCCAATCGGCATCTCAAAGCATGGCATAATATACGGTGATATAGCTTGGGACACCGCCTTTAAAAGCACTTCCTTACTTGCCCCGCTCAACATAGATTCCTTCCAACCGTTTAGCTTCTTCCATACTCTCTCCCTAACAGGGAAAAAATGATCTTTTTCGACCTCCCCACCATTGTGGGTAACCCCGGGTATCTCTCATGAATGTCGACCTCTTTCACACCCACTACCGATTGGATCTCCACTCGTATTTCTCGACACACATTATAGTTGAAAGATAAATCCGATTTTACAAATTAACTTGTTGGCTTGAAGTATCTCCGTAATCACAAAGTATGTTAACAATCTCGTTGCTTTGCTGACAAAACGCTTTTGAAAAAATCACACTATTATTTAAAAAAAAAGTTGAAAAATTATAACAGTCGTCGGTAATTCAAATACCTTGTATACCCTCTCTCCTCTCACCATCCCTGGTCATACATAAAAGTCCGTCTGAACAAATGAGGAACAAAAAGGGAGATAACGGTGACCATGTCGTAAGCCTCTTCCGGGTGAAAAGTACAACGTAGGTAACCCTTCCATAATCACAAAAAAATATACAGTTGACACACATCTCATTATAATGCTAACCCATCTCTCATAAAATCCCATAGCTCTCATACAAAATTCGAGGTAGCTTTGGTCCATTATATTATAAGACCATTTTCAGTTTCAACACCATAGAGCCCTATTTCCCCTCCCTTGTTTTCATAAAGTGAAAGAGCTAAAAAAACAACAATAATATTTTTATTTTTTTTATTATTATTTTTTTTAAGAGTTAATTAGAACACCCGGTTCGATCGATTTTGCCGATCTACGTCCGGATCGACCAATATCAGTTTTTCCATACATGCTGCAGGAGTCTAGCACCACATCCCACTACACCAACTGAGTATTGGTAACAACAATAATATTATTAGTAATGAGACGCTCATGGACAAAAGCCCTCTGAGTGAGGATACGATCTTACCAAAACAAGCTATTGAGTCTTTTCGCAATAATTGATTTAAAGTATTTATTACATGATCTATGATTTTATACTGTTTAAGTTATTTTATAAACACTCGATCAATCATAAACAAATTATCTAGCAACTGGACAAATAATTCAAAAAGAGCAGGAAAAACAAATGGAATAATTAATTATGTGTTTTTTTTAAAAAAAACACGGAAAGACTATCTTCTTGATGTAGTCCTTCATAAAGCATCTTACGGATAAGAACACAGAGTTCGGGATCACGAGAAAATGTTGTTTTGGGGTTCAAAATACCCAAACAGAATCAATCGGTCATCAACACAGTTGATTTTTCTGAACACATGTATAACCTGAACTTCCTCAAAGAAGCAAAAATTCTGTTTGAAATCGGAAATGATCATCTTAATCTCCCAAGGACAACTCCACAATCCTGGTTAACAGCTAGACCTTTTTATTAATTTGTTTTCAAATTTGTATATCTAAAAAAAATAGAAACAATTTGGTTTACTAGACTTTTTCTAGTTTTGTGTTTAGTAAATGTACCCCTTGAGAGAAGAGTGTGTAGAGTTTGAGAATAAATAAAAAAGATTGGGGTATATTTACTTAATTGAAACGTTAAAAAGACCAGTTACTACTATAGTTTTTCAAAAAAAGCCTAGTTACCAAAATTACCAAAAAAAAATATAATCTGTTTAATAAAAATACAAAGTCTTATTTGACCAATTTCCTAAAAAATATCAAAGTGGATTTATAGCTTAGCAATATAAATCAGGATCAGTACGTACGACAAGTCAAACACGTAATGACAATACGTGGCTGCCAAAACTTACATTTTTTTTTATAATCTACATCATTCAAATATCTAAAATTATGTTCCCTTTTCAATTTATTTTCAACGATTGTCGCATATTTTTGAGCATTACAGATATGACCCTACAAATTTGACATTTTACTAAAATAATGCATTAGTTTTTTTATTTTTACAAATTTGAAAAGATTTACGTATAAAATAGTATATAAAAATAGTGAATTATTTATTTTATTGGTCATTAATTTTATAAATAAAATCTTATTAGGTTTATGTGTTGTACTTCTTACACATAATACACTATATATAAATTGACAATTAATTTTAGGACGAAAGTGTTACTTTTTCTTATATCCGTCCCGGCAACAAATGACTCGGAGAGTACACGTTCGATGAACTACACATACAAGCACAAGGAGCTTCATCGTAAAACCAATTGACAATAGGAGTAGTAGTCCGGATGCTTATATGGTAGCTTCACTTGATGCGTGTTATAGATGTGAGATTATTTTCCCTACATTTCAACAGAAAGCTCGTGTGCTTATGTGTGTGACTCATTGGACATGCGCCCTCACGTCGTTCGGTTTCAGATAAATAAAAAAACAATAAGATAATAATGAAAATAAGAAAACCCAATCCATATTAATCTATAAATGACAAATAGAAAAAAAGATAAGTGCAAATTTCAAAAGGGTCGACATCAATGGTAAACTTTGCGACTTAGGAACACCAACTAGTACCTAATATACGTTTGTCTTGCTTGCCTTATTGGTCTACGTTGTTGTTGTTGTGATAAACATGTTTTTCATTCATGACCAAAATATGGAATAGTTTTCACATTTTAAAAACAATTATGGAGAGATAATAAACAAAACCTCATTTGTCGTAGATTAGATAGATTAGACAAAATATTAAAAAAAAGTTTACCAATCAAATCAATTAAAATAAGAGAAAATTTACTAAACAATACCTATTTTCTATATTGACTAAACTTTTGTCCACCTACCTCAACACCAATTTGTTAACTTGACGTATGAATAGTAATCCAGATATTAATCTTTGGTCGGACTCAAGAGGCGAGGTACCGTTCTGATGAGAGGCTATATGATAGTTAGTAATAAGTAAACCCTTTGCTTTGTCTTAAAAAAAATCTAAAAAATGTTGACGAGAAACATCAATCGCAAAGTCTAATTAAGACTACCCAGAAAGCATTTGAACATGATCAACTTTGTAAGCCTACTTGAGGATTGAGCATTTATGTGGAAGAACAAAATTCCTTCTAATGGGTAGTTTCTACTTTTCGGGAATCTAATATAACTTAAACGACGGATAATAAAGTTTAATAAAAAGATGGTACTGTTTAGACAATTTTTTTTAAAAATGATATCCAAAAATATAAGGTAAGCTAGTTGTAAAGTTTAGTACAAAGTGGAGATTGAGTCCTCAAAATATGAGAAGGTTATCTAGGGCTGTGCATATGGTCCGGTTTCAGGTTGGACCGGTTTGTACCTAAATTGTGCAATTTTAAATATTTCGGACCGGATCGGATCGGACCGGCTTGTACCTAAATGATGCAAGTTTGGTGAGGTTTTCCGTTCCAAAACCGGACCGGAATGGACCGGATCGAACCGAACTGGACCGGAAATCCGTAGTTTACTGTCCAACCTGGGTTACGGTTTTATACAGTCCAAAAACCGGAACGGAGCGTAACCCGGATTTTCAAAAAACCCTGTACCGTAGACCGGACCGTAACCGGTCCGGTCCAGTTTTTCGATCCGGTCCAATTTTGCAAAGTCCTAAGTTTATCATTCCCAACACGACTCGTAAGTGTAATAAAAGAAATAAATTTAACTCACACTTAAACAAACGAATATAGTATCAATCCCATTTTCTTTACCGTTAGCCAACACGTTGACGGGTTCTATGCGAAATGTCCATTTCCATGGATCGAAAAGGTTGATGAGCTTTGGAAAACATCAAATTCAATCCAAACTCTAACTACTTAATACCAAATTTCTATATTTTAGGGTTGTTTTAAGAATTTTATAATCTAATATATTCAAAACCATAGGCCGACACCTCAAACCCGTAACAAAAAGTTTTCAAAAAAGTGATATACATGTCATATTTCATTACCTAATTGTCAATGTTTTACACATCATTATATTATACAATTTAATGCACGACGAGTGATCGTGAAGACTCAAGGTTGCTTCTTTATTCAATTATAGGCTGCTAATAATAATAATTCATATTGTTTACTTCAATTGTTCAAACTGGTTTTGAGTTTACACGACGATTTAGATTGACCCTTAGTATATAATCGGGTTTTTATTAGTGAAATGTATAGTAATCATATTCGGGAGTTGCAACCTCGTACTAGGGAAAGTCCCTACCAGACCTGGTTCGGAGCCGGTGCAACCTGTTCTAATGGACAGGATCTCGGATATTTAGGAGCCTCATTATGTCAAAAAAGTTATTATTTTCAATGTATTTATAGTCCAGCTGGTAAGGAGCATACTTATTAAGTTTATTGGATTTAGGTCGAGGCCTTCTGGCCGGGCCTGGTCCCTACATAGGTTGTTCAAAGCCATTCACCGGTGTTACTTTTGCCATAGCATTGATAACACCATTTTGGGAACATGGAATAAAATTATGTGTTGGTTGAGGCCTAACACATGTGCGGTCGACCTTTCAAATCAGATGATAGTTTGTGAGATTGTAGTCGATCTTAAGACATGTCGTCAAGTGTCAATCGAGTCAGACCATATATTATACTCGAGAAGACATGTGGAGCATGAATGTCGTCAAGTGTTAATCGAGTCAGGCCATATATTATACTCGAGAAGACACGTGGAGCATGAAATGTTCTCACGTAGATAAAAAAAAAAAACTGTTGATAGGCCTATTATGAGTACGTTAGGCAATCATGTAAACAAACAAGAAAGTAAAAACAAGAACAAATATACACAAAATTGACGTGAGAAAGGGAGAAATTAAACCCCTCCACAAGCAACCAAAGCAAAATGCAATTCCATTATCAATAAGAAAGAATACAAACAAAAGAAGATGAAACCAAAATCTTGTAATAAAAGCTAGATTGCATGTGACCTAGAACCAGAAGCTCCGACGCCGATCAACTCCGGCGGCCCCGATGTCCTATGAAGTTTTATCTTCGAGCTTGAATGAGGAGTACCCGAAAAATCCGGATTCGAACTCCCGGAACGATTATCCCATTTCAAGCTATGAAGCCAACTTCTTTCTCCTCGTACTTGAATCTCCATACCCTCACTAGCTTCACAATGGATCATCGGAAGCTTCATTTTCTCACATTTCCAAACTTCAATACTACGCAAATTAGGGCAATTCAACACTTCCCCATAGCAAAAGCTCTTCAATCTCGGAAGATCACACAACACTATCTTGTTCAATTCAGGAAGAAGAACTGTGCTCTCTACAGCTGGTTGCTGTACAATCTCAATCAGATTATGACAACTTCTCACACGAATCTCCTTCAAATTTTTCAAAGAAGTCCATATCTCGAAAGAGAACAAATAGCTTAAGTGATTGATGTTATACACATCCAATACAGTAACTCTATTCAACTTCAGCAGACTCCTCACTATCATCTCCGGTGAGGAACTATCAAGACCGCTAACAGAAACCATGTTTTTCTCAACATATCCCTCAGTGTTGCCTATACGAAACCGAAACTCCGGTGGCGGCACATCAGTTTCGGTTTCTACAACGGTCATATACTTCTCCAAAACCTCAACGTTCAGGAGATGCAGATGAAGTACCGTTAACCTCCTCAATTTCCATAGCTCCTCGACACAAACTCGTTTTCGTTGTTTCTCCAGCTGGTTCGATCCCCATACATAACCTCGATTTCCACCGGTAATCATCAAAAGCTCTTCTAACTGAATTAGTTGATCAAAAACCTTTGCAGGAATCAAAACAAATTTAGTTCCAGAAAGATTCAACCTTTTTAGCTTTCTCATGTACTCTATCCCTCTAGGGAAAACCTCTAGAGGCGTACCAGAAAGATCAAGAACCGCGAGTTGTTCGAGCTTCGACAAGTCGGGTAATTCTGTTAAATTTACACAGTTGCAGAGAAGAAGTGCAGTTAAGCTTGTTAAGTAAGCAAGAGACGTTGGAAGCGCAGTGATTTGAGTTCTTGACATATCAAGAAACCTCAAATTCGGCATACTGTTGAAGAAATACTCATCATGATCCAAATTGATTGGATTATCTTGCATCAACAATGTCGAAAGTCTATTGAACTTAGGTCTGTTCCTCAAACGCAATCCAGTGATTTGATTTTGCATGAAAGAAGCTTTCTCAAGATCAGCTGGCCATTCATATTCCAACGGTAAAGATGTAAGCGAACTTCCCGATCTCACGAATGCTCGATTTCCGCTTTCTGCCATCGCCATGGATCGAATCAAGTTCAGCATCTTCACATTCTCGCCAATTCCGCTTTCCAATAGATGAGCATTCTTGAGTTCAGTGATTACCTCCATAACTTTCTCTCTTCCTTCTTCCAATGTCTCAAAATCACCCAACAAACCCTCCCACATCAAACACTGTATAAATTCTTTGCTGTCAATGAGATTTTCTTTAGGAAACACAGCACAGTAAAGAAAACAACGTCTCGTTTCCTCTCTCAGATTCTTATAGCTTTCCTTAAACTTATCGAAAAGATCCGAATCTCGGGTTTTCATGCTCAACGAAGACAACTCCTTCCTCCATGCACGATTCAAATCAGCAGGATTTTGCTCGATTATAAATCCGAGTATCTCTGCTAGCTTGTTAATCGCCAATGGTAGACCGTCGAATTCTTGAACAACATTCATCGTATTCGTGATAACCTCATCATCAAATTCCTCTGGAAGAAACCCTAATTCCTTCTCAAAAAGCTCCCATGATTCTTCCACACTAGTTAAAGGCTGTATCTCAAAAATCTTCTTTGTTCGAATCTTGCTGCATACGTTACGTAATCTAGAAGTTACAATCACCTTTTGCCCATCAAGAAGCTCTGGAATCCCAATCTGTTCAAAAGATAAAGAATGCCACATCGAATCCAACACTAACAGAAACTTCCCTTTCTGCAAAAGAGCATTCTTCAACATCCGAGCTCTTTCAACAGTATCATACCCGTCAGTGATTTCAACAATATCACCCACCCTAATAGGGTTCTTCGAAAGAACAATCCCTAAGCTTCTAGCAATCCCTTCTTGAATTTGAGACAAACTCGACCCGTAATCCAAATTCACCCAAACAACATGTTTAAACAAAGCAGGCACCTCTAAAGCTCTATCATGAATATACCTCGCAATCACCGTCTTCCCTACACCAAAGCTTCCATGGATACAGATCGTCGTTCCGGTTTCCGCCAAAACCGTATTCCAGATTTCATCTCTCGTTTGAATTCTCATTCTTCCAGCAATATTCGTTACTCCTCCAGATGACTGCTTATAGCCCTTAACCGGCTTTCGTGACATGCTTAGGGCTTCTTCGATCAAACGATTCAGTTTAGGAAATTTCTTCTCCATTGAAGCCCTAGCTTGCTTCTGTACCCAGAGATTTGGTAACAAGCCGTTCATACACTTGGCGTCTATATCTTCTTCAAGCTTGATAATGGTTTCATCCCAGCCTTCAAAGAAAGCATCAGCTCTGGTGATTAAAGTAGATTGCAGTGGTGTCACTACCGCGAATCCGCTGTCTGTTTGTTTGAGGGCATCAATAAGATCTCCTAATACTCTCTTTTTCTCTTTTAGTAGCTCTATAGTATTGTTGTCGTTTCTTGAACAGAGATAAGCACCGCAACATGATGCTGCTACTGTCGTGACGAAGGTAACTAGGGCAGTTGTTGCCACCACAATTTCGGTACCTGTAATAAAACAATCAACAATACTTCAATTTCATCTTAGCCTTAGAGTCCCAAAGTGTTCTTTCTAGCTACTTGTTTGATCTTTTGGTAAAATGCAGTAGTGTATATATGATTAAAAAAACTTTTAAGAAAATTAAAATTCTGGTACAAATATTTTTATATAATTCTATTAAAAAAATACTTTACACAAAATTAAATTTTCAATGTAAAAAATTTGGATTTTTTCCCAAAAAAAATCAGATCAAATAAACGTTAGAGTCTGGCGATAAACATAGCATGTACTAGCTTAGCTAGACACATGGTTTCATTAATTAACTTATGTGTCCTGTTTTTTTAGTTTGAAAAAAATGTTCACTGTAATTTATATTTCTCAGTTTTTTGGTTTTTTTTTTTGTTTTATATATTTTGAAACATAGTTCTACATGTGTGGGTATTTTTTTTAATTGACTGGTGACAAAAATATTATTATTTTTGATTTAATTGATTGGTGACAAGCAATATTATTATTTTGATCTTCTTTTACTTGGTCAAAATTCTCACATTTTCTATTATTAAATGTCATTTACTTTTATTTTATAAAAAATCCTAGTATATTATAATCTATTATATTTTCTCTTTCATTTTTGAAGCTTTTTTTGTTAATATTTTTTATTTTATTGTTTTTAAAACTAATATTTGCATACAAGTTATTAATACATGATATACATATGTAATCTTTATCCGGGTTACATCACATTTATATTTAACATACATAATATATTGCCTTTTATAAGAATTTGAAAAACATATAGATAGGGACAAATTCTAGTGAGAACGGGTTGAAAGATGAGAAATAAGAACGATTATAAACCGTTGATGTAAATTCAGATCCACAATTAATATTTGTGGCTCGTGATAGACATTTGCACATCATAAGACGCATATGTGCCTTATGACATATAAACACGCCTTATGAGCCGCACATGTGCGACTTTAAATGGCGCGACATATGCATATGTTTAACACGCGTACACACGCTTCGATTTCCCGCTAGTTCGTTGGATTTGACGCATTCAACAATTGACATACATTTTTTTCCTCGTCCTAAATTCCGTTCTCATTTTATCGTTTTCACACAACACCCTAACACATTTGTATTTTATGTATATATTGATCATTTTAATTAATTACATATTCGTATTTACTCTTAAATATATTCGTATATTAGTTACTAACATTCATAAAAAGAAATTACGTAATCACTTTTCCAACTCTAAAAACTAAATTACTAAGGAAATAGCACTAAGGACCCGTTTAATTTTAACTCCGGAATCGAAAACGGAATGCAAACGAATCTAGTCCATATGTATACCATTGTTCATCAAAGTTTGTGGATCATCTTGTGGTGTAATGGAATTGAACTAGAGTTTGATTACTTTTGATACTCAATAGGGTAACAAAATGTGGGAAAACAAATACATTTTGCATTAATCCACAATGAATGATTGCACAAAATTTTATGAATAAGAATATACATATGAACTAAATTCGTTTCCATTCCATTTCCGTTTCCGAAACTGGAACCAAACGGGCCCTAAATTTACCTAACATGGCCGATCGATATCCACAAGCTTGTCTCCTACCTTTGAACTGCAGGAACGCTGTACAAATGCCTGAAAAAAGAGAAAATATATGCATGAATTTAGCTATACATGACATGATGAATTATAAATTTATAATCGATCGAAGAACACTAAAGAGAACGAACCGAAGTAATAAATGAATAATCTAAACCAAGAACCGAGTTAGAAACTATACCTTAAACTGTAATCAACTTCAATGGCGGATCTGCAACCGTAGCTAATATCTCCTTATATTCTACAGAGGAAGAGACTCGACGCAATAATCACCACTCAATTATACATTAACCAATATTATATGATGTTTAAAGTATAAATACAATAATTAACGTTATGACGTAGCTACTAACAGATTATAATATACTAGGGTTCACGATCGGCATTCTTCCCTTTGAAAATTTGATATAAAACTGTTTATTAACTTAATAGCTGAGAATCTGAGATATCTTTTTTCATTTCTTTTTTTAAACGGAATAAGTTCGATATGAAGACAAATTAGGTGTATTGAAAGACCATAAAAATTATGAAAACAGACAAACATAAAGCATAAACACACGAGGCCTCGAATCACAAATTACCGATCAATAAAAATCACAATAAAAATCTTAAGACAATCAGAGCAAAGGAAAGTAGATAGACCATGATAGGGGAAGAAGTGCATATTGAATGCTCTAAGGACCACCCGCCTAAATCTCAAGTTTAAACTCTTTCTAGAGTATTCAAATTTCGATCACTTATCCACTAACCATCTAGACAGAATAGGATCAACCCATCTTCCAAACGACACTCAGAAAACCAAAGCATCTTTTTTTTTTTTGGTAAAGAACAGGAGGTGGGGGAAACCCCAACTCCAAATAAATAAAAGAAACAAAATTACAATCGAGATGTTTGGGATAGACTAACGCCCCTAAGATCGTCTAAAAGCAAAGGACGGACCGAGGGAGGGGTAACCCCAACCTATGGCCCCTAAAACACAAGAGAAAGCAAAATCAGCTAGCGAGTCCGCTATCCTATTACCTTCCCGGAAAATATGGCCGAAATTAATAATCCAATCTCACTTTCCCTACTTCAATATTTTACTTCTAATTTATTTTTAAGAAAATATTATCTCATAATCAAGGATTTTCTAAATATGACTCATTAAATTAAAGGAAAAACTTTTAGGAACAAAAACTATTCAGAAAATAGCACAAAATGCAATTAAAAGATATTTAGTAAACTAAACCTATGTAAGTTTTTACTTCCACTTTTTAATTAAATTTTTACTTCTCTTATTTCAATTTTTATCAAGTAGTAAACTTTTAAAAATATAATTTAAGAGTTCTTATATAATTTATTTTTAATTAAACAAACCCTTAATCATAGAGTTATTTTCTTTAAAAAAAATGATTTATCATGCATGTGCATGCGAATTGGGCTATCCAAAAACTTGGATATGGTTAGGACGTGTTGGGTCATATCCACCTCAACCAATAGAGACGTCATCATATATTATATTATCATTTAATATTGACGTAAAAACTATTTTTTAATCAGGTTAATGTAGAAAACATTTTGTAGAATTACATCCCAAAAAATATTAAATCAAGTATGTACAATTAGGGAAAGGCAGGAAAGCTAGAATTGGGAATCCAACGTCACTAAGGTGATAATTAAGAAATTAAATAAAAAAATGGGAACAAATTTAATTCTACATTCGAAATCCGAAGTTGGGTCTTGTAAGAGATGTAATAGAAATGTGCATAGTCGACCAAATGGCGCGGAGGGCACACGTCCGGTGAACCACACATACAAGCACACGGAGTTCCATCCTAAAATCAATTGGAAGTAGGAGGAGGAGTTCGGATGCTTATATGATAGGTTCACTTGATCGCGTGTTATCGACGTGTAATTCTTTCCCTTACATCTCAACAAAGGTGAATTCCACGATGTCCTCGTAAGACATCGATCGCATAATATATGGATACTAACGACCATAGTTTTGATGAATCGGTTGAAATATACTAATTTTAAAAAATAGTAAAAACAATCTGGTTCTTCATTAAAAAAGTTTGTTTACAAAGAAGATTTTAGTTTTAGTGATTTAGTAATATTTAAAATTAGAAATAGGTATCCAAAACAAATAAAATGAAATTTCCGTAACACTAGTTAAGGAAAAAATATCGTTGACTTTTATTTGTCTTTTTGTAGAATTCTGTAGTTTTAATTGTTTGTATTATTTTATAAAAGTAAATGAATAATCATGGAGAATATTTGGTCCGATGGCAAGTAGTGCGTGAACAGTGAGCACTGTAATGCTTCATTCATGATAATTAATCTTCATATAAAATAATCTTTTTATTGATTGAAATAGAGTGAAAATAAAATTTTATAAATCGATTTAAAATAGAGTTCAGTGAACTATTTATTATTATGATTATTATTAATTGATATTAGAATGAAATTTATTAAGTTTTAAAGTTTAAAAAATAATCTATATAATAATTTCCAATTTTCTAACATTGAAGTTTTGGTTTGTTTTTTTTAATCTAAATTAAAACTTTTAACGTCTGCTAAAAAAGGACTTATTTCGTGTAATATAAATCTGGGATAATATTATTTGTCTGTAATATGTTAGAAGAATAACCATGATGCTTGATTTCTTGGTATATTTTAACATAAAAAGTAGTTGAAAAAAAAGGTAGGTAAAATAATGAATATGAATAATTAAAATATATCGGAAACTCAATCTGGAATAAATAGGGGATATTAGATCATCCGTCAACAATATTAATGACAATAATGCGGTGAAAAACATGCAATAATATTAGAAATCAAATATAAAATATTTTTTTAATAATTGCAACGATAAGCACATAAGTCAGGATGGCCGAGTGGTCTAAGGCGCCAGACTCAAGTTCTGGTCTTCGATAGAGGGCGTGGGTTCAAATCCCACTTCTGACATTTTTAATCATCATTTCTTTTAGTTTTATTGAGGGTTTTTGTGTGAGTAACCTATTTAAAGGTGGTTTTTTTTTTGTAATTTACTCTAAACTCAACAAACAGCAATTAGATCATACAAAATACACATCAAATGTTTCTTAAACCCTTTTTATACACCGCAAACTTTATCATATTTGCTATTGGACAGGTTGGAAGGTAGCTATACGAGTCTGAATGAGACGAGTCGTCATTGTTTTATGTACATGGCTTTGTTTCCTAAGGATCATGCTATTGACATCAAAGAGCTCATAGAGTACTGGATGTGGGAGGCTTTGCTCGGTGAAGTTAAGACATTGAAAGAAGGAATCGAAAGCGGGGCAGTTATACTCAATGTACTTAAGAATGCAAGTCTTTTGCAGACTAACTGACACTATGGTTTATGTTTTCATTAAATCTGGATGCGGCCTCATTTATCTACCGCCAGGACACAAATGGCCTTCTGTGGTTTAGCGAGCTTCAATCATGCAAAACCAACTGAATGATTTGGAACTGAGCGTATGCAGTGGAACTGAGCTTAATTCCCCTAGCTTGCGTTCAGTTGAAGTTTGGACCTTATCTGGACGATGGAGTCACCGAAATTTGAACCTTCTTGTTATTTGATTAACATCAGTTTCCTCCAGAGTCGTCGGCCAGTACTGCAAATGCTAGGTATGTACGCGCAAACTCACTAGCTAGTTCAGACATTTTATGTTCATTAAAAGAAGCATTCTAACTTTTTTTTTTTTTTGGTAAGGAGGAGTAGAACTCCCGCGCAAGGCGCTAAATTAAAAACTTGAAGAAAGGATATAAACCTACTGTGTACCCTATTCATATTCGAGCCATTTCAACATTAAGCTTTGAAGGGTTCGCCCACTAAAAGATGACCAAAAATGCACATATAAACCTAGCACCGTACACATCAATATAGAAACTTATCAATGAATTGCCTACTTGAGTACAACAGGAATTCATCTGTAATATGTCAACTGTTCAGTCAATATTTGATAGGTCACTACTCTGTTTAGCCTCAACAAGAAGAAACTGTGAAGTAATAGAATGTGAAGAATACCGTTTTCAGAATTAACAATCTGCAAGCATACCCTTGTCTTAGAAAGATACAGAAACTGACATTTAATCGACTACTGGTAAACTTAAAGGGAAATAACAAACTTTACTTAACAAGCTTATAACTCAGCAAGAGACATGATATTCATCTATTTCAATCTTTATAACCTACAACATTTATTTCAATCTTTCTAGCTCTTTGAAGGATGCTTGGAGGATAATGCTGCTGATAATGAAGCCGTTTGCACTGCTGACTTTGTGTGACTTATTCCTCTGTAACAGTAACCTAATGTCTTGAAAGAGACATCATATCATATCAGCAATAGGTTTATAAAGTGATCATTCTTCTCTAGCTTCTTTGATAATATTTGTAAAACAAACTTCAACATACCTAGTAATTTGTGGCAGCCAACTCTGGAGGTAAACGAGCTTCAACAAGTCTAAAGTTGGTGTTTAATTGATGGCTCTCTTGAACGAGGGGATATGAACCCGGGGATTATTCCCAATTCATTGATGCTGGCAATGCCGCCTGAACATTAAGCAACCATGCATCAACAAAGGGGCCTAGCTTTGTTGATTCTAAGCATCAGAAGCTCACATAATGACAAATACAAGGATCATGCAAGAGTTTGTTTTGTTTCAAATAAAGTAATAACAAGTTTGTTCAGAATATCAATACAGGCATATACCACTTACAGCAAGCAATGTGGAAATATAGGCTCTGTAACTTCCGTTTGTCTGCTGCCTGTCTCTGCCTTCTTGTGGCTCATCCCTTTGAACCCTGTGGTCAAGAAGACATCGTTTTTTCTTTGAGTATAAAAAATGTAATAAATAACAATTTTTAAAAGTAGTCATGACATACCAAGCAGTGGCTTCCAAATACGAAGGCTCTGGTGCATCGAAAAGAATAAGGTTGGAATTTGACTTAGATAGCCTACCGAAATCTTTTTGCATACAAATTTGAAGCCTCAACTCGTGAATCCAGCTGCTTTGGCCTTTTATACAAATTTTCCTACCACCTGTATTTAAGAACCCCAAATGCTTCAGCTTCTCACATCTCCAAACTTCCAAACGCAACTGAGAGCAATAAAGCGTTCGCCTGTGGCATATACTCTCCAAGTTAGGAAGGTCAAACAAGATGATCGTGGTCAATAGAGGCGGGAGAATTATTGGTTCATTGAACTCTGCATCAGGCCGTATAATCTCCTTCAGCGTCTTGCACCTTGACACAGAAAGTCTACTCAGGTTCTTGAGGGATGTCAAGATCTCAACAGAAAACAGGTCGTGTAAGTCACTAAAGTAAGATATATCCAAAACATTCAGGTCCTTAAAACAACCTTCCAGGTTCAGCATAAGTGTCTTCTGATAACAGCACATCTTCAGGTGTAGCTCTGAGGTCCCATTTGCAAGAGCAATACTATGACTTCCATTGTCAGTAATGCTGTTATGTTTGACAAATCCACCACTATGGCACTCACCCAGACAAAAATGGAACTTTCGGGGCACAGCAGTACACATTTTGGCATCCCTTGCGTACAGATTGAATACATCTGCATTGAGAAAGTTAATTTGCAGGATGGATAAGTGTTCCAATCCCAGAAGCTCCTCGATGCATGCTTCCTGCCATTGTACATCCAGCTCATTTGAATGCCATGCATAACCTTGGTTATCATCAGTGATCATGATCAGCTCTTCTAACTCGATCAGTTTATCAACAACCTTGGCAGGAAAGGATGCAAGCTTGGTTTGGGAGAGGTCAAGCCGCCTCAGTTTACTCAAATTCTGGATTCCCTTAGGAAAATGTTCCAGAGGTGTGCCTGAAAGGTCAAGCAGAGCAAGTTGTCCGAGATTAGACAAGTCGGGCAGCCTTTTCAACTTTGAACAATTGCGCAGAAGAAGTGCATGTAAACTTTTCAACTGGAAAAGAGAGTTTGGGATGCCAGTGCTACAGATCCACGTTCGGGACATATCAAGAACTCTCAGATTAGGCATGCTCACAAAGAAACTACTGTCCATATTATATCCGTCCAGGGAGTTGTTTTGCAATAATAAAGTGGAAAGGCACTTGCAATTTGGATTTCCTATCAGCCTCAAAACTGTCAATTGGTTATGCATAAAGGAAGCTATCTCAACCTCAGGTGGCCATTCGCAATCCTTGGGTAGATAAGTAAGGGAACATCCAGATTTGATAAAAAACTTGTAGCGATTATCCGTAGCTGCAATTTCAGTAGCCATTGATCGAACCAGACTAAGTAGATTGACTCTTTCATCACTTGTTGATTCCCCAGATACGCTCTGCAAAAGATGTGCATTCTTTAGTTCTTCAAGTGTCTCTCTCCCCTTCTTCATTCTTTTATCCAGTGATTCAGAATCGGAACCCAGCAGACCCTGCCACATCCACTGCTCTATCAACTCTTTGCTCTCAATATCATGACGCTTTGGGAAAAGTGCACAATACATAAAACAATATCTGGTTTTCACTCTCAGATTCTCATAGCTACGTTTAAAACGGTTGAATAGCTCCTGATCCCTGTGTTGCAAGCAGATTGCCTCTCTGGCATGTTTACTTAACTCTTTCATCCATTCACGGTTTGATTTAGCATAGTCTTCCTCCTGGATAGAACCCAGTTTCTGTGCTAAGTTGCTGAGTGGCAATGGCAGCCCATCCAATTCTGCTACAGCACTCTTTACAGTGTTAAGAGTTTCTACATCCAATCGTGTAATACTGGACCGCATTTCATTCTCTATTAGATCCAATGCTTCATTTTCAGGTAAGGGTTTAAGCTCAAACGGTTCGGCTCTAATGTTCTCCCACACAGTACGAATCCTAGACGTGACGATCAGCTTTTTCCCGACCACAAGCTCCGGAATTCCGATCTCTTGGAGAGAGAAAGGCTGCTCCATTGAGTCTAATATCAGCAGGAACCGCCTCTTTCTGGTCAGAGCATAATGCAATCTCCGAGCTCTCCAAGCGGCTAAAGGAATATCCGAGATCTTGATTCTTAAGCTTCTGGCAATATCCTCCTGAACTTGCCAGAGGTCCCCTCCATACTTCAGGTTTGCCCATATCACAGAATCGAACAACTCAGGCGCATTCAGAGCTCTGTTATGAATAGCAACTGCAATAGCCGTCTTGCCAACACCGAGAGCTCCATGGATGCAAATTGCTCCAGGTCTAGAGTGCGCCGATGAAACCAGTTCCCAGATTTTATCTTTTACATTTGCTCCGGTGTTGCCCACAATAGCTAATTCAACCAACTTTCTTTGACCTCTCTCTGTCACTTCTCGCAATATGCACTGTTGTGCTTCCATCTTCAGAAAGCAGGAGCTCAGGTATTGATACATTTTACAGTAAGCTTGCAAACCAGGGTTATCGCACTCTAAGCTCCCAAGCCAGCTCTCTTCCCCGCTTATCTGAATTTTCCTGTCGCTATCAGTTGAAATCACAGGAAGCTTCAAGTTCTCACACCTCCGAGCTTCTATAGATACCAGGAGGGGACAATAAAGCTCTCTTCCGCAGCATACGCTCTTCAACATTGGAAGGTCAAAGAACACCATCTTGGTCAAACTAGGAAGAGAAATCACTGGTCCATTTGCAGCAGGTTGGTGTACAATCTCCACCATCTTCTCACAACTTCTCACGCAAAGCTCCCTGAGCTGGGTGAGGGTTGTAGAGATTTCGAAAGAAAACAGGTAGCTTAAGTCACTGAAGTTAGACATGTCCAACACTTTCAGATCCTTCAGCTTCCCCATACTTGTCCCGAATAGCTCTGGATATGAGGTCTTATCAGCAGTTGTACCCCCATAACTACGACCACTTATAGTTAGGTTGTTTTGTTCTACATATCCATCACCTTCGACCTCACCCACATAAAGAAGAAATTTTGATGGAATATTGCTACCTTCTTGAGCATTGCGTATATATTTGTTGTAGGCCTTTACGTTTTGGAAATGCAGTTGAAGGACGGATAACCTTCTCAGGTTCAGAAGATCCTCAATGCATGCCCCTTTGTGTTGTCTATCTTCACTTAGTCCCCATACACAACCGTGATCATTGATGGGCATTAACAGCTCCTCTAACTTGACCAGTCTGCCAACAACCCCCGCAGGAAAGGTAGCTAGTTTCGTTTGAGAGAGGTCGAGCCGTCTTAGATTAACCATGTTCTGAATGCCTTCGGGGCAATGCTTCAGAGGTGTACCCGAAAGGTCAAGCACAATCAATTGCAGGAGCTTTGACAAGGAGGGTAGCTTTGTCAAGTTTGCACAATTTCGAAGAAGAAGTGCACGCAACTCTTTCAAATTAGAAAGAGATTTTGGGAGAATGGAGATATCAGTTCGGGAGAGATCTAGAACTTTGAGGTTAGTCATGCCGATGAAGAAATCCGGATTAGAATCTGAGACCAAGGGGTTGTCTTGCAGTAACAACGTGCAAAGATTTTGGCAACGGAGAGGTTCCATGAGATCCAAAGCTTCCAATTTGTTTTTCATAAAGGAAGCTCTCTCAACATTAGCATTCCAGTAAGGCCCTGAGAGCGGTAGTCTAGTGAGGGAACCTCCAGATCTAATGCATACCCATCTTTTGTCTATAACCATAGTGTCTATAATCAAAGATCTGACCAAACTTAGCAGCTTGACTTTTCCATTATTATCTGCCTTCTGCAAAATATGTGCATTCTTAAGCTTACTGACAGTTTCTATCCCCTCATCCCTTCCTTGTTTCAGTGTGTCGAAGTCACCCAGAAGACCCTCCCACATCCAGTAATCTATCAACTCTTTGCTGTCAATAACATGATCCTTTGGGAACAAAGCACAATACTGTAAACAACACTGTGCTTGTTGTGTAAGATTATCGTAGCTATTTTTGAAACTGTTGAATAGAAACCGATCCCTGAGTTTGTCGGAGATTGGTTTGTGAATTAATTTATCCAACACTATCCTCCATACACAGTTCACATCATCAGTTGTTTGATTGTGTGTATTTCCAAGCGTCCGTGCCAGCCTGTTGATTGCCAATGGAAGGCCGCCCAGTTCTTTCATCAAAGCTTCCTTTATCATGGCTTCATTCTCCAACTTCAAATCCTGAAAGCGCACCATTTCCTTCTGGAATAGCTCCCACGCCTCATTGTGTCTGAATAGAGGCCGAATCTCAGACATATTCGGGAAAGATGTGAATCCAATGCATACATCACGTTCTCTGGAAGTTAGGATCAACTTCTGCCCACGGTTAGACAACGGGATTCCAATTTTGGGGAGAGAATCCGAAAGGGGTCGCGAAATGGAGTCTAAAACCATCAGGAACTTACCCCTTTGCAATAGAGCATTATTCAGTATCTCGGCTCTTTCTTGGGAGTGATCAGTATCACTGGGAGCTGTTTCTGCTGCATCGCCATTACAGTTGGAGTTGGGGAATCCAAAATTTAAGCTTTTAGCTATGGCTTCCTGAACCTTTGAGAGGCTCGCTCCGTATCCCACGTCTACCCATATGAAACAATCAAAGGCAGGCGACTCGCTATTCAGAGCTTTATTGTAAATATATTTTGCAATAGCCGTCTTGCCAACCCCGAAAGCCCCATGAATACAGATTGGAGTCATTTGACTGCCTTCTTGTGGAGACAAAACCAGGTTCAAGATTTTTTCTGCTTCTTCTATTCTCTCCTGGCCCACAATAACTACCTCATCCAACTGCCTGTAACCTCTCAATGGATTCGCAGCCATCTTTTTTGATTTTTCGAGCCAATCCTGGAGAGTGGAGCGCTCTTTTTCCATCTGACTCCGAGCACTCCTCTGCACCCACGGATCAGGCAGAAACCAGCATATACACTTTTCGTCTCTTTCAAAATTTGCAATAGACTCACTCGCTTTGGCTAAGATAACATCAGCATCTACAATAAACCGAGGTAGTTCCAGCGCCACTACTGCTTCCCCTGCTTCGATAAGTCTTAGAGCATCAATCGAACCCGCTAAAGTGCTCTTTTCCACTCTCAGCTCCTTTAGTGTATCGTGGTCGTCTTTTCTCTTGTAGATATAAACACAACATGATGATGCTGCTAATGATGATACAAATGTTACCAAGCCAGTTCCTATCGTCAAAACTTCGGAAACTGCAACAACCATTTAAAAACACATACATATCAGATTTGGTAATTTGGGTTTCAGCATAATATATATAGAGAGGGGGGAACTTAGGGCTAGGGTTGAGAGTGAGAAGGAATTACAACCATCCGATTTAGTGAATTGGGTTTCAGCATAATATATCTTCTTTGAAATAGACAATAAAGAAATTGACAATGAAGAAATTCTTGATATTGCATAACGAATATGAATAAATCATTGTTATTGAATCCTTTCAATATCGAAATCATCAATACCTAACTACAAAGATTTCGAAGGAAAAAAATCATTATTGAAGAAGAGTTCAAAGCAGATGCAAAAAGTTTCAAAATATCTGAAAGTCAATTTTTTTTTCATTCTCAAATAAGAAGAAGAAAAACACTTTCTGAAAGTCAATTTTCTCAACTAAAAAGTCATTTTGATGTCCTCATGGTTTTATTTGTTTTCTCTCTAGTATATTACATTAAAAATCATTATAAAATAATAAAAATAAAAAAAAAATAGTTGAATGTCTTTTTTTCTCGGGATTTTCCTGTTGGTTTTATTTGTTTCTCTAGAGTTGGAATGAATGATTCTCATTCCGATTCCTATATATTCCTGATTTCATAGGAATCGTACCAAACGAGCCCTAAATGATTACTATTTTCTGAAACCAGGCAGTTGGAATGAGTGATTCTCATTCCGATTCCTGATTTCATAAGAATCGTACCAAACGAGGCCTAAATGATTACTATTCCCTGAAACCTCCGAAAGTATTTCCTAAATAAAATAGTTGTTGGAGATAATAAGGTCCCACGTCGAAAGATGGGACACTCCGAGCCTAGTATATAAACTCAGTGAGCTACTCCTCCTATTGTCAATTGGTTTTAGCCCACGTCGAAAGATGGGGACACTCCGAGCCTAGTATATAAGCCGTTCTCAGCAAGGTGTATAACAAATCTCTGTAATACACCCCACCGAGAAATCCCGAGAGAGCCGTGTGTTAGTACTTGAGTTGAGACAACATACCTATCATATCTGCTGGTACTTCAGTTAGGCCAGGTAACCACTAGATCGATGTCAACAGGCACGTCTCCCAGCTTTGAAGTCAAATTACTTACGTGAAGAAATGCCTGAAATAAGAGATAATACATTCAACACAAATTATGAAACCATTTAAGGGCATATCCAAAGATTTTCCAACATGAAGATACTGTTGTTACTAAATGTACTAGAAGCTCGTGTACCTTTACCGAACTGCAATCGGAGTTTGATCGGAGATCATTAACTTCCACGGCGATCAAAGTGAATGCATAACTCGATCAGGCCGGCATGCTTCTCATATATACTGCGATTCAACAGATCGACCATGGTTGTATGCACAGCAGCACGTGCTTCTGCAGATAATTACGGATCATATGGTGTTATACAATGATTATCATTGTACAGAAACAATACTTTTACTACCGAAGTGTATTATAATACAGTTGGGAGAAGGGTCTTTCATATATTATTTAAAAAGTAAAAAAAAATTCCTCCCATAATTGAATAGTTAAACACGTTCGGATATGACTGTCGTTCATCATAAATGCGTGATCATTTGGTGCTGATTTTTCACATAAAATATTACACTTCTGCTACTCTGTCATGACTGTATTGATGCTCATTGTCTAAATTATTGTCCTATCCTTTCGAAATGGAAATTATAAAGTAATACTATTTCAAGTTCAATACTTGATAGGTCACTACTCTGTTTAGCCTCAAGAACAAGACCATTTTAAGAAATAGCAAACTGTAAGCATAACATTGTCTTCAAACGATACCGAAACCAACAACATTTTCAGAACGAAGGAAATAAAACACAGCATAATATTCAGGCCAGTTGTGATCAGTTTCTAGCTCACTTCTTGATCTAGATGGATTAGATTGTTAAATAGCTGCTGCACCATCGTAGCCATCACTCTTCATTGACATTTTCCTCTGAATATTCAAGCAACCATGCATAAAAAAAGATACTTCTCTAGTAAATTATGCAGGATTATATATGCTGAATATACATACCATTTGACGGAGTAACTGCTCCTGAAGTTGGTAAGTAATCCTGCGTTTAGAATGAAACAAACGTAAGTGATAAAATACATATATGTACAAGACCTAGAAAATAAGCATCAAGCGTTTATACCAGCTACATATGTAAGTGTTGATTGTATCGTTGTTGCCGCCTTCTTCTCGCTTCGCCCTGTTTACCCGATTTCAAGTATAGTGATTTAAATAGCATTTACAAGAAAAGAAAGAGTTAATAAAATGTGTAAACAATAGGTACCTAGCACCAGTAGTATCTGCTAATAAAAACACAGGCACAGGTGCATCATCAAGCTTAAAGTTTGTGTTTGAACCAGGATTATCTGACTTCAATTTTTTGATCCAGCTCTTTTCCCCTATTATACGAATTTTCAGATGAGGCTTGGAAGTCTTGGATTCGATCAAAGGAAGCTTCAAATTCTGACACCTCCAAACGTCAATTGAACTCAAATTAGGGCAATTAAGTAGCTTTCCACAGCATATGCTCGTCAATTTTGGAAGGTCAAAGAAGACCATCTTGGTTAATACAGGGTGAGAAACTGTATCCTCTGCACCAGGCTGCAGCACATTCACCATCTCGTTGCAACTTCTGACTCAAGTACCCTCAGCATGGTGAGTGATGTCAAGATCTTAATATCAAACAAATAGCTTATGCCATTGAAATTAGACACATCCAACACATGCAGGTTCCGAATAACACGATGTAATCAGGTTCAACATTCTATCCGCGGTTTCCCTTCTTTTCTTGCCCGCGATGACTACCTCATCCAAATGTCTGTAGCCTCTTACGGGCTTCACACCCATGATTTCAGCTTTCCTGATCCAGCTATTCAGCAAATGAGAGATCCCTCTCAATCTGAATCCGAGCTTTCTTCTGCACCCACAGATTAGGCATCAACTCGCACAAACACTTCTGATCTCCTTTAAATATGGCAATAGACTCAGCAACTTGGGATAAGTAAGCATCAGCGTCTCTAATAAATTTCGGAAGATCCGAAGTAACTACCGCTCCATCAATCAGATCCGCTAACTTATTCTTTGTCTTCTTCAGCAGCTCTATAGTATTTTGGTTTTCGTGTTTTCTGCAGATATAAGCACAGCATCATGATGATGCTACTGTTGAGATAAAGGTAACGAACGGAGTCGCTAACACCACCTCTTCTGAAACTGCAACATAGCAGCCATTTCAAAAACAAACAAACATATGAAAATCATATACTAGTTATAATACCTGAATATAAATCATGAAGATCATGCATGCTCGTGGTGATTTCATCCAGTGTACGCTGATTTTGGACACTTTGGCAAGTTGATTTGATATATACCCAGTTCACTAGCAGTATATATTATTACTAATCTTAAACCGCTGCTTACAGGGGAAGGATTTGATATATACCCATGGTTCAGGACATGACAGCAAAGATTTTCCACCGACTTTGTCAGGACATGACAGTAATTTTCAGTTTAAATGCCTTCTCAGCAATAACTATGGTTCAGAGTTCCGATATTTTTTCAAAGGTTGATGAGTGGGTTGGTTTTTAAAGCCAGGAAAGGAATCGAAGGAACTAATTAAACTCTTTGAGATCCGTAGAAAGAACTATGAAAACAATGAAAAGTATGATGTCGAAAGGGGGCAATTACAGTGGTTAGACCTCAAAATCAGAATCACCTTAGATCGGCATCCCAAAAGGAGGAAAGGAAATTAATCACGGAGGGAAACTCATCTCCTCTTATTAGCGATGCCACCCTTTTCTTGTTGGTTCCACGAGGCCAAAATTTCGGCTTGCAGTTCCTTGTCCCTGTTGTTTTTAGAGTGAAGTTATTTGGTGTGTTTGTCTCCTATGCCTTGAGCTTCATTTCTTCTTCTTCAAGTTTACTACGCCGGAAACGAGGTTTTGGAGGCTAGGATCGGCGTTTGGGGATTTACTTCAGGATCTGTTGCAGGTATTTCCAATCCCACGGTCGAGAACCAATGTGTGGTAACCGACGAGCGCGGATCACTTTTTTTGTTTTTTTATTTAAACAGAGGTTCGATCTCATAGACTCCGCGCCGACTATTGTATCGAAAGGCCAAAAATGATTGGAAGACGGGTTAACCTTCATGAAGCATCACAACAAAATAAAGGAGAAAAAGAAACCACAAAAGTACATCATAAAAATCCGAAAGCGGCGATGTATTCAAAGAAAAAGCAGAATGATTCAGTCAGCCGGAATCGACTAGTAACCTATTTAGAGCATCCCCAACTATATTTTTACCCATTTAGAGCATCCCAACTATATTTTTACCCAACAATTTCTCAATTTAATTCTCTATAATTCTCCAAAATGGAGATGCAAAGTAAAAAATGGGTTCTTTCTCCAAATATAAGAAATTGTCCATATATTATGTTGGATTCTCTAAAATGAATAAACAATTGGGTTTGAAACTATTTTTTTTAGGGAATGTGCCCATTATAAAGAATCATTTGAGGAAATTATTGGGAATGCTCTTAGAGGGATACTTTACATACTCGAACCAAATCCGGGTCGAATTTTGAGAATTTTTATGTCCTTTGTTCGAATCCAGGCAGATCCCAGAAGTCAGGCCCGGACCACTGTCCGTGTCCGTCCAGGCCGGGCATCCGGACGACCATTTTTTTATATGCATAATATCTATATCATTTATTATGTTTATATGTAAACTATTTGAATATAAAAAATATTATATCATGTAATAAAATATGTTTTATTGATTCAGCCTGGGCCACTGACGTGGGCCGGACTGGCCCAGCCGGACTTTTCGGTTCAGTCAGGCTTTTGATGTCATCCGTACTCTCTTCTCACCCGTTTTTCCGGCTAGTCGGACCAGCCCAGGTTTGATCCGCTCTTACCATATTGCACTTTTTTCTATCGGTCCACTTATTATTACAGGCACGGCGATGCTTTTCAATAAGGCATCGTGACTGTGGCGGTCACGCATTGCGTACCGTCATTATTTGACCGTTGTGATTTTTAAACGTTGTAATTCAAAAGTTGTGTAACGGTATTAAATATGACCGTTGTAATTAGAACGTTGTATATTTCCATTGGCAAAGAAGAGGTGATTAACGCTTACAAAATCTCCAAAAAAACACCTAAGAGAATGTCAATACATGAGAACGATGAGATAATAATTCCTTTCGACGATACAAAATTTAATGACCCAAACGATACCCTATTTGGCCAAATTCTTTCTTATAAAATTGGTTAACTTTCAATATAAAAGAATAACCCATTCCACCTGTCTATCCCACATGTGACAAATGCTAGAGATTATAGGTGTCGGGTCAAAGTGATGAAAATGGTACATTCATTCATCCGTCATTCAACATCCATCATCCAACACATTCGATAAATATAACAAAATAAATATAAAATTAGAATGTAATAAATGATGGGGAATGAACTCATGAAATTTGAAAATATTACTAGGCAATCAATCAAGTTGTACTAGCCAAGTAGCTAGAGATTAAGGGAAAGAAGAAACAAAATTTGTGTTGATTGTGCTGAAGGGTTGAGATCAACTTGTTAGGTGAATATTAAGCAGATTTTCTTTGGAGAGAATCCGTCTTCGTACTAGAAGACTTGGTCCATGATAATATTGACCCATATCGCCTACCAAAACTCTGGACAAATTTCAGGAAAGACTTAACTGCACTATCATCAGCTGTTTCACTGGTGACGTCGCCATCATCCCCTGAATTTGACGTAGAATTACCGGTGATGTCATCAGAAGTCTGATATATGTCCGGTGTGCTGCTGCTGCTTGCTTCTCCTTGAGACATAGCCATATGTTCCCTAATGTTAGAAACGTGACAGTGCACATTAAGGAATCAATCAGTGATTAGTTTCTTGAAATGTGCAAAACAAAGACTTGACATGTACGTACCCAGCAGTGGAAGCGAACTCGAGAGGCATAGTTGTTTCAGCAAGTTTAAAATTGGAGTGAGATTGAGGGCTATCTTGGAAGAGAGGATTTGAAGGATTATCCCACTCCAAATTCTCAAGCCAACATTGCTCTCCTCGTACCTGAATTGCACCATGGCTTCTAGGTAAGATCTTGGGAAGCTTTAAGTTGTCACATTTCCAAACTTCAATGGAACGCAGGTTAGGGAAATTAAACACTTGTCCACAGCATAAGCTCTCCAATTCCGGAAGGTTGAACAACACTATAGTGTTCAATGCAATGTGAGAGATTGTTGAAGGGTTATCCTCAGCATCAGGCTGTACAACCTTTGTCATCTCCTTACAATTTCTCACACAAATCTTGCATAAGTTCTTGAGCGATCCCAAGGTCTCTACGGAAAGAAGGTAGCTTAAGCCACTGAAACAAGACACGTCCAAAACATTCAGGTTCCGGAAACCTCCCTTGAGTGTTAGCATGGTTATCTTCTCAGTACACATGGTCATGTGCAGCTCTGAGGTGTTATTCGGAAGCGTAAGGCTATGCTCACCGGTAATGGTTACACTGTTTTCTGCAACATGTGTTCCATTTTTGACCTCGCCCACATAAAAACGAAACTTCACGTTGTTATTCATTTCTACCTTGTTTACAAACATGTCGAAGACCTTTGAGTTTAAGAAGTTGAGTTGAAGGACAAGCAACTTATCCAATCCCATAAGCTCCTCTATAAATGCACCATCCCATTGTTCATCATCCAATTCCTTTGACCGCCACACAAAGCCTCCGTCGTCATCAGTGATCATTAACAGCTCCTCTAAGTTGATCAGTTTACCAAAGTAACCGGCTGGGAAAAAATCTAAAGTAGATTGAGAGAGGTCAAGGCGTCTTAGCTTTTTCATGTACTGGATTCCTTCAGGGAAGTGGGTTAGAGGTGTACCCGATAGGTCAAGCACAATTAGTTGTTCGAGTTTTGACAGAGTGGGTAGTTGCCTCAAATTTGGACAATTCCGCAGAAGGAGTGCGTGTAAATTCTTCAACTGGGAAAGAGAATATGGGAGGATGGAGATTTCAGTTCGGGACAGATCAAGAATTCTCAAGTTAGGCATGCTGGTAAAGAACTTGTGGTGGGAATCCATGTTCAGGGGGTTATCTTGCAGCAATAAAGTGGAAAGCCCCTCGTAGCTTTTGCTCCTCTTCGTATCCACCAAGCAAGTCAGTTGGTTTTGTATGAATGAAGCTTTCTCCACCACAGACGGCCAGTCCCTTTCTCTTGGCAGATAGGCAAGGGAGGATCCAGATCTGATGAACACCTGATGCTTCCGTTGCTCATATTTATCATCGTCATCATCATCATCATTATGCATAATGTCAACAGCCATGGACTGCACCAAGCTAAGCATCATGACTCTGTCTTTCCTGCCTCCCTCAGCAACACCCTCCAAAAGATGTGAATTCACAAGTTCTCTGAGTAAATCTGCCCCCTTCTGCATTCCTTTTTCCAGTGTATCATTACTGTCACCAATTAGACCTTCCCACATCCAATGCTCTATCAGCTCTTTGCTCTCAATCGGATGCCGCTTGGGGAAGAGAGCCGAGTGCAGAAAACAACATTTCGTTTCCTTGCTCAGATTCTGGTACATGCTTTTGAAGTGGTCTAAAATCTCCTTAGCCCTCCGCCCAAGGTAAGTTGGTGATGCACGCAAGGACACTAATTGACTTACCCATTCGCTGTTGTTTGTCTCGTCCAAGTTCATCGCCAGTGTTTCACTGAGTATTTCTGCCAGCATTTTTACTGCAAGTGGAAGGCCATCCAGTTCTGATACCGCAATCTTTGTAGAGATTAGAGTCTCAGGCTCTAAGCCTGAAAGTATGTCAGACCCTACTTCCCTTCGGAACAGCTCCCAGGCATCGTCTGAGTGAAGAGGCTTTATCTGCTCCCATCGTTTCCTACAAGTGCTCTTGCTGCATATGTTGCGCACTCTGGAAGTTATGATCAGCTTTTGTCCGTTCACAGGTCCCGGAATGCCTATGTCTTCGAGGCGATGAGCCTCCCACATTGAGTCCAATATTAGCAGGAACTTGTTCTTTCCGACCAGAGCATTTTTCAATGCCCGAGCTCTTTCAGAGGCGTGGTTGGTCTTGGGCAACTCGATTTTTAAGCTACTAGCAATGTCCTCCTGGACTTGGCAGAGGTCAGCCCTGTGCGTTACGGTTACCTGTTGGGTAATTTTGTTAGAAACCGGATGAAACATGGGCAATTTGATAGAGTATGCTTAAGAAACGGTTTGATTAACTGCATTCTTTAACAGAAGTAGAAAGCTACCGCTATCCACTAACATGCAATAGGTAAAACTTAATGAAAGTATTTGTTACACACAATTGGGTTAAATAGGCTCTTTTTTATAGTTTTTTTGTTTTGTAAACCCCGTTAATTTTAACCCATATATAATTCTCTTATATGAAAGAATTGGGTTAAATAGGGTATATTTACTTAATGAGTTTATGCTATGGGTACTCAAAATGGCCTAATTAGCCATTTTACCCGTTACACATTTGTGTCTAATAACTGAGCATTTTCAGTGACAACTACCACTAAGGCCAACAAGAATAATTAAAAAGCAAAAAAAAAAAAAAACAATGTAATATTGAATCATTCAAAACTTACCCAAATGACTGAATCGAAGAGCTCCGGCATCTTAAGAGCATTGTCATGAACAGCTGCTGCAATGAACGTCTTGCCGACTCCTACAGTTCCATGGATGCATATTATACCCTCTGTTGCCTCTGAAACAAGATTCCAGATTTTCTCTAGTGTTTCTCTTCTACTGGGGGCAACAAAAGGTTCCCCCTCAGAAGACTGCTTGTAGCCTCTGACAATTGATTCTCGCTGTATGCGTTGCCCGCTCTCTATCAGCCTATCAAGCTCCGCGAACTGGGCTCCTATCAAACTCTGAGCTGCCCTCTGCATAAGGCAATTTGGCAGCAGCCCGTTCATACACTGGTCATGTAGTTTCTTTTCGAGCTCACTCACATCCAATGCCACTAAGAAATTTTGAGCCTTTTTAATCCAAGGAGTTGGGTCTGGCAATACTACCGCAGTGCCATTCACCCTCTCCAGTAGACCCTGAATAAGATTACGCAAAGCATGCACCTTGTCATTTAGTACCGCTATGTTAGTCGTGTTGTTCATTGAGGTAAAATATAAACAAGCCGATGACCCTGCTATTGCTGTCACAAAGGATACTATTGCAGTTCCAAGCACAAAAAATTCTGTGGCTGCACCCAAAATCGAAAAATAACACACCATTACCACCAACACAGTAATATATTATACATAAATGCATTTCATGAACTGTGAAGCAAAGCTAATGAATTTTTTCTTCTTTTTTACAATTTATTTCCTCTTGCATTGTCGTTCTATCTATGCTGCAAGTGTACCTTTTCTTACAATTCTTTTTAATGTTAAATATAATGTCAATGGCTTCAAAGATTTATCGATAAGGGGAAGAAAGAACGCCATGATCATGAGTCATGAATCTGATCGGCTTTTCGGTATATGGGAGCTTTGGACATACTATGATCAGATTGAACATTATATATGTTGATGCAAAACTACATTCCATACATAAATGAATATATCGTTCATGATCATCAACTCATTAACCTAATCATGCAAAACTACATTATAGATAAATGTATCACCCATGATCCTCATTAAACCAAATCATAGAAAGCTTAATACTAATTTTCTAGATGGAAATTGTATTGAGAATATTGGCACTGAACTGACCTAACATGATTGCTTCGTACAATCTTCAAGAACAAGCAATCAACAGATGTGTCTCCAACTTTAACCACAGGGAAAATTCAGGAAAACCTGGAAAAAAAAAAAGTAGAACAGATTGAGACCAATCAGACAGAACTATGGCTAGATAGTGGAGTCGAAATAATCGAACAAGGATGTATGAAATGCAGAAAAATGCGTCAAGTCTTTCATTATATTAAAATGCTTAGGAGGTACAGTACCTTATCGTAAAGCACCGTTTTGAATCGCAAATTCAACTTCCTCAAATGAGAATTTGCAAATATAACTACCCCAAGGCAATATAATCTACAATGAACTTCAGGGTTGTATATATATATATATATATTGCATGTAAAGTCAAGTCTTTCATCATATTCAAATGTTGAACCATTGTGTTTGGGTTAAGACTAAGCACGTTACACGTCCATCCTGTTCACCTAATTTACTATTGTAATTCTATCGAATAGAGAACCAGAAAATAAATGACTACAGACTTAGCATGATAAATTTTGAATCAGTAATAAAAAATGGATGCATTTTTTTTAGTTTATGATGGATAATTAATATATAGTATATTACAAATATTTTTGTTTTATTT
The DNA here is from genome assembly GCA_033239045.1 of Fagopyrum esculentum. NCBI lineage: Eukaryota > Viridiplantae > Streptophyta > Magnoliopsida > Caryophyllales > Polygonaceae > Fagopyrum > Fagopyrum esculentum. The sequence continues at coordinate 5,634,511 of BSUD01000007.1, read as the reverse complement.
ATTTTTCTAATGGTATTTCTAAATCATATATTATATATTAATTACGATATTATTTTTATTTTTTTTAAATGGATGACATATGACAGGCTGACACATTATGTGAGATCATCACTACTCAAAGGTTTTACAAATGATGGGTTGTACAGATATGATTATGAGCCCCATATAAAAACCAACATTTTAAAACTTGTTATTGCTTTACTAATTTCAGTATAGAAAAACACAACTAAGGAAGCATGAAACTAACTACATAATGATTTGCAAATAAATTAAATACTTCTTAACCTAACATAACCATTAACGTACTTAATATAATGTAGAAGTGCACTCGAAGTGCTAAGGTGATATCTAAAGTTGGAATAACGTACTTATTAGAAAATTATAACGTAGAAGGTGCACTAGAAGTGCTAAGATGATATTTAAAGTTGGGTTTATATTATAACTTTTAGCATTTCAATTAATGTTAAAAGTAGTATTTTCTTATCACTGTTACAGAAAAATGGTTTTAAACATTAAAAATAAAACAGTATCTTCCTATATTAGAAAATAGTTGCCGTATTTCAGCTTAAGTCATAAACCATCGTAGCATAAATTGATCACGGGTTGAAACTTTATTCGGGTACCGAAAAGAAGTTTTTCAGTAATTTGATATTTTGAAAATTAAACTAAATTTTTTTATGTATATTAAGGTTAATTATTTCCGAAAGTAGGATTTTTATGCACATTTCTACTCCCAATTTTATCCAAATGGTAATTAATCATTTTTAGTATATATTTAAGATTTAAATATTATTTTATTTGACTAAAATCAATTTAAATTAAATTTTTGATAAAAAGGAAGACTAAATATATATTGGAGTCTTGATACTAAAATGGTATTAAAACTTTTTTTCCATTACAGTTTTAGTGTCGCTAATACTGGTAGGATGCTTATGTGATCAAGAATAGCCCTTATGTGATTATTCGTTTAGAGCAGAGGACGAGAAATGGATCAAAGAATCAGAATGATTATTAACCTTGGATTTTCCTTGCACAGATTATCTAGAGCCCGAGGTGACAAGCTCCGCGGTCCATGACAGCAGAGGTAGAATTACAGAGTGTATTCTTCTAGCTTTCTATGCAATCATACTGCAACACTGATAACCGAGGATCTGCAGTTAACCAGATATCATGTTTTAGCCAAGAAACAGCATTCAAACTTCAAGCTCTCTGATTCATCAGAAGAGCTGATCTTCTGCAAATTTGGAGGTGTTGACTTCGTGTTCAATACGAGCTGTGGCGTGTTTCACCTGTTTAATAAAAATAATTGAGGCATTAACATTGTATGCTCTGATTTTCTCATTCAGGAAAACAGACAATCGCAAGGACTGCGTAAGAAAAATGTATATTCAATACTATGAGAATAACTGAATAAGTAATCATTGTCGATTTGACATGTTGTAACCGTTTATGTATGAGATCTGTGCCCGATGTTTATACTGATATGTCATATGCTAATAGAACATAACCCGTCAACAAGTTTAGGTTTCTTCATAGAAGACAAGGAAGCATGTAATGCACAGACCAGAAATTTGCTGCATAACTTGTGTGCACATGCCCAACACTGTATCAAAAAGGCTAAAAACAAACTACTAGGGTCAAAGAGTGAGAATGCATACCAATACAAGGGTGACCGAAAATGGTGAAAAACAAGTGTATTAAAAGCCTGAATGCTGCAACATAGATAGAGAAACTACCTGTATACATTTGATAGGTGTTGACAGCTGCATGATACCAATAAGCATAGAATCACAATGAGAGAACCATTATCCGCACCTGAGAGCACTTGCACAAGGACTCGATATACGTTCCTATTCTTCCCCTTATGAATCATCTTCGGCCCAGTATCTGCTTTCTGAATGCTGATGATTTCTTGTCAATGTAACTGAGTAAAAACTCCCCAACGGAATCATCAACCACCAAAGTCCAAAACAAAACTCGGGGGCTTCCACGTAATAGCCGGACCAGTCTCCACTTGAGTTCAAGATTCTGCACCATCGAATGCTGAATCTTCGCATCCTTACAACAGTTCAGTTCTACAACTACAGCATGCAGCTGATTGGTATCCTAAGATGGGGCAGTGCAACCCTCCAAGTACTCCACAAAGCTATCCTCTTCTGCAACCATTATAGTGTGCTCAAATTGCCCGATTTCTAAAGCATCGGGCCAAAAACAGGTTGATACATGCATTGGGCTCCTTGTCAATTTCAGTATGCAACAAAATGACCCATTGCTGAAAATAGCAGAGTTAAGAGGAGCATAACAATTGTCAATTGTCATCACTAGGCACAACCTGTTAGAAATAATTATTATTTGTCTTATTTAGATTTGGTTTGTTTACCTGGTTAAGTCAGTATGTTGGTTCTAATTCAGATTATCAAAACAGCATTTCACATTGTTCTCTTAGTTAACACAACCCTCCCCAGATATTTCCTAACTAAATCCGGAACTCTCTAATAGCCTCCGAAATCGAGCAAAATATCACCCCTAACCGCTATGAGTAGTAGTAGTAATAGCAATTGACCCACTATCAAGAACAGCATTAACAGCAACATTATCGAACTGAATCGCTCAGTCGTCCACACGAACTTCCTATAAGAGTTCAACCTAAACTCAAGCATCCAAGCATGCTCGTTTTTCATCGAAAAAAACAAACGAATTGTATCCTCGGAAAGCCCCTAAGTGATGGTGAATGATTCAAAATCCTCAGTAAACCCTCATTTGTAGCCCCTTTTTATTAATCTATGAAGTTGTTCGTTAGAATTCTTCGAACTATAAGAAGTAAATCCTTACCTTGCGAGGCGGATCATATGATAATATATTCATATCCAATATCTGTTCAAATCTTCGGGGATTTGGTCACCTGAGCTATAGAATTCGGAGGCTGTAGAGTTCGAAACTTGAGGTGAAGAAACTCTTTTGAAGCTTCTGAAGAAAATTTCAGAGAGAATCGGTAGATATCGTTCGATAACAAGGAAATCATTGTGGTTGGACAAGTCCATCGCAGTTGCGCCTTGAGCTTTCAGCCTTTCACGTTTGAAGTAAAACTGGAGATCTTTGATTGGGAGTTGGGGCCTGGCGCCTGGTGAACCTATTTGTACTAATTATTTTGCTCGTAATTCCGGGTTCGGTCACTCGGACCGGTTCTCTCAGACCGGTAGCATTCTAGGATATATGTTCCTGGTCCATTTTTTTTTTTAATTATCCTAATTTGAATTGATATTACTATTAATTATTTTTATTTTTAATAATGCAAATAAATTAACACATTTTAAGGAGGGCAGTTGCTAAGAAGTTACTATTGTATAGTTGTTAAAACTCAAATAAATTTAAATATGTTAAATTCTGAATAAATCATAAATGTATATAATATGTATCTATCGATAAGATCATATCTTATTTCTTGTATTTTTTTCTTCTTTTATATTTTAGACAGTAGATAAGAATAAAACTCTTAATTAATAGTAATATCAATTCATTTGAGTTTATTTTAGACAGCAACGGATATAAATTTAATCAAAAACAAATAAATAATAAATTCATTTCAATAAATTTACACCAATTCAAATCAGCCCATCTAAAGTAAATAAAATTCACAGATTTTTCTTTTATGTAACTATAAATTCGAATGATGAAGTTTATTTTTATTTTTTTACTTAACTGTTACCAAATTAATCATTTATATTATCCATTTAATTACTGAATTATTTTTTGAAATTTAAACTTTATAACAGTTGAGATTTGAAGCTTTCTTAACAAGATTTAATAATTTTATGATATTTGAAAAAAAAAATTATATATATCTCATCAGTTAATTGTAATTTTATTTTAAACAAAAAATCAGTAATCTTGATAACTAAAACAAAGGTGTTTAATTATAAAACTTTATATTATTTTTAACTTGAAAACAATCAGATTTCAATAACAATATTCTAATTCTCAATAAGATCATAAAAAAAATAATATGTATAACTGCAAATTTTGTTTCTTTTCATTGATTTTATCTTCTTCTCCATTTTAATAGGTAATCTAAAATGGTTATTATTTTTGATTTTTTTGTTGCAAATTTGCAATACTGATATTTATTTTTTCTCTTATATAAGACTTTCAAAGTGCAAATCATTTCAACTAGCGTAGCCATCACTGAAGTCGATCTTCTCACAGACATTACTGAAGAATTTGATCATCTTCTCAAATCTCCAGAGGTAAATGGTTAACCTTTTTCTTCTTTCGTTGTAACCAAACGAGCCTTCTGAATATTATAGGGTAATTACTTCTTGATTTGACTCATTAATTTTCCCAAATACGTTACAAAAATAGTAAAATTAAAAAAAAAAAAAAAAAAACTTCCCTAGCCTCCCTCCTCAGATTGTTTCTTCTGTTCTTGTGAATTTCGATCTAGCGAATGACCAGAGATAACCATCACTGAATCTGTAGTAGAAATTCAGAGGTATGTTTATGTTCTGAGAAAAAATCGAGCATTTTGGATTGATCTTCTGATTATTGATCAAAAGATCTAAAATTTTATCCTCGATTTCTCTTCTGTTCTATCGGAATCTTAATTATTCATTTTTATCTTTTTTTCTACGTTGATCAACATCTGCATTGCCATTGTTTGTGATTTGGTATAACAGATGAACCAACAATCTTACCCACGAGGTTTTATTCCATCTTCATCGGAACCGTTAATGAAGCGAAGACGTGGGCGTCCACGTAAAGAAGACAGTCTGGTTCATCATGCTGCAAAACTTACACCGATTCAGCCATCGTTAGCAATGGAGAGTCAAATTCATGTTATGAAGCCGACAAATGAGCAACAGAGTTTTATACCGCCTTTCCAACAACCGCAATCTGATCTTGATAAAGGGAAAGCTAGGTTTGAAGACGTGAATGTGAATCGAAATGGCGGAATCAAAGAGGATGAGATGATAGGTCAGGTTGTTACTGGTGTTTTAGAGGGTATGTTTGATGCTGGCTACTTTCTTAGTGTTAAGGTTGGGGAAAGTGATATGAGATTGAAAGGACTTGTTTTTCAGCCGGGGAAATTCGTTCCTGTTACTCCAGAAAACGATATTGCTCCAAGTGCAAAGATGTATTCGAGGATTGATGTTCCTGTTCCGGGTTTGAATCTAAAAACAAGTCATGTTTCAATGGGATGTGAAAGCTCTATTGTGCAGGAAGGACTGGTGTATGACAGTAAAGAAACCGGAGTGGCGATGAAGGACGTGCAAAAGCCGAGTGAAGTTATGATAGTTGAGGAGCCTAGTGAAGTTTTTATGCAGTGTGATGGTTTTGTGGGGAAAGGAGGAGAAGAGATGGTGATGGAAACTGGTGTTGAGGAGAAGGATGTTGTGTTAGAGAAAGCTGTGAATGGAAGTGAAGGTGTCTCGGTTTTTGTTGAGCCGAAGCATGAGGGTTCGAGTGAGATGGAAGTGACACTGATTGGAACCGAGAAGGCAGTTGAAGCAGGAAACAAGACTGAACACTTAAGTATCCCGCGATTGGAGCTTGCGCTTTCTAGTAGTTTCGACATACAAGTCCCGACCAATTTCCAACTCGATGAAGGTCAACAGAACGCTCCACAACAGACTCTTGATCTTTTAACCGCTACTTCAGCTGTGAATGTTGAATCGAAAGAGGATGTCGGGGGACATTATGTCATGTTAGAGCCCCTCGCGAAGAAGCAAAAGATAGATGAAGCAATTAACTCAGATGAAGTTGCCTCTTCGGAAGCGGAAGTCATAACAACACCGAGAGAAGTTGTCGAAAGCCACGGATTCATCAACCTGGCTTGTTCTATCAGACCAATGGAGACAGACTAGGAGCCTGAAAGTAGGTAGTTGCTTGTTTACAGTTTATATACGTTTAGTTTTGAAGAACTGTATTTGGCTTCATATGGCAATAAGTATGTATCAGATCATACAAGTAAAACACAGACAGCATGTTTGGTCATGGAATTCTCAATAGTTTTCTAAATTTGATCTCCCCTTTGGTACTTAATTTGATAACTCATCAGCTTGTTATATTATAAAACTTGTTTATTGCCCCCGTCTCGAGTCCGATCAAGATTTTGTTTCATCAAATCATTTGTTAGAGGTTGTTTACATAACACAATGCAATTGCAAAGCAATTGTGCACTGGATATTATAATTTGACAAACACCTGAATAATTGATTCATGTAGAAGCTTAAAACACATAATTTGGCATTAAAAAAAACTCATGTCAAGAGCAAGCATGTCAACATCTGACTGAGAAAATTAAACAAAACCAGAGAGGGCCTAAAGTAATTGTGTAGTAATAGTTGGTACAGTAGGTAAAATGCATGATATAAAAATATTATCTAAGGAAGAAAGGCCAAAAATAGAATAACAGTAGATTCTCCATCTCTTCCACCATCTCTCGCAAGCAATGACTGCTTCCATCACAAAGCTTTTAGTCTTTGCTTTCCCGGCTTCCATTGCACAGATCATCGAGCTTTGTTCAGCATCACTGAAGCATGCAATAAGAAATATAAGTATGCAAGCCATTGAAGACAACAACCAGACACTAAAGGGGGGAAACAAATTTTGATCATTTAACCTGTTGCTGCTGTACCAGTTGCTGTTGTTGTTGTTCTGGAACTGGATAATTGTTGTATCCGGGGTAGCCATATCCATACATATTCGGATGTTGAGCGGCGTATCCATACATGTTTGGATCTTGAGCAGCATATGGATAGTAATTAGGAGCATTATTCCACTGCGGTTGAGAAGATCCAACATTGTTGTCCTGTTTGTTTGACGGGCTTCGGCCCCATGAAAGTCTAATATTTGCTCCACACAGCGGAGTTCCGTTCAGAATTCTAATAGCATCTTCTGCGCTGCTTCTGCACAACCAAATATGGGAGATTATATCATTAATTCCAACTGTGTTCAAAATCAGATATTACAAAATTACTGCTTTCAAATATACCTATTGACAAATTGAACAAAACCACAGCGCTTGCCTACTGGAATTTTAACATGAACAAGTTCTCCGTGTTCGCTAAACACTTGTCTCAAGTGTTCATCAGTAACAGCCCCATCCAAGTTACCGATAAATATCTGCAATGCAGAAAAAAAAAAGTGAGTGGAAAGGGATAGGAAAGGTCAATAGCTCAACCATAAAAAGCATATACGCACAGTAGTGTTGTTTGGATCACTGTCGCCCTGACCCTGAATTCCTCCTTGGTTGCTCTGAAAAGGTGCTGAACCTGAACCAAGAAACAATCAAACAAATAAACTACATATGATACAAATAAACTACATATGATACAAATTAACATCTTACTTAGAAACATCGCCTGGTCAATTACAAATGAACTAAGACAGCAAACTAGTTGAAAAGAGAAGATTGATTTTGTACATATAGGTCACATCAAGGAGATAAGATGTATATGTGATAAACAATTTCACTCAACAGATTCATGCTTGTTGACTACATAACTAATTTATCCAAACACATGCTTCACACAAACAACTTGGTTTCAAGAATGAAAAAAGCAAATAAAAAAACAAGTAGACCAACTAACCCCCATATCCCAGATTAAAACATTAGAGATAGGAGAACAATTTTAGTGTTGCTTATGTAGAAGTAGAACCAAGAAACAAGTAACAAAAAGAAAAAAATAGATAAGAAAGACAATAAAAACAGGTTGTTGGAAAATATGAATATGTAGATGGTAAAGATAAGGCGTCTTGCTCAAAGACATGGTTATCAAATACAATTCCAAGAATTTGACGGAAAGCTACATGACACTTAAAAGGAAGGCACTCTTTACAAAAACATATTGGGAAGCAAATGAAAAGATGCCAAGATGTGAAATCTAACTGAGATGTAAGCAGAAGAAATAAGAACTAAATGCCGGAAATCAGAATGCTAAAAAAATCTAAAGCTGAAGATCAAGTAAACAACATTCAAGGCAACAAAAGAAACATAAGGTGATAACTGAAACAGCGAAGAAAAAGAGCTGACCATAATAAATGAGGAATAACTGTTGAAGTGGGAAACCCTTCTAAGTTGTAAATGGATAATCGGGTACAGAAATAACACACTAACCTAAGGTGACAGTCAAGGGGTATCCACATACAACTCGCTGTATGAAGTATACTGCTATAGTGATAATTCCGTTTGTATGATCATGTAATTAATCATTCACTCCTCCCCTTGAGTGAGTAAAAATCATAATAGCCATAGAGGGAGAAAAAAAATTGAAAGAAAAGTGCATAACATAAAAACTACGAACCAGTTCCATTGCTAGTTTTCTTGTTAGCAGCAGCACCAACACGCATAGGCCGTGTCGAACAAAGAACTCCATTCATCTCTTGCATAGCACGCATCTGTTCACCTTCATCAGCAAATTTAACAAATCCATACCCCTTTGTTCTCATAGTGGCCCTGTCAATTACAACCTTAGCCCCCTTAACAGAATGATAACGAGCTCTAAATGTCTCTTGTAACACATAATCAGTAACATCAGCAGCCAAATCTCCAACAAATATCGAGTAGTCAGAAGAGTCGTCAGCACGCCTCTCACCAGCCCCATAATACGCCCAGTTCAATTTGAAGCTGTTGTCAACAGATGGCATAGTCGTACCATTGTATGTCTGCAGAACTCTATCCGCAACAGCACGGTTTGCAAATTCAATAAAGCCATAACCCTCAGACTGATGAGTCAACTTGTTCCTAATGATTTTAATTGAGGTAACCTGCAGACAATAAACATCAAATTAGCTTCCAATGAGAAAATAATGGAAAATTGAAGTTTACAGGAAAAACAAAATCAGAGGACCACGGAAAACATTTAACAACCCATGGTTTTCAAAAAAAAAAAGCAATTCTCTCTTACCAATCGACAGGGAACAAACTCATAGAATATTCATAAGGTCGAGTGCATGGCATTCAAGAATTTATGTAGGGCTACATTCTTCTATTATCAATAAAAATAAGAAGATCAATGTTTTATATTGCACCTTATCTTTGTCGTTCAACACAAGAGCTATAAAAATTCATAACTTTACGAACAAATCCCACCCACATCCCCGAAGAAAAAACAGGAACAAAACTGAGAGCTAGTTGCGTTTGCAAACCAGCCAACATACGCCGTAACTGAAAATTCTTTACAACGGAATTTTCATCCATCCAAGAGCTATTGATAAGCATAACCCTTCTCCGTAGTACCAAGCGTATTACTTATCTTTGAATTCTCAACGAGAACAAGGTAAAGAACCTAAAAAAGGGTCTCTTTTTCAACGTAAAACGCAACAGATATCTTTACAACGTCAAAACTTTACAAAATCCACAACTAAATTATAATTCAGAGGCTTACGTCTAATTCAATGAAACCTAAAAAGCAAAGAAAACCGACATTGAGGAACAAGAACAAGAAAAAAGACGCACTTTCCTCCCTCGTTCAAAAAGAAGATAACCAAGAAGCAATAATTACCTCGCCAGGCGTAGGGAAACAAGCAGCAATGTAATTTTCATCCATCCAATAGTGCAGATCCCCAATCCATAGGGTACGAACATCTTCAGAATTTGTTGTCTGAGCGGAATCAGGCGCCTGCTGCTGACCCCACATTGATTGCTGTTGTTGCGGCTGCATTTGCTGCTGCATCATCCACCCTTGTTGTTGTTGTTGTTGCGCGTACTGTTGCTGCGGCTGATATTGCTGGTACTGTTGTTGTTGAGCCGCCACCTGTGGATCCATTGGAGGTGGAACCATTCCTGAATTCTGTTGCATCATCTTCGACGACGAGGGGTGGACGGAGGAGTTGGAGGGAGAAAGAGAAAACCCTAGCCGCTGAAAGAGGGTAGGATGAAAGAGAGATACGAGGGAACAATATTTCGATTTTTTATAGTCAAAGTTGTTGGTCGCCTCAAAGGCTCAAACTCCGACTTGAAAACGGATATTACCTTACTATATTTCGGGTCGGGGCATACCCAGCAATAAGAATGTAAATAAATCTCAATAATTAAGGTTTATTTTAACTTTATTGTAAAAACTAAATATTAAATAAAATTAGTCGGGTGTAATGAGATAAAACTTAGGTTTTGTCTCACTCGGTTATTATTTTCACAAAAATCTATCTTAAACTTTAATATTATCTTTAATTCGAATCATGTACAAAATAAGTTTCTCAATTATTAATTTACATTATTTCAGTTTAAATAAAGTATAATTTCAATTAGAATGTGATTTTTTTTTTATTTAACTAACTTATAGATAAAATTTTTATTTTTATTAGCTAATTTTTAGTTTTATGACACTACTCTAACAAATCTAGTTTTTATTCTACTATTAATTTTATACACAAATTTATTTATGATCATTCCTTTAATTTTTTAATAAAAATTATATTCCTTTTTAATAATCATAAGTAAATCTAGTGAATATAATAATAAATCATTACTCTATCATGTTGGAAAGCTACTTTTTTTTTTAATATGAAAATTAAGTGTTGCTAAAAGATATAGTTCAAGCAATACTGAAATAAATAACGTTTTACTTTGTCTTATCGGTTGGTTTATATCAACATATTGAGAGATTTATGTGTAGATTATGGTGTGGTAGGGTAAAAAGAGAGAAACTTCATTCATTAAGTTGGGATTGACTTATTATCTCTAAGAAGAATGATGGTGTATATAGGGTTTCGTCATATGTAGTCTTTTAACACGATTTTGCTGATTAAGCAATATTGGTGACTTTTTAACCATCCAAGTATCCAACGTCTCTACTATCCAAACTTCTAAAAATCGAGTATTTTTTTAATACTAACTGCTCGGAGACTGTTGTTAGTTTCTCGTCAAGTTATAGTGGTCAATTTTATTGAAAAAGATAGGCGATTTTGAAGGGCTTTTTTGGCAAGTTGGGAATGAATTTAATTTGATGGATAAGTCCCTCTTACACTCCTTTTAAGCCTACAATTCTTCTCATTTGGTGTCTTCATGACAACTTTAGTAGCCAGTTTTATTGATTGGGATTCACGTTCTTGGATGATGCATCTTATTAAACAATCTTTAATGGAGGATGGTGATTTGCTTATTTTCACTATATATTCGTTGGACATTGACTTTCCTGATAAACTTGTTTGGTATTACGAAAACAATGGCATGTTTAATTTTCTATTTATTCTTGTTATCACATGTTTATGATGATTAAGGTAATGACAAGCTTATCAAGATCAGTGATGCGGATGCATATACTATGGAGTACGGCGTAAGTTATGGAAGGTGCATTTACTCTTGAGGATCCGTGATTTTATGTGAAGAGTGTGATGAAGATTTTTACCCTGTAAAGATAACTAATTTGCCGGAAATGTGATAAGGATCCGTTGTTTTATCTGTGTGGTCGTGCGGAGACAATGACGCATGTACTTGTTAACTGTAGTATAGTCAGATTAACATGGTATTACTACTACACGCGTAATCCGAAATATGTTATTGGTCATTGTGATGTTCGTGAATGTATTTTCCATCTACTTGAAGAGGGACGTAGGAGGGAGGTTGTTCAAATATTATCGGTACTCTATGCATTATGAATCTCGAGAAATGCACGTGTCTTTCAAGGGGAGCATAAAATATATATTATGATATCAAGTGTTTTTTAGTTGACATTATTGTAGTGTTGTATTTATATGATTGATTATTAATTATTGAAATTTAAAACTCAACTAAACGTACAGGAGATTTTATTAATAAAATCTTCACCATAGATTACTTAACATAAAAAAAATATAAATTTTATTATTAAAATAAAATAATCACACTTATACAAAATTTATTAGAGATAACTAGTGTATAAAAGCCTTTTTTTATAATATAAGATACAAACTAGGCGTCTGGTATTTAATAATTTTTACAAAAAGATAAATTAGATATTAAGATGATCTTTATTAGACAATTACTAATTTTTAAAAAGATAAATAATTATTATAATATATTAATCATGCTAAGAATTAAATTAGATATTAAGATGGTCTTTATTAGGCACTTAGGTAGTTACCTATTTTAAGGAGAGATAATAACCTACTACAATATATTAATTACGGTAAAAGGTAAATTAGATATTAAGATTATCTTTATTATGCGGTTACCGGTTTTAAGGAGAGATAATTAAATATTAGAATATATTAATTATGCAAAAAATAAGAAAACCGGTTAACAAAATTTTGGTAACCCCTATAAAACCACCCCAATAGCCCAATTAGGGTTTTTGACAGTCGGTCGTCTCGCCAAAAAGCCGTCTGTTTCCCGATTGGAAGAAACCGCTCGAAACCGTCTGATCGGATAAGACAACTAGATCGAAGAAAGGTGTGTGCACGGCGAGACCGCCATTGATGAAGGCGGCTGCAAGGCTTCAATTGAGCGCAATTCTGGTAAGATTTCTCTTTCGATTTTGCGCTTCTTCTCTTTTCACTTATGTGTGTGGTAATGCCTTCTATGTGTCGTCGAGTGGATGCAGATCTGGTAAGGTTTCTCTTTCGATGACCGCCCAACCCTGTCATTGTTGAAGGTTGTGAGGATATGCGAGGATCTACATGAAGTGCGAGCCTGCAACCGTCAGAGAAGACGACTTTAGAAACCCTCACAAGAACCGCCGCAACCATCGCTTATAACCGTCGGAATCACCTACAACTCTATATCGCTGGGAGAAGGTACTACGCACACGGAGAGGAGTCGGAGGGAGGCCAGAGGTTCAAGGCTTTGATTAGAGACTTGTGTAAATGATGGATCTGTGTAACCAAATCTTGTGTAAATGACGGATTTGTGTAACCAAAACTTGTGTAAATAACAGACTTATGTAACAAAAACATGGGTAAATGATGGACTTGTGTAACCAAACTTTGTGTTAATGACTAACTTGTGTAACCAAACATTGTGTAAGTGACAAACTTGTGTAATTGAAAAATGATCGAGTGTGTTAACTACATAAATTGATATCACAAAAGAAATTGTATAATTGAAATTGTGTACGAACATTGTGTAATCGAAATTATGTAATAATATTGTGTATTAATATTGTGCATAATGAGAATTAAATATAATTAAGAGGAGAGAGAATAATAATTTATTACCCTAAGTAAGAAAATTAAATATAATTATTAGGAGTGAGAAAAATCTTCTACTTTATATTTATAGGAGTGCAATTTTTTATAATTTTTTTTTATAATATATATATTTTTTTAATATGTATTTTTTATAAAATCTGAAGGGGTCTAATTTAATACATACTTGCCTATTATTTTTAGATTGATTCATTAACTACCTACATGCCTATTTTTCTCATTAACTTTTTACTAATGATCTAATTAGATTTATATTAATATATATTTCCAATTTTTTTCTACATTAAAGTATATTAATGCTTTTTTAAAAAATTTGATTTATTTAGCTAATAATTATTTCATTAATAAATTATTTTTTATAATTTATTAAAACTCAATTCGCACAATATGCGAGTATTAGACTAGTCTTTAATCCATATTAGTAAAATTTTGATCGATATTAATATATTATGTGTTTTATCAATAAAATAAATTTAAAAACGGATTTTACAATCATAAAAATTTATTTTCTATAATTTAAACATAAAATAATTAATTTATTAGAAAAATATGTTTATGTTAAGACAACAATACACTATTTAATTTTGAATCTATATTTTTTCAACTCAAAATTTCAATTTGTAATCTATTATACTTACTAAAACAGAGCACGAGTTGATGACGTGGCGCGCTGTGGACGCAGGATTTTTGAAATTGAGCTCCCACAATTAAAGCCAATAAATCTTTATTTTTTACACTATTTTTTAAACTATAAAATTTTTTATTATTAAAATAATAATTTTATAGAAACCAAATCTATTATACTTACTACAACAGAACACGGGTTGATGACGTGGCGCGCTGTGGACGCAGGATTTTTGAAATTGAGCTCCCACAATTAATGCCAATAAATCTTTATTTTTTACACTATTTTTTAAACCATAAAATCTTTTATTATTAAAATAATAATTTTATAGAAACCAAATCTATTATCTATTATACTTACTAAAACAGAGCACGGGTTGATGACGTGGCGCGTGGTGGACGCAGGATTTTTGAAATTGAGCTCCCACAATTAAAGCCAATAAATCTTTATTTTTTACACTATTTTTTAAACCATAAAATCTTTTATTATTAAAATAATAATTTTATAGAAACCAAATCTATTATACTTACTAAAACAACGGGTTGATGACGTGGCGCGCTGTGGACGCAGAATTAGATTAGAGAAGTATACAAAACAAAAGCACATAAAAAAAACTTATTTCACAATATTCTTTCTATTTTTTCCAAAACCCGCACAAGGTGCGGATATTATACTAGTATTAACTAAAACACCATATTTCAATTTATATTCTTCTAGGGCCAGCCCAGATTGGTCTTTCCCGTTCTAGATTTCCATAAATGGAGTAATTCTATTTTCACCGTCCGCTAATCTGTATAATCAAGACGAGGTTTGTGTCAACCCGCGGCAATTCCACATCATTATCATCGTTCGCTTCTCAGGCGAGTTTGATTGTATTCTCAGTATAAAGTTAAAGAAGATTGTCTCGATCTAGGGTTCTGGAACTTCTGTGGTCGAATTTCATAGAAATTATAATTTGGGGAAAACCAAATCAAGATGGCTCAGGCTGTAGAAGAATGGTACAAGCAGATGCCCATCATCACCCGATCCTATCTCACCGCTGCAGTCGTCACCACCGTCGGCTGTTCTCTCGATGTATGTGTTGTTTTTCTATGCTTGCTCTGATTTAACATTTTGAGGTGATTGGATGGGTTTCTGATGGAATTCCTGAATCGGGCTTGGTTGATTTAAGGATGATATTTAAGAAGTTTACTCAAATTGGGATAAGTTGATCGCGCTTGGCATCAATAGTTTGTTCAATTGGGAGGGCAATACCGCAATAAGAAGATGGGTTTCAATTGGGGCTTTCTGGTTTTTTAATTATAACTTGTGTTTGGAATTTGGAAAGTTTCTTGATTGAATATCTTTTTGCTTAGTTTTGTCCAATTTGATTGATCATGGTTGCTTCAGCTGCATGATTGCTGCTTACTGTTCCTCTTTATTTTTACTTGTATTTATTTGCAGATTATTTCTCCCTATAATTTGTACTTGAATCCGAAGTTGGTTATGAAACAATATCAGTTCTGGAGGCTTGTTACCAACTTCCTGTACTTCAGGAAAATGGGTGATTATTCCATCTCTTTCTCTGTATTATTGTTTATCAGATGCTTTTTACTACGAATTTTCCCTTATTTCCTCTGTTCCATTTGAGGTTTAGAATGACCCACCCTTCTTCACTTCCCTGTGAGTATTTAGGCATGGTCTCATGGTATTTGTATTTGTTATGTCCTGTTTAAGTTCATTTCTTTTGTATATAATGTTCGAGATGGAAATGTCTTTGTTAATAAAAGCCCGACAACTATGATAGAACTACTGTAATGTATGGTGCTTCAGCTAAATCCGGATGGAGAATATTTGCTATATTATGACGAGTGATGAGATAACAACAGTGATCGACGTGATGACTTTGACATGGTTACTAAAATGATGATTTTCAGCTATATCTGGTTTCTGGTACTAGCACTGAGATGGTTTTGGCAGGTGAAGCTTAAATTAGTTATTTTCCTTTTAGTATTGATGATTTGTCAGTCAGTCGAATAGGGAGCCTAATATCCATGTTTGAGCATGTCACAAACTAAAATCAATTTACACCGAGATGCTGCTGCATTTGTTTTGGTTTCACGGAGAAGATCACTCTGCTAAGTTGAAATCTGTGTGAGATTTTTTGATGATGTATTAATGGAGAATAGTATTGGTGATTTGTTTTCTAATGTTATTACATTTTTCTATGTCAGACTTGGACTTCCTTTTCCACATGTTCTTCCTAGCTCGATACTGTAAGCTTCTCGAAGAGAATTCTTTCAGGGGGAGAACTGCTGATTTCTTTTACATGCTGTTGTTTGGGGCTACTGTTCTGACTGGAATTGTTCTTGTTGGAGGAATGATACCATTTGTGTCAGAGTCATTTGCGAGAATTATTTTCCTGAGCAATTCTTTAACTTTTATGATGGTTAGTGTCATTTACATCATTCATATATTCACATTGACTTTTACTCTTCTTTATATGATTTTGTGCTTGTCCAATGACCACTTATTAGGTCTACGTGTGGAGCAAACAAAACCCATATATCCATATGAGTTTCTTGGGCCTCTTCACTTTCACTGCAGCTTATCTTCCTTGGGTAAGCAATCCATTCTTGAAAACTACTTCTTCATGCTGTTTTAATCAGTGATGAGTTGTCTTTATGTATTTTGAAAGGATTGTTTCTCATGTAGAAATTTAAAAGCTTCCATATCCTTCCATGCAAAACACCTTAGACAATTTAGTAGATTATGGATGTGTCTAATATGGATAATACTATGTTCTTGATCCTAGCGTTTGCCTTTAACAAAGATATGGCCCACACAGCTTAAATAAAAAAGCACCAAGTGGTTAACAATTCATTCCTGGATTGCAAACATTACACGAACACACTTCCTTTTGGTTATATAATACTAGTGTATCAGCGTATGTTCATGAAATACCATAATATATTAAATCAATGTTTTATGTCTTCCTATTTCAGGTTCTTTTGGGATTTTCTGTCCTTGTTGGAGCCAGTCCATGGGTTGATCTACTGGTAATTATCTTTTTTAACCTTTCTAAGACTAAACCATGTTCTGTGTGTGACTACTGTAATCAAGACTTGGATAAATGACAAACTACTTGTATTGTTATGCATATACTCTTAAAGTCTGCATCTTGCTAAGCAAGTTAATCCAATGTTAGTGCAGGTATACTTAATTTATCGATGATTGGTTATTTGGAGAATGAAGGATTATAATTTTATTTGGCAAAAGAATATGATTATCTTGTAAATTGGAGACTCTAGACTGGAGCCTTCTTTCCCGTCTTCTTCTTATCTATTATTTTATTTACAACTTCCAACGCCCTTCAATAAAAAAAGAAAGCTCCAACTGCTTTCATCAAAAAAGAAAAAAAAATTCCAACTGCCCTTTTCTCACTTGTTCATGTTGAGCAGGGAATGATTGCTGGCCATGCATACTACTTCCTCGAGGATGTCTACCCAAGGATCACTGGTCGTAGGCCTCTGAGGACTCCCTCATTCATCAAAGCTTTGTTTACAGAGGAGCAGGTGGTGGTGGCTCGTCCTGGAGACGTACGCTTTGCAGCTCCACCAGTTGAGGAGCCACACCAAGATTAAGTGCAGATGGAAAAAAGATTTCAAACTAATCAAACTATGGTGGCTGTTGTTTTGCTTGTAACTAAACTTTTTACTCAACTGAGAATTGTTTAGCTTTCACTAACACAACCTATTGACCTTCAAAAAGTGGCTGTGATTTTTATGTGTATCTAATCCCACTGATTGACAATATTTTGTGTTAAAGACTTTTGGCCACAATTTTTCCATTACTACACTTGTTCACAATTGTTATCTTCATGCATATATGTATCACTTCAATGTGCTCATTACTAGGCGCCTCTGCTTTTTTCGTCATTTTTGGTTTCATAATAGTCTGTGTCTATCTATGAACCAAAAAATGGCTGATGTGAACCAGATTTGAATAAACCAACTTGGTTTTCAATTTTACTTGATTGTATCTCGAACTCTTGTAGGTGCTTCAATTGCCATTGAAGCATAGAATGATGAAAATTATTTTAATCAATACACAGAAACTTCTAAACTTAACAATCATGCGCACTTGGGCATCATGACACTGTATTCCCACTGGAATGGGAAATACTATCATCTTATTAGAACAAAAAAAGTCAACAAATCTTTACACCCATAAATACCTAAGAAAACTAGGGCCAAGAAAAAGAAATGCAAGATCTTATCAAATTACAGAGATATACCACCAAGTTTAGCTGCAAACATGAATGTCCAAACTCCTGTTTTTCTACCATCAAATCAACGGAAGCTCCCTTTGGCTGCAAACAACAATTGACTCCCTTTCCTAAACGGAACTCAAACCCGAAGACCGTAAGCCTCAAATGCATTCCTAGACGCCCTTTACAGTCACTTGGGCCGTGTAAATAAACGTGCACGTTCTTGAACAAAACAAAAGAAGATTGTCTTAAGGCAGATGATGGCCATCGAGCTATCTGATAGGATGATACTGTGCAGATACTCGCTTAGGAGGCAACTTCCGCAAGATGTACAGTACAAGTGCTGAAGGTAGGATCTCGACGAGCTGTTCAAGGTTTAAAACAATAGCATAGTTAAGAATACAATCAAAGGCTGAAAACTTGCAGCTTACAAGCAACAGTTTTCGGTGCAATACCAAGTAGTAGAAGAAGTCCAAAATTGGATGATCCAATACATCCAGTGATGCATTAGTGTCAAAGGCGGATAAGAACACCTGCAGAAAATGTATATTTTATATATGAAAGGTCACTGTTTATATTTTTTTTCCTCAAGGCAAGTTTAAACTGGAAATTATTGAGTGACAAAACGCCTTGTCGGATAGGAACTTACCACAAAGCATCTTACAAGAAAGCAGGCGCAACATATAACAGTAACTGATCCAACCTGAATAGTTCAGACATATTTGGAAGTTGTTAACAATCATAATTTCCTTACAGAGTTCAGAACTGCAAGTACATTCTAATTATCAAACCTCGTAAAGCTTCTTTCTTCTCCCTTTTGATTCGATAGGAAAGCGTCTAAGCATCAAGAACAATCTGGCCACAAAATGCATACAAGAGAATCATATATGAATACTAATTTGAAGGTTACTGTGCTGCTACACATAACTATTAAGGTTTGAGAACTGACCTTCCTCCGTAGATTAAGAATCCCAAAGCAGCCACAAAAGACACGGCTGGGGACAGAAAAAATGTATGTTAACCATTAATGCCTGTTGGTGAAGCATATGAAACATAAACAAGATGCAGAATCTAACCTGCTATGAAGACCCTTCCGACAAACTCCACTACGCTGTTATCATTTAACCAGATGTAAATCCATATACACATCTGAAAGAAACAACACAATAAAGCCTGAATATAGTAGCACAATTTACACAAATATATTTGACCCAACATAACAAATGAACCAGTTCATGATCATAAAATGTGTACCTGTATTAAGTATATGATGCCGTTTATAACCAAATAAACAAGCCTCAGTTTATCTGCAGGAAGACTCCGTGCCTGCTCATTGAACTAGTGAAGTCATGTTAAAAAAAACAAGAACAGGCATAGCTGATACTAAATAAAGTAAGAACAGAACGTAACGGCACCTGATGGTAAATTTCCGCCCAGAATAGCACAAGGAGAGTGTATGTGGAGAAGAACAATAGCCCAGGAAGATCCAAGAGTATCCAGATAAACACCTAAAAAGATTTTTTTTTACCCTAATATAAGGATACAAGTAGAGGAAGGATGCATAGCATTCTTTCCTAACATGCCAGATTAGTCAAAAGAGGAAATTTTACATTTTTTTAGTAATGAACCAAACTTACCTTGGGAGTTAAAACATATACTTGCTTGTGAAATCCGAAAACAACAGCTCGAACTGAAATAAATTACCACATGTCTAAATTAGTCAAAATATTAACATATAGAGTTCATCAAAAGGCTTTAGTAGCATTGGCCAGAAAGCTAACCTCCATTTACAATAAAGTTCATTAGATGGAAAACCTTCTGAGTTGTCCAACCATACTCGGGCACTCTCAACTCGATTCTTATTAGTTGTATCTACACAGCACAATCAGCACACAATCAAGATGCACGCAACGAAAAGGTGTAATGTAAACGAGTTCTGTACAAGGGGAATTCCATATAACTATATCAACCCTACAACATAACTAAATGGAATATAAATCTTTAGTCACTGTCTGCAAAATGATGAATGACATTGACAATACTGATCATTAACTTAACAGTATACTGATTTGGCAGCATTGCCCAAGAAAGATTGATCTCAAATTGACAGATAAATTATCACATAAAGTGGATCAAAATGAGGGAAAAAGAAAGCAATGGATGCAAATGAACTCAACAATTAAAACTAGGAGCTTTCCAGCTTTCCATTTTCATTAGCAACACAAAAACACTTGATTTGTGTCCAATCTAAAAGCACTACCAAGTCCAAGAAGGAGATCCAAATTGCCCTTTCAAGCTTCCCCATTAATTTTCATCTACTTCCTCAAGAACCCAACAGATTTGCCTAAATATGGGTTACATTCATCTCCAATAAAGGACATTTAAGGGCTAAAACAATTCAATAAGGGTGAAGAGAGAGGAGATTTACCAAAGCAACAGCAGAAACAAGGGCATAAAGAGCACAAAGGGTATAAAAGATGCCATCTTGCCAACAAGTAGACTCATTAATGCCATCCCACCAGCTTGTAAGCCCTCCAAACCCAATCTCACTAATCCATTGCTCAATCTCATAGGGCAATCCCCTCATTTTCTTGTTTATATCTCAGAAGCCTTTCTTTTTCTTCAGCTTCTTCTCTGTCTCTCAAAGGAGAAAGAGAAGAAGAAGAATAAAGAAAGAAGAGGGCCTCTTCTCTTCTGAAAGTCAAACACAAAATGTACAGCTGTGAGAAGCCAAGAACTGACAGAGCCCTTGCTTTTACAATTAGCAGGAAGCATTATAGCATTTGGGAGTGATAAAGAACTTTCAATGTATAGAGAAAGAGATTAGGATCAGAAATCAGAATAACCCTTTTGCTTACTACACCTGACGGTCCAACTTCTTAGCTTGCTCTTGTTTTTGTTTGGTCTGGCTGGTCTTACCTACACTTCCACCGGTCCACTTTTTTTTAGTTAGGATTTTTTAAATGAATTTATTGTTTAGTTAAATTTGATTTCACGTTTTCAACTTCTTGAAATCAGACTGTCAATTCATTAAAAAAAACTTGCATGCAAAATGTTTTTATTGCTGTAAATAAAAAAATCCACGAAAAATAATAATAATTTGTTTTAATCGACCTTGGTCCAACTCGTTCCAAACCAAACTAGTAACAAATTTTAG
Organism: Fagopyrum esculentum; assembly: GCA_033239045.1. Classification (NCBI taxonomy): domain Eukaryota; kingdom Viridiplantae; phylum Streptophyta; class Magnoliopsida; order Caryophyllales; family Polygonaceae; genus Fagopyrum; species Fagopyrum esculentum. The sequence continues at coordinate 5,613,355 of BSUD01000007.1, read as the reverse complement.
TATTACTGAGGAGTTCTGGTGCATGTTTAGGCACCAATTTTGTTGTTTCTCGGGATTATGCACGTTTGGATTTCGATTTTATTGTTTCCCAAAATTATTTGAACACTTTTTTATTTTTCCTTCTTCGGTCGTCGTCTTCTGTCTACATTCTTTTTGTTATCTTATCCGGTTAAAGCATGACGATTAGTCCGTCCACAATTTTATAGTGCTGATTCTTTTGATCAAAAAAATAAAATTAAAAATGATATCTTTATGCATCGGTGACTTTCTCTTTCTTCATGTGATATCTTAATAATTCCTTGCTTCATTTCATGTATGGAGTCTCAAAAAGAATAGAGCTTTGATAAAGTTTCTTGTATAATATATTTTTGTTGCAAATAAACAAAAAGAACATAATAAAACATGAAGGATGAAGAGGAGGTGGGGATGGGGTCGGTGGCCGTAGAGACGTATGTAGGGCGGTGGCTGACGTAAGACAGTTGGGAGAAGGTAACGATCGATTGGTGGTCACAAAATACTTGGTTCTAAAAAATCAAAATTATAATTTTTTAATGGAGAATAAACAAAAAATAAATTAATTAATAAATAGAATAATCATCATCATAAAATAATAAATCAACAAATAGTCTGTTGAAGATAATAAGTTCTAAATCGAAAGATGGAACACTCCGAACCTAATATATAAGTTTGGTGAGCTACTCCTTTTATTGTCAATTTGTTTTAGGATGGAATCTCGCCGGATTTATATGTTTGACTTGAGCCTAACGCATATGTGCGCTCGTATGCACACGACCCCAACTCTACCAGCCGGTCTGTATCGGACTTTGACATGATCTAAAAAAAAAAATAAAGCAAGTAAATGAATTAGAAACCGTGTGAACCTATCAAGAAAAGCACTTAGTAAAAAAATATAATATGGTGATTTATAAATGTATAAATAACAGTGTATTAAATTATGTATTTATCTTTTTAAAAACTAAAACTATAGTGTAATTAAATTTATAAAATATATTTTTTAATACGAGATATAATTATTATGCATTATGTTTTTAAAAATTTAATAAATATATTGTAATTAAATATATATATATAATTTTATAAACAAAACAAAAATTTTAAATTATATTTAAAAATATGATATATCTCTTAAGTAAAGCGAAATGATATTCCACTTATATAATTTAGATCATCAAAAAAATCAGAATTGTTTTCACATTATTAAAATACTTAAAAATGATCAATTCACCTAATATAATTGAAATTATACCTAATCCTAATCCAATATTATGTCATTATCATGTACATACATAACAATGTCAGCAGGTAATTCAAATAATTAAAATTTTATAGTTTTGTGAGTCGTTCAAATCAGAGAAATTGCAAATAACAAAAAAAAATACAGTCAGATTAATCAAAATATATTATATAATTACTCAAATTCAAGTTAAGCCAAATATGAAAAATGATGATAGAGTAATTGAAATCACATGAAATGCTAAATGGATCCTCCATATTTCTTCCGGGTCATAAACCCCTCAACTGGGCCCCACTGCAAAACCCTACGCAGTCTTCTCCCTCAAACTTTCACTTCCTTCCAGTCTCCATTTTCTTCCCCAAATCCCATCTCCCAGGAGCTCCGTTTTCTCTTCCATGGCGACCTCCGCATCCATCCTCCGCCGTCTCTCTATTCTTCGCCAACAACGCCACTTATCATCTTCCGCAGCTATCCTTTCCGGCGGCGATTCCAGCGCAGTCCTCACCAGCAAAGAGAAGAGCAAATCCGCGCTCTCTCTTCTCAAGACGGAGAAGAACCCTGAGCGGATCCTCGAGATCTGCCGAGCAGCCTCTCTAACACCGGAATCCCACCTAGATCGCGTCGCATTCTCTGTCGCTATTTCCAAGCTCGCAGAGTCCAATTACTTCGAAGGTATCCGCACTTTCGTCGAGGAACTCAAGCGCCGCCCTGACCTAAAAAACGAACGATTCGCGTCACACTCCATGGTCCTCTATGGCCAAGCAGGTATGATCCAGAACGCCATCACTACTTTTGAGAACTTGGAGGAATTTGGGATTGAGAGGTGCGTGAAAACCCTAAATTCATTGCTTTTCGCTTGTATACTGGCAAAGAAGTACGATGAGGCACGGAGAGTCTTCGTCGATTTCCCTAAAAGATACGGAATTAAACCCGATATTGACACTTACAATCACATGATCAAGGCGTTTTCCGAGTCTGGATCATCAAGTTCAGGCTATTCGGTTATTGCTGAGATGGAGAAAGCAGGTTGCAAGCCGAATCTAGCCACATTTGGGGCATTGATGGAAGGTTTCTATCTGGAAGAAAAATTTGAAGACGTAGGTAAGTTATTGAATATGATGGAGGAACGCAAGATAAAGCCTAGTTTAGGGCTGTTCAACACTAGGATCGGGTGTTTGTGTAAGTTGAGGAGATCATCAGAGGCAAAGGCGTTGCTTGATTCGAGGAGAAAGAAGGTGAATGCAGTGACTTATAATCAGCTGATTTATGGGTTCTGCAGGGAAGGAAACCTGGAGGTGGCAAAGAAGCTGTTCAAGGAAATGGTTGATAGAGGATATCAACCAGGTCCCGGTTGTTACTTCACACTTGTGTATTACTTGAGCCAAGGTGGTGACTATGAGACCGCTTTAGAACTTTGCAAGCAGAGTATGAGTAAGAACTGGGTGCCTAATTTCACTACCATGAATCTACTTGTGCAAGGACTTGCTAGTGTGTCTAAGGTTGATGAGGCGCGTGAGCTTATTGATCAAGTGAAGGAGAAGTTTCCTAAGAATGCTGAACAATGGAAAGAAACCGAAGATTCTCTGGCAAAAGAATAATAGGGTGATGAATGTGTTCTTCTTCACTGCTCTTGCACCCTTTCATATTGGTAGGTTTTGTTCCAATCATTGCAGCTTTTCATGAATTATAGCCGGTATCTTGAGAAATGCTTACTCCAAAGTGATTATCTGGGTACTAGAATTTTAGTTGTTCATGCCTAATGGATAAATCGCACTCTTATTTGGTGCTTGAATCTTATAATGGCCCTCAAATTTGTTCTTTGAAATGATGTGTTGTAGGAGTAGAAGTGATTTCACACAATTTGAGTTAATGTTTTTTTTGGTGCTTGAAGATTCTGCTTGCATTATAACTTCTCCGTGAAGTATATTCTAATTGTAGAGTAAATTGTACAAGACCACCTTTTATATATATACCTTAGTTTTCACATAATCATATGTCAGTTGAAGTTCCGATGTTCACAAGCAATGTTTTTGTAAAGAACAAAGCATGATACACATTGTGAACACTTCCAATGTATAAGATCATATAATGAGCATATCTTGAGAATTCAAGTTCATACAACATGTCTGACATTATTTCTCACAGGAAAACAAAATGAGAAGGATGAAGCATTCCCACAAATTTAAAAAATAATTGAGCATTTCTTTCCTGTAAATTGATCAAATTAAATTTATGTGATTCTCTGTACTTTTTCCCCCTTCATGGGTTTTGTTCAATTGGGGGTTTGGGGGTTGGGGTTTTACTATACTATGTACTTAAAGTATCTATTATTACTCAACCCAACTATGTCATGGTTGGGAGATGTAATGCGTACCTAAGCTTCCGACTTGTAGAGGACAGAGCACTTTGCAGCGCAGCTTTCACGGTTGTACCATCACGGAACAAATATTCATACAGGTGACAAGCGAATCTAGACAGCTCGTCTTCCTCGGAATCCCAGAACACTTTGGGATGTTCTGCATTTTTCTCGAATTCAATGTCTTCCCAGTCGCTGAGATCAGCGTCCAGGTCTTCTTCCTCTGCCTCGTCGAATCCAATCTCAAACTTCCCGTTTTCCAGATCCCCGAAATCACCAGACCCATGGAATGTAGATAGGAGCATTTCTGGTGGATCAACAGATGGGCATATAAGAGCTTTGGCACCCGATCCCAGAAACGCCTTGATTAAGTTCTTGTTTGGCCCGTATCTTCCTGTGAAGATTATAATCCTATCCCTCCATGCTCCGACCTGATCAATAGATAAATTTAGATGGGAAGTCTAGGGGCTTGATTGAATGCAAAGTGCAAGTTTTTGCATTTTAGCACAATCTACATAATGGTATTGTAATGAATGACATTCAAACAGACACTAACTAGAGCAATAATGACACTCCAGAGATGAGGACTTCAGAATGTGTTAGTGAAGGTCTCTGAACCCTCATCTAATGTCTCAAGTCTCAGAACCCTCATCAAGGACAATAGGTAGAGCTTTATTATCATTAGGCATCTTAATCTCCAACTCGAAAACATATAAATGAACAGAAAGAAAAAGAAACTTATGTCGAGCATGGAAAATATAGAGCCTGAATAGAGTAACGTACCATCAAACGCACATCATCAGCTGTTAAGTGCACAGAAGGAATTGTTCTGCGGAACATATATGCACCAATCTCATGATCATCTTCCATAACCTTCACAGATTTAGTAAGTCAAATGTAAGAACTGGATTTTAATTGCGAAGTTCAAGGATCACAACAATGAGCGGCGTTCTAAAACTTACCTGCGTTTGACGACCTATGAATCGGTGAACAATACAACCGATTTGGAAGCAAGGCCTATATGATACCAATTCTGCAATAGTTGAAACGTTGATCAACTTTGAGATTTCTTTTTTCGGGAGACCACGGATCATTGGCAGCAAGCTGAACTTGACACTCCTTAAGAACTTGTCTGCTAGGTCCCCAGGTTCAGCAACCACAAAGACATCATTTTGCCAACTACATAAGTAATAAGGAAAAATGTTCCACAATGTTAGAGCCCTTCCATATTCTAAGGAGAGATTGTTCAAATGAAACAAGGAGAGGAGGATACCTTAATATAGCTCCAACTGTGTCATTCTGGAGAGCTAAATGGACAATGCCTACTTTTGTCGAGTTCTGTATCTTATCAAAAAGGGCTTGGAGAGGCGGTGAGAGTTTTCTCGGTCCAGAAGAAGATTCTTGAGGGGAAGAAACCATCTTTGCAGGTTGATGCCCATCCAAGCTTAAAGGAGGAACCAAATCAATACGACCAACACCCTGATGGCCAATATCTGGACTGTATAACAGAGGGCTTGACGGGAAGCTTCCTGTGAATATTGGTGAAGAAAATGGTGAAGTTAATGTTGTTGGAGGACCCATCTTTGAGGAACCTGGTGTTGCGTTCACACATGACAATTTTATTCCGCTATGTTCACAAAATGTCTCAAGTGACCTAACATGGTGAGCAACTCTTCCTGAATCAACACTATGAGTAGCTTCAACAAGAATCACACCGCGCCTCCATCCCAATGAAGGAAATTTATCATCTGGCACCAAAAAGATGAAGTTCTAGTGCAATACACATGGTAAAAACACAATGAAGACAGCGGAAATAATGAAGACTTTAGCATCATTACCGCCATTTGTCACCAATGGCTTGGATACCGAATCAGTGTTGGCGATTTCTGTCCATTTTTCACCCTGTTGATATGGTAAAGTTAGTCTGTTGCAGACAGCTTTGAAGGCTTCAGAACTGTTTTTAATATACTCCTCTGTGGCAGTTTCTAGCCCCAACCAACCAGCCGGATCAGTTTCATCGAGGTCCATGTCACAACGGTCATCAACTGTCAAGTGGAAAGAACAATAAAATTGTTTGTTGCAGACTTTGGATCTCGTGACTTGAAAAATTCCCAAAGCTCAGCCAGAAAAGGAGAATGGTAACTTCATAATCCAAATAAAATTCAATCTGGTGAACTAAAAGCTTCAAACAAACTTTTGACGAGAAAATGCCTAACTGCATTGCATCATAAGACATTATTTTTAGTTTAATGTTGGTTAAAATCAATATTCTCACCAGGGTTAAAGCGGAAATATTGAATTTCTTGGAACATAGGTATCAAAGTGCTTAAAGCATCCTCGACACGTTCAACTGAGCAGGCACTCTCAATCAACACAGGCACTGTATCCCAAATGAGCCATCCAGCTTTTCGTGCCTATTACAGAAAGTATATCAAGTAAGCAAAATGGTCAATTTTAAAAGCTCTCTCTTTCTAATAGTACTCATCGTTTCCAAAACATCTCACCTGTTAACAGTCTTTCAACTTAATTCTGTTTTACTTTTTAGGATAGAAATAAGATCATGAACAGGACTTAAATCAGAAATTGGGAGGAAGGAATACTGAAGTCTCTTATAACAGTTATCTGCCATGAGAAATGGGTCTAGCCTACAAGTATTGGTGTTCTTACAAAAGACAAATGGAGAGGGAAATAGATAATCTTATGGAGAACAATGAGAATAATCAACCACCTTTATTGGAACCGACCCACATCCAATGGAAACAAGACAATCAACTTTGGTGTCCGGCCAAAGAAGCTGTGCTTCCCTTATGGCAAAAATAGTTGGATTGTTAGCTACAATTGCACCATCTTGCCATCGATTCACGCCTGAATATAAGGGGGTAAAAAACCAAACAAGGATCAATCCCATGTAAGAAAAAGTATAACAATTAAAATGAAGATGGCAAGACAAATACCATCTGTGAAGTCATCAAGATAATATGGGGCAGCAGAAGATGCTCTTATAGCCTGCCATATATGATGCTTACAACTTCCTATGAAAGCATTGCGTTGGTAGCCAATTTGAGCATGAGTCTTAGGAGCTCCAGTCATACTGACAGCTGATTTTTCAGAATAGGAAAGATACATCTCTGGTGTACCAGCAGGATACTGTATTCAATTAAAAGCATCATGTGACTAAATCAGTTACAGAGACTAAATGAGCTTCTAAAATAGGGCAATAAAGCAATGGTGGTGTGATTTTAGTGAAAGAGTTGTCAAACCATAACATCATTATGCGAGGAATAGAAGTGGCATAGAACCTGATAATTCCTGAAGACAAATGGCTGAGCAGGCACCACACTGACCAAAGTTGATATGACAAACACTTTAGGTATTCCTTTGACTGCAGAGTCAATCAGAAGGTCTCCATCTTCATCAGCACACATCTCTGTCAAGAGTGCTTCGAACTGTTCTGCACTATGCTGCAAAAGTAACATATCAGGCTTATCAGCATATCTTCTTTCTAGCCAACGTAGAGAGTCTCCACTAAGGAAAAAGGATACATACTCAACACAAGCCAAGCCAATGATAAACTGAAAGGCACAAAAACTTTATAACCACAAAATATGTGGGGCCAGTAATGAGATAGGAGAGTAAGACATACTTTGGCTCCATGTACAGCAATTCTAAAGCTCTGCGATGAACTTTTATATATGTGATCTAATTTCTCCCGCCAAGTGGCCACCTCGTTTTCTTTTGGTGGTTCAGCAAATACAAGTTTACCTGGTCAAGGGTAACATGGAATAGAGCATCATCAAGACAGGAATAATGAGCGACAGGACGGCAATGGACAAATCTAGCAGTGTGTACTGACCAAGTTTTTTGTAAACTTCTTCACACTGATCCAATGTCATTGACTTCATCCCAAGAGCCACAGCTAGCATGCCGCCAGTTGATGTGCCACATATAAGATCAAACATCTCATGTATCCTTTTCCCAGTTCCCTTTTCTATTTCCTTTAAAATCTTTACAGTTGCCAGACCCTTCATACCACCTCCATCCATAGCGAGTATACGCAGCCCTTGCCTTGCCACAGGCCTGCCTCTGACAGCACGTCGTAGAATCTCATTCTCCCCTATAAGAATTATAAAAAAAAATATGAATAAGAAACTATGTTAAGGGATTCCAAAGCTTGAGGAACACTAAATCCAAAAGCAGACCAAGAATTGCCAAAGCCCGAGCAGCAGCTTTATTGACACGTGGTTCAGGCGTTGACATAAAGCGCATAAGGAGTTCCCTCAAACTTTCTGAAGTAACCAAAGCCTGACGATTCTCCAGACAGAAAGCCAAATTTCCAATGGACAATAGTGCAAGCCGTTGAACCTAGTAAAGAAAATGTTTACTTCACGCTGTCAATGAAATTAAGAAGTGCTTGCTGAAACAAAAAATGTTTACAGGCACTACCTCAGGGTTTTTATGGGCACACAAAATTTTCAATGATCTTAATAGATCCTTGGATAAAATCTTCCTAGCTACTGAATCAGATGCAAGAGCAAGATTGACCACAACTTGCAACACAGATATTACTTCCTCGGACAAATCTGTCTGCAGCACTGTTTCAATAGGTTTCATTATGTCACATTTCATCAGTTGTCTGACCCCAGTCACATCTGCAGCAAGAGATGAAAGAGCAATGCAAGCTTGTTCAACCTACCAAAAATGAAAATTTATTCAGCAATGTGAATGATAGAAGAATGGAACGAAAAATTGCTACAACAGTCCCTATGAACATACCACATGGCAATTGTCAGTGCTTATCATACTTATAAGCTGCCTAACTGCGTTCTCATCTTTGCTAACAAATGAACGTTGTCCAGGATCTTCCATTATCTTTGCTAGGGCGGAGGCTAATAGAGGATGATGACAAGAAGAGAAGCGAAATATAAGAGAGAAGAAAGCACTTAGGTTATGCTGTTTAGAAGCACCGAAATAAGAACCAGTCTCTGCCTGAAACGATTCACAACCCCAGTAAATACACACTTGTCCCAAATGAAGAACAAAGTCAAAATCAACTCATACAGAAGGATAAATGAAATGTTCAATACCTCTATTCGCACAGTCACCGATCTCAAATTGTCATCTGCAACAACTCTAATATTTGCAAGTGACAAGTGTCGAAGTTTGTGCAGGGGTAATATTTCAGGAAGGAATGCAAGTGGGTTACCAAAAAGTCTTAGAACACGTAATTCTGACATAGCTCTGTAATGATATAAAAAAAGTGTCACTAGAGAGTATAGAATAAAGTGCCAGATTAATTTGATCTAGGTTAGGCCGAGGTCTAATCTCTACCTTTAAACCTGCAACATGATGGGTGAATATGCCCTTTTAGAATGAAGTTTTAAACTGAGGTGATTTCCTTTTAGCAAAATCAAATAATAGCAATGTAGCTTAAATAAATAGCAAAGCAAAAGGCTTTGTTTAGCCCCCCCATCCAATGGTTAAGGAGCAGGAGAAATATATCATGACTGGCTTGGTTCCTAACCTGAAATCCAGTAGAGGACGAATCAGCTTGTTGTGTTCCAGAGAAAGTTCTACCAGACCGACACACTGTCTCAGTTCAACTGCTTGTTTTACCAAAAACAAGAAAGCAAATAGATCAGGAAAAAACAATAAAGGAGTTCAGAATTTTATTCATGATACTAGAGGTAACTCATTGTCGGCGTTCGTATTAGTAAAATGCTAAAATGAATACTTTGATTAAAATAAGGTGCAATTAGAAAACATACCAGGAACAGAAGTCAGCATATTGCTGTCAACACTGAGAACTTTCAAGTTTTTTAAGTCACCAAGTTCGGGTGGTAAAAGTGTGAGTTTATTGTTGTCAAGGTAGAGGTTCTCCACCAGAGGAAGCTGAGTTACCTCCACCGGCAGTACCTGTTAATTAGCACAAGAAAAAAATGGAATTCTATTAGTCTCTTACTCAATAACACGAAAAGAGATACGATAGAAACTGCAACAAAACTTGGTATAGATATGATGGTGCACAAAAGAATAAAAGGAACAGATAAATACAAATTAATAGGCGTACAAGGAGCAGGGCCCATACTAAAAATAAATTCTTCACTGCAAGTAAACAGTCAGCATTGCCTCATTTGGTTTCCATTACTGAAGCAATGGAAAACAAAGCGTACAAAATGTCTTATACAAGACTATCATCAGGTGAAGAATAGCGGTAAGAAATTACTAATGATGAAGCACCATTCACAGTGAGAAATCACTGTGTATACCTACAAACTATGACGCTGAGTACAAAACAGTAATATGATAATGGTTGATATCCAAACTGCTGCAGACATGGCTTTTCAGGATGAGAAACATAAATCTGATGCACTTTCATTACTCACCAAAATCGTGGAAGACTACCTCTACCTGCAGATGACACTCAGAGCCGTCTAAAAGGCAGCCAACAAGGAAAATTCTATCACTGGACAGAAGCACTTGATGTATGAAGTACAAAAGCCTAGAACTCGGACAAAACTACAAAAGGGTTTCTCCCATTTCCTCATGTTGTATCTCAATTAATAGGATGGGATCAATTTGTTTCGGTCATGCATGGGGCATTACGAATTATATACTACAATCAAGATTCTTACCAAGCTAAATTTGAGCACAAGACGACGAATGTCAAAGCAACATTGCCAAAGATCCCCCAAAATCCTTCCCCGAAGCCATTACAACTCCTGAATTAACTACTTAGCATCGAACAGATATAACGATATATTTCAGAAGTTCCCCAATCCAGAATTCAAATCCAAGTAACAGTCATATTACAAAAATAACAATCATGAATCAAAGACTCACAGCAATTCCACAACCGTTAAGGTTAAGCTCGGTAACACTCTTCCAATGATCAGCAAAGCTGGTAAGTCCATCACCTCCACCGAAGCCACCTGCATCCGTAGTGACAGTCGCAGCTACAGCAGCTGCTGCCCTAGCCGTAGGCGAGAAGCTAGACCTAAGTAGCTTCGTGAGCACACCGATCCCATCTCCCGCTTGACCCGAACCCATCACCTTGGCCATCTTCACTGCCCTCAAAGGCTCCCTTCTCTTGACAACCTTCATCTGAACTCCAATATTTACATCTCCATCATTCTCCCTTCCCTGCGAACTCTCGCAGAATTCGACTACAACAGTGTCGTGTGGAGAAGGCATGCCAACCATCAACTGTGACTGTAACCGGAGTGCGATCTTATCCTCATCGTCACCGGTAGTCCATCCAAGCTCGATCGTTTTAGACCCATCCTCATAAGGCAGATCACCGTCGATTTGGCGGCTCCGTTTGGGGTCAATAGAAGCGGGTAAAGTCCCTGAATTTCCGTAATGGAGAGTCAAATTGAAAATTTCTATAGGCCGTTTCCATCCCAATCCCCAAGACATTATCTCCTAGGTATTGATTGAAATCGTTCTGATCACAATTGAGGTTGAATTTCGATTGATCGCATTGCCAATTTTGGTTTGTGATCAACCACAATTGATATTAAACACAATCTGTATTGCGATTGCTCTAGGGTTTAACAGAAAAGAGAAGAGTGTGTGAGAGAGAGAATGGCATAACAAGAATTACAAGATGGAGAAGGAAGAAGGGGAGCAATGGAAGTGCAAAGTGGAGAAAATTCTGGAAATTTATACCTCTTTGAGGGTTAGTAGCAGACGAGGAAGATGGTATTCGAATTTTTATTTTATTTATTTTATTTTATTTTTCTCACTTTTGACATTTATTTCTGAAAGCCCATAACAATTTCATGTATTTATTAAGATGAAAGCTTTGAGAGAGAAAAAAAAAAAAACCGGAGTAACTAGGCTTTTTAATGTTTCAATTTCCCAACTTTTTATATTTATTTTCAAACTTTACACACTTTCTCTCAAGAGGTACATATACTAAACACAAAACTAGAAAAAGCCTAGTAAACCAAATTGTTTTATAAAAAAAATCATACGGTAAAATGCAAACATAGAAAATTTGTTTGCTTTTTTGAACATTTTTCTAAAGGATTTTATAATCTTATATTCCATTACATTTATAGATTGGATTAAAAAAACTTGAGTAAATCAATGTTACCTGAAAATTTGAATATTTATAAACATTTTTAGAAAATTTTGATTATATTCTATTGAATGCCATTTTTAATTGTTCTCTTATAAAATTATTAAGGTTTTATTTTCTCACTATGTTAGATTTATTACAATTGAAGTCTAGAGTGAAAGTCATGACCTTTTTGGATTTGTGGGTTAGGTAAGGCTAACTAAAGGTCTAATGATGTACCATTAACCTTAAATGTCAATGGGTAGGCTAACCTACACAAAATTATTGCAATTTATTAGCTATCAATAACCTAATCCACCAAGCCCAATTGGGCTAGTTCAATAGAGCAAAAGCATTCATATTTTGATTTAATGATATGAACATCAAATTTGGGCTATGGAATTGAAGCCCAAATACCACCATTGACCAATTTGGATACTGGCCCACTGTTGTATTTAGAGTTTAGAGATACCATTTCTACAATTTTAGGTATTTATTTATGCTCTTTTTCACAAAAATACCACTTAATTTTATTTTTTTCTTCTCAAAATACCACCTTAATTTTACAATTAATCCAAACAATAACCTAATCTAACACTTTAGCACATTTAACTTTACATTTATGCACTTTTACATTGCTCTTCACTGAAACAAATGGGCATCTTCAAGTCACTAGAGAAACAAAATGATTCACAACAAAAGACCCATGATTACACAATCTACAAGATTACAAACATCACCCAAAAGTTTACAAGAGAAAAAAAAAACTAACAGGTATTATCTACTCAGTAACCAAAATCATTAGCTTGATCATACATTGTTATGATCTTTCGAGTAAGATCAAAGAGGATAAACACTATTTATTCTTGCCCATATCTCATAGACACGTCTTCTTCCTCTGGTTCGTCAGCCATTGTGTACCTTATCTCCTTGTTATGCCATTCTGTTTATCAGCAAGTTGCCATACTCTCCATTCTTCTCACAGCTTAGCCTGTGACCAAGTTCATAGTTGATTAACACAATTACAATCATAAACAACTGCATATTCATTTGAAAGTGAAAGCCTTTAGTGATTAGTGATTACAATCATAGGTATGGTGGTCCTAAAGAGATCTAAAGGCAATTGTGATGTCCTTTTCACTACCAACACTGCAAGCAAGTTGTCATGGACAATAATATAATTTTGTCTTGACAGTGTAAAATTGAGCACTTTTGGTGCTTTGGTCCCATGAGATATGTGAAGAGCTAATACTATAATACATGAGGCAAGAATATTACCTGTGAGTAGAGGAATGTTCCAAGAATCGCAATCGCAGCACCTAGAGCGTTGACGGGTTGGACAGGCGTGTGGAAGATGATGATGGAAGAGACTATGACTGATATCCTCTTCATTGTGTTTCCGATACTGAACGTCAAAGGAGAGATCTGATCAAGAGACATGTATGATACTTGGTTGTATAGGTGGTAGAAGATGCTTTGTGCTGCAACCCACCTGCATAAACAAGAAAGAATTGGGTGAAGTAGGCTCTTTTTTATGGACTCCTCTAATTTTTATCACTCTAATTGACTTACCACTATTACTCTATTAAGGTAGTATAAATAGTATTTAGTGTAGCGGTGTTTAACAATACTACATTATAATGCAAGGCATCAAACAAAAATCTTGTTGAGACTTACTATAGTCATAGTATGCTTTAAAACAAGCCCTGTGGAAAACAGATCCATGCATGTTTGAAGATTTTGATCTCCAGAGTTGATTTAGGACGTTTAAATGTTAATCAAATGGACCGATATAGTAGAATTGCTTACCATACAAAGTTTGGTCCAATATCAGCAAGAGCCTTTTGCCAGCCAGCAGCCCAAACTTGTGGCCCCTCAACAGCAATTGCAAAGGGAGTGAGGATCAAAAGGGACAACATTGATAGACAGGTATAGTAGTTCATCCCACTGATAGACTTGCCCTTCATCCCTTTCTTTGAGAATATGTTCCGAAACACAAAAGCAACGTTTGATACCATAGCACCCATAAACCCTATTGAGACAAATAAATCAAATCTCATTGCACTGTATGCCAATTAAGAACAAAACATGAGGTAAACTCAGATGGTGTATGCTCACCAATCATGTTGAAATTCAGCTCAGTAACGGCTGATAGGGTGCAGCCACCGATGATCGGTAAGAGTGATAGGTAAACTGTCAAAGGAAAGGTTTCGCCCAACAAGAACCTTGAGACCAGGACAGTGAATGCTGGCTCACCACTTTTGATTATGTGAGTGAAGGATGCTGCAACTTTTGACATGCTAATAGTTGCTGCTACATGCCCAATTGTGTGTGCCACTGCCACCTACATAATAAACACAGCCTACTCAACTGCTGAATTCTTAGCATCATTTTCAACCATACAATGAAGGATTAATCACACTTAACCACCAGTAGTTCAATAGGTCAATACAAACTTAACCATCTTTTACATGCAAAATCACATAAAACCAAATGTTATTGCTAACAAAGTGCACAATTATGGGTTTGGATCTGCTTTTGAATTTTCCTCCTCACTCTTCAACTTTAACATAGGAACAATGACCAAACAAGAAACAAACAGATTTACTAAGCCAAACACAACCTACTCAATTGCTGAACTTTCAGCATCATTTTCACCATAGAATGAAGAAAAAATTACACTTAAATTGTCCTTTTATATACAAAACAACACAAAAAACACATGTTAATGTGATTAACCTCCATTTATGCTGTTTAAAATTAATATTTTGTGCATAATCACTGGTTTGGGTTTTTATTTTTTCAATTCTGAAATTGAGACAGTGTATCAAAAGAATCAGAAAGGTGTTCAAAGAACTTACAGGTAGAAGTGATTTCCAGAAATCCAAATCAGTCTTTGGGGGATCAGCAATTTTGGTGACCCAAGACATCAACATCACCAAAGAACCAGCAGCAAGAGAGAGAGTAGAAGTAAGCCATGGGTAAGGAAAAGCATTCAAAACCTTCTTATTGTAAATGTTGAACACAACATTTAGAGCCCACCAGGTTGCAAAGTAAATACCAATTTTGAGCTTCTGGGCACCATCTGACTGCACATTGGGCAACTCAATGTTGATATCAAGAGGTTCTGACCTGTTAGCCTCGTATGCATTGCACTCCGTGGTGAGTTTTCTATGTCTAATCAAAGTGTTAGAAGCTGAAACAACAATGGCGGCTGTTGTTGTTGTGACCGACGAAAGATGCAAGGGCTTGTCAAGTAAGAGCCTTTGAGCACATAGCTGTGAGTTGGGGACTGAAGGCTTTTGGAGAGAATTGATAATAGGAGAATGAGCTTGTGTTGGTTGGCGCAATACAGCAAACATCTTGTAAGCAACTATTAATGGGTTTATACAGCTAAAAACAAATGGAAAATTTGCAAAGGAAAGGAGAGTAACAGCTTCAAATCTTATTGGGTTTTTCTGGGTTTGACAAATTCTTGGAAAGTGACCTAAAATAGGAAGAGGATACAAAGGAACTGAAGGCAAGAAGAAGAGAAGGTTGGTTTGGGTAGAAGGAAAGCAGAGGAAGTTGTTATATATAGTAGAGAGAATTTAGGAGTAAAAAGGACGATTGTACTGTATGGAGAGATGGTTTGATTCAGGGAAAATACAGGTCGGCTCAAGGATGCATTGAAAGGGTCAGTAGAGTAACTAGCTATTCAACCAGATCTAGAGCCAAGCCAATAATACTAATCTTGCCCCTCTTCTTCTAAATAATTCTTTCACAAACCCCTATCAAATAATTTCTGTGGGCTTAGTAGTTAGTAGCTAGACTATCGATTTCATTTGTTCATTTTGGACCAATTTAGAGGCGTATACTTTAACCTGAATATAACTAAAGATGTAATTTTCATCTTTAAATATCATATAATTACTTGGTAATTGCTACTGAATATTTGAGCTTTTAGTGGATGAATGTCTATTAGACACTGTTAATTCTATCATGTTTTATAAATTTAATTCTCTCACAATAGTGTTTTAGGCTAAATTAACCAGAAATCAAGGAATATGGGTAAGGTTTAGTTTCATAACCCATAACCCAATCCTAATTGATCTGAGCAGAAAATGGCAATCCAAACCGCCAAACCTGTTTGATAGATTATTGATACCACATGCAACATACCAAAACAAAGAGATATATACTAACGGACATTAGTAGACTTCATATTAGAAGAAAACAAGGCCCAATTTTTTGCAGCAACATTGACGGTTGAAATCGAGGCAGCAAGGTTGGTACATTGAATGCTGATGACATGCTATGGGCTTGAGGCCACGTGGGCTGGTGGTGGACCCGATCATATGGGCTCTGGTATGATCAGTGATGGGTTGGGGACTGGGGAGGACCGATCATCCTTGGACATTTTCAAATGATGCAGTGCCTTAGGAAGGCTGCAAGATTACTGCGGTAACTAAAGGTCACTCTCGTCATCGCCACTGTTCTCTTCGCCAAACATGGAAGCCATTTTCATTGCAAGATTTGCAGCCATTTCCCTTCTTTGAAAATCTGGCATCAGCCTTAGGTTCTCCCTCATATTACCGATTTCCGACATCAACTGTTCGAGATCTTCCAGCTCGAGATGAGGGCCCTTATCTTCCTCCTCTTCTGCAATGCTTTCTTGATCTATTTCTACTGATGCTGAAGCTTTTTGCTTTAATTCGTCATCTTTGCCCCGACTTGCTTGGCTGGATTCCCCGGGTTCTAAGCTCGTGGAATTGGTGGGACCGATTGCTGATACCCATTCTTCCTCTGTGTCGCCCCAAGCTTCAGCTGAGCCCCGAGATAGAACTTCATAATCCACTTCATATTCTGATTCTTCTTCGGATAAGTCTGATGAAGATATGAAATGTTATAAAATAAGTGATTGATCATATTTGTGCGAGTTAAAGTGATTATATAGACCTTCTCTTTCAGGAAGGGATGGCTGAGCTACCCGATTTCCAGATTTCAAAACCATTCCAGGCCACATATGAGCAGTGAGAGCACCGTGGAGTCGTTCCACCCCTTGTAAATCACCATCAATAGACAGACCTACATTTAACAATTTTTTTTTTTGAAAAAGGATCTCTAGCTATCTGACGACTTATAAAACAAATGAAGACGGTTTCATGATAAGGAACTTACACTTGTCAAAGTCAGCATTTGAAGCACAGGCCTCTATGAATTCAATGTTACGCTCAGAGAACCATTCCAAGAACGACATTCTTTCATTCCATGATGGTTCTTTATTATCTAGTAAACTGCTTCCTTCAGTTTCCAAAATCCCATATGCTGAGGAATCTGCATCCGAGTTAACAAAAGAATCTTCCTGCTTCAGGAGATGTCTTCTATATTCAATATGAGCTCGATGGCCTGGTACAAGGTCCACTTTGTTTCCAATGCATAATAATATGTCAAAATCCTGGATGTTTGTGCGAGAAACCCACTCTTTTAGTGCAGTCAGTGTAGATAACTGCAGGTCCACAACAAAAAAACATATATAAGAATCAAAGGGCATATGACACTAATAGGCCACACAAGGTAACATATATGTTTCCCCAATAAATAACATAAGGCAATTCAGAGAACAGAAGGAAGCTAACATCATTCATGTCAAAGACCATAACCAAGGCAGCAAGCTGGTCAAAATTTGGTAATGAGTGAGCTGAAAACTCATTGCGTAGGTGTGTCATCCATACAGAAACATCAGCACTGTAGTACTTTGTGTTGATTGTCCATCTGTATATAACAAAAAATAACTGAATTTTAGTCCCTTGTTTTCTCTCAAAGCGTCCTGAAACTAAAAATAAAATATAGAGGATCACAAATGACAGGATATTTATGAACCCATGTCCAGCATACCCTTGGACAATTACTTCAGATGATGAGTCAGAAAGATCTTCGAAGTCCACAGAAAGTAATCCTAGAAGGAGCAAGGACATCAGTTAAGAATGATTAAAGACAACCAACTTTGCTATGCATTTCTTTTGTAGTTCTCTTAAACAAACTTGAACAATATGTATTCATCCCATATAAACACAAAACGGATGTCATATTTGTGGACAGTCTTTTTATGTATCATATGAAGAAAAAGCCTTAACTTTCTTTATATCCAAGTGTAAAAAGTTGGGTCATTTCTATTTGCAAAACATGTATTGTTTCATGCCTTAAAGTGAATCTTGGTCATATAAAGAAACAATATTAGGTGTAAAGTGATCAACTGTAAGCATAATGGACAATAAAATTTTGAGGTCAAGGAATTAAGCATATTTTTACTCTACAAAATCAAGCACTATCTGATGATGTGTTGAAGGGTATTGAATAAATCTGACTTCGTAATTTGTAGCATTATTGGTATATGATTGATTTATCATCAAAACCTGAAAACTATTCATTTCCTTACAAGCTTGAGGCTTGCAAGATCCAACGAGAAAGGAAGGTTGTATTTGCATAAAAGTTACTAAAGCTTCTCAAGCTCAACTTACATTAACTATCAGTCCTTTTTTTTGCTGAATATTCAAGGCATTTCATCAAGTAAAGCTATCATTATTACAATTCGAAAGGCATACTCAGTTAATATAAGTTAGAAAACTAGGAACTCTTTTATGCATGGTCAATTCGTCATCCATAGTTTTCAAGATCCCATGGAAGTATTAAACTTCCTTAACCTACTCACAGTAATAACTTCAACATCAGAAGGATCAGGTTTGTATAATATAATCCTTGGAAGCACTTCCTGAATTTAATGAGAAAAGCTTGGAAAGGCTCAAGTGCTTGCAATGCATAACAGGCTAAACACAATCAAAGCTAGTAAACTCCTAAATTTCTTTTAAGACATGCAAATCTGACATTGCAACTGTCTCTTTTGACCTATTTAGAAACGACCCTTATCCAAGCTAAAACATGAATATCAGCTTGTAGGCATCAAATTGCGAGACTCACCAGCTTAATTAGAGAAGTTTCGTCTAGATGCGAAATTAACATCAGCTAGTCATATAATACAACTGAATGACCTAAATCTCAATTCCCACAAAATCAAAATAGCCAGCTCAATCAACAGAGAAAAGCGAGAATGAACAGAGAGAAAGATGCATACTGGAGAGAAGGGTGCGCTTGCCAACATTGGGGGCTCCGATCACGAGGATTCCTGGTTGCTTTTCCATAACTTCCCGATTGATTTGCTGATCCATCTCAATTCGTCACTGATCCTGCTCCTCTTCTCACTGACTTTGCCGTTTACCTAAAAATTCGTGGTCGGATTTGGTAGGGATAACCGGACGAAGGAGAAGAGCTCTAGGTTTATTTTCGGAGGCAAAATTGTTAATTTCAGACAAATGACGGGTAATTATGGCAGTTCAAGGACGTGATAACTTTAGGGCTCGTTTGGAATCACCTGTAACGGAATGATTCCGAATCAATTAAAAACTACGTTTAATTAGAGGTCTTTTAACACATAAAACTGATAAAAGTGATCTCATCCATTCCATTTTCTTTCTTTACCCTTATTCGATTTCATTCCGTTTCCATTTTACCGCTCCAACCAAACGAGCATTTAGTGTTCTTCATATTAGAGTACCCACTTGGTTTGTCAAAAACTTGGACTAGTATTTTCGAAAGTATTTTTGTAACATTAATGACAATAAGGATTTTGGAGAAACATTTTTTTTTTTACAAATATACCTTAATGCTCCTATCAATATTCCGATTAAATCGGTATAAAAAGACCTCTATGGTAGCTTCAAGCTTACCCGCCTTGTTCGATCACCATTAACAACAATCAAGGCAATTATTCATTTATCTCCATTCGTTCTCTCTCTCTTTCAATCTCTCATTTCCCGTTTTTCCCTATAGTATGTCTATGCCTCTCCATGGAAGTCCAACCTTCTCCATCAAGGTTAGATCTAATGAACAGAGTGGTTCCATAAGGACATAATGAGAAGAGGATGTGGAAGTGGAAGAAGAGTTGTCGCGGATACATAAGAAGACGTTGGATTTGGTGGAGTTTATAGGCTCCATAACTCAAGCAATTCCCGGGCCTAGGTTGGCCGAAGCACTCATCATTCCCTCAAAACCTCGTTCCTTTCTCTCCCCACTCCCTGTTCGTTGATTTTCAATTTCTGGTGCAACTTTGACCTACTCTGATTCGAGTCTTGGACGGTCAAGCTTCTTCCTTAAACTAGAACTTGGACTTGGTACTTTATTTTGAATCATGGTGTCAATATCTTTAATCAATCAATAATATCATATTCTCCTACATTATTTGTTTACGGTGCACTGTGTTGATTGTAGTCCGGATACATTGTGCTTACGACAAGTGCTGACATCATGGATCACGAAGAGGCAGGGAGGAAGAATGTTGGTGGAAAAGTTCTAGGCTTCTGTTGAAAATTATTTTGGTAACTCAACACTTGAAATTTGTGTGGCCAAATCTTGTATTTATTAGCCTCAAGGTATCAGACTTTTACTCATGATTGAAATTAAGGGAGGGAAAGATGACCACCATTCACCTTCGAGTTCTATGTCACCCTTCTCCTTCGTTGAAGAACGGTGATGACGAGATGATGATCTTTTTAATTTACCCACGTGATATGCACATGATAAGAAAACTTGTCCAAAAACACATATGAACACTAACATTAGTGTTTTTCCTTTGCCAACCAAACACACCCTACTTTATAAAATCAACACACTTAATCTAATTTATGTACTTTGCGTGGTACTTGCTACCAGAATTCACTAACTATATTATGAAGTCCACCATGCTCCGTGATTAAGAAATTTAAAGGGGAGAGTGTTGACCGTTAGCTGGACGTAATATCACTGGACCTCGAGTGTTCATGTAGCTTCCGACTTTGTAGTGGTGGCTAATTCTCAACCAAGACTACCTTAGCGCAAGCACAAGACTTATTTGTTTTGTTTTGTTTTCTACCTCACACCGTAGTCTCTCATTTGAGTATCTCTTTTATGAGGATGGAGGAAAAGTAATCAATAAAATAAATTATTCGAAACAAAGCTTTCAATTAAGTAGATTTCCTTACTAAAAACAAACTTTTATTGAATTTGAAAATGATTACAAGCACTCAAAATTTTATCTTCATCTCCTCTCCACAAGGAGTTTTCTCACCAGAACCAACTCATATATTTTAAAAATAAAGAAATAACAAACATATTCAAATTCAACGGACCAGTCAGATATCTATATCAAATGGATTAGTCGGATATCCGGATCAAACAGACCATCGAATATCAGGATCTAAGTAAAGTCATTTTCAATCAAACGGATCATTTGAAATTGACTAAAGTCATTTGAATCGCCCATCATATTGTCGGATAATCATCCTATTTGGCTGAAATCATCTTCGAATACCACATTTTAAAATCCAGATCAAACGGATAATTAGCAAAATATACGACCAGCTCCAAATCGTGGCTTCCTGTAAATTTGAATGGATATCCGGATCAGATTATTAAATTTCGCATATATTAATATAATGAAAAAAGTGTATATCTAAGAGCTACCCAATTCAACCGGGTAACCCATTCAATCGATTAGTTTCAAGATGTTAGACAATTAGACCGGTTTTGACCCAACCAACTTAAATTAAAACCCGATTGACCCGCAAGCGTCCTAATTGATCGACACCGCTACCCAAATCCATTAAAACCCCGAAATAATCTAAAAACCGAATTAAACCGACCCATTATAGGCCAAGAACTGAAGCTACCAACTTGATACCAACTCAAACTTGTTGTGACCAGAATCGTCGACCCCATTTGACGTACACCTTTAAATTCATATACGTGGTTCATCCTAAACCGGAAGAGTTAGTCCACCAAATTTATGTAACTCGTATGGAATTATATGTTTGTGATCAGACTCAGCCCTATAGCTAGCACATGCATGTCCAGGTATGGGTAGTTCCATTTTAGATACATATTTGGTTTGCTAGCTAGAATCTACCATTCCTAAGAATGGACGATTCTCCTATCTCGTGCTCAACCAACTGCAAAAATGGGTATGGGTGATTCTAAATCGATTCATGATTCAATAAAATCATAGCAAAGGACCCTTAGGTTTCATTTGGGGTAGGTGATACTCTTTTTTTGATGATCAACGATGAAGCATCACCTTTTGGTCCAGTCATGAACATTGGTTCAGCAATGGTATAAGCTTTTGCCTTCTGGTGCATGTCTCCACGTGTGTAGCCATCAGTTAGTCAGGAATCATATATACCTCTTCAAACCCTACGAACAAATCTACGTACGTATATACTAGATAGTTTCATTTGCCTGAGTAAAAAATAGATAGTTACTATGAAATGTGTGTCCTCTGAAATATATGGCCGAACTTAACGTTTTAGTCTATAAGAAAAAAGCATTGACACTTGAATATTAGACTAAATAGAGGATGTAGGAATGTCACTCCTAATGACACTTGCCATCTCTGCGGCAACCACCCTGCAGACGAAGATCACCTCTTTCACCACTGCAGCTACTCCACCCTCAATCTTGACCTGATCTCAAGATGGCTCCATGTACCAACCCTATACCCCTACAACAACAGCATTTGGTCATGGCTCAGCAACTCCAAACCTCACAAACATGACTTCATCTCTCACATCCGGATTGCTACCATCACATGCTTCAGCTACTTCATCCGGCAAGCCCGTAATGAGCTCATCTATAGCCACTATTCCACCCATATTACAACCTGTGCTCACAACGTCATCCAAGCCATCAAGAACTACGCCTCTAACCACTGGACGGATAGATCTCCAAATTCCCTATTTTGGGCTAAGCAGCTTAGAATAAATCTTATGTAATTGATTGTCTTTAGCTCTTGTTTTTGTCCAAGAGGACCCCTTGTACATCCTTTCTGATCAATATGCTAAACTTAAAAAAAAAAAAAAAGAATGTATCAAGTTCACACACTTCTCCGTGAAGTTAATATAAGGACGATTTCATGCAAGCTCCAAGCCATGGACTAAGGCAACAAGTAAAAAAGCAACGCTTAGAATGGCTACAAAGCCTTCCGTCCGGCTTCCATGACAATCCTTTTATCTCCCCACCAGCCATTGTCTGCCCCACACTACCACGAAACGCGCCATCGGAGTTTACTTCTCCTCCAAGCCACCCAAATTTCACGGAATATGCGTTCATTTCGCCAGCACCATAACCACCATACGACCGTAGGGAAGAACACATTCCACTTAACTGTCTAGTCATTATAATAAGTTGTGATGATGTCCTAAAGAACCACTCGTCCCATGTCACCATGTTATACCCCTTGACTAGACCACGTATATATCAGACTAAGCCAAACAATAATCGATGACATTGATATAGACAGCGAAACTCCAATTATAGACCCTGAAACGATACCATCCACGGACCTAAATGAGCAGAGCAATTTCGTCCACTCAACCCTTACTAAATTTGCAAAATGTGACATGGTGGACTCGAGCTTATTTCATTGTTAGTCTATTTTTGAGTGGTTGGTCCTGAATAGTTGGACTGGGCCACACGTGATAAGAATGTGGCAATTACTTTTGGCCATTGATTCACAACTTTTCACACACAATGATTGAATTCATCGGAAGAAACACATTAATCTATAGTTCTACACAAATAATATTGTGAATAAGTAGTAAGTACAATAGTATATTTATGTCCATTGCTCCATAAGATTGCATTGGAAGATAGTCGTCGCATCTTTGTCGCCTCGA
Source organism: Fagopyrum esculentum (assembly GCA_033239045.1). Lineage (NCBI taxonomy): Eukaryota > Viridiplantae > Streptophyta > Magnoliopsida > Caryophyllales > Polygonaceae > Fagopyrum > Fagopyrum esculentum. The sequence continues at coordinate 5,589,941 of BSUD01000007.1, read as the reverse complement.
CCACTTAGGTTGACAACAATTTTAGTCCCATCGTGCAACGTTGGACAAAGCTCCTCTAGATATGCAAGTGCATGGGCGGACTCCAACGCCGGAATAATCCCTTCAAGTTTGCACAATCTCTTGAATGCTACAAAACATCCGGTGGTTTTGATAAGATCGAGATAAAGATCGTGATAATATCTTTGTTATTTAGTTTCCTATATATTACTAGTTATTATTCTTTTGTAGGGTCTATATATATTATCATAATATCAATAAAAATGTGGTTCTACTTCCACCATTTGCGTGATCTTTTCCACCAAAATCTATGAGGTTTCACGTATCAAATATGATCAACTATAGTTCCAAGAGGCTCACTTATGTACTTTCGACTTACCCTTTACAGCCATTTCATCCGTGACCGTATGGAACTCGGCTCGTTCCATGTCCTTTAGATAGCTGAGCTCTGGGCTAACACCCGGACACTCCAACCTAAATACCCAAAACCATATAATTCATTAAGCTTTCGTTTTAAAATCAATTGATAATAAATAAATATGTAAGCAACAACTTACCCAACTGCAATCGAATGTGGCTTGAGAATCTGACCCTCATCATCCTGAAGCAAGTAGCTCATGGCTCCATGGTAGACACCAACGGACCCTTTTGCGAGGGTTGCGGAGTGGAATCCAGTCTCCACTCCGAACCCACCAGCTTCAACTCCGATTAACCTAACGTGTTTGTCTTGTACAAACTCGTGGAATAGCCCTAACGCGTTGGATCCGCCACCAACACACGCGAGTAGAACATCAGGCTTGTTTCCCCATTTTTCGATGGATTGTTTCCTCACTTCCTTTCCGATAACCGATTGGAACTCGCGGACCATCATCGGACACGGGTGTGGTCCGATAACCGAACCTTGCAAGTAGTAATTGTTGTTGAAGTCTACTAGGCTTGCTCTAAATGCTTCTGAACCTGCATCTTTGAAGGTTCCATTGACCGGAACAACCTTCAAATGACATGACTTGTTAATTAACTAACCAACCTTCCAAATTGATTGAAAAGGCCAATTGCTTCAATCATATCCATACAAAACTTGACTTATCCAACTTTCATGGAAAGCTTGTCAACGTGAACACACTTTTTTTACCTAACCCAAAAAGCCATCTATCTTACATAATTGATTCAAAATTGTTATTAAAGTGTACGAATTTTTGTTCACGATTACGACCACAACCACAACCACAACCACAAATCTAATAAACAAAACAACAAAAATTGTAACAAAATTGAGCAACAAACGGTCATAACTTACTTGTGCACCTAGCAACTTTATTAGGATCACGTTGGAAGGCTGTCTCTCCATATCATCGGAGCCCATGAAAACAGTACACTCCAAGTCAAGCTTAGCGGACGCCGCTGCAACAGCCACCCCATGCTGACCGGCTCCGGTGGCAGCTACGATCTTCGTCTTTCCAAGCCTCTTGGCTAGCATGGCTTGCCCTAGGGCGTTGTTGATCTTATGGGATCCACCATGGCTCAAATCCTCTCTCTTTAGATAGATCTCCGGCCCTAATCCGCCATTTTTGTCCTTGTAGTAGCTTGTCAGCCTTTGAGCATGGTATAATGGTGTTTCACGACCAACATAATCTCTTAGTGCTATTGAAAGCTCCTCCTAAACACGTCAAAACAAATGTAATTACGATTTTAACCGCACGTGGAGTATAATCAAACTTAAAACGTGATGTAAGCTAAAGGGCAAACCTGGAAATCAGAATCATGTAGGGCTAAATTAAACTCAGCTTCAAGAACAGTCAACCAAGTCATGAGAGTCTCAGGTACAAATTTACCCCCAAACTTACCATATTTACCACCCGCCCTCTGAACTTTATCTTCATCCTTTTGCTTCTGTTTCTTCTCCTTCTTCTTTTCATCATGAGGTGACGTGGCTATGGATTTTGAGGTCTCTATCAGCAAATTAGGCGATTTCATGAACACAGAAGCAGAAGAAGCCTTAGCTTTCACCTTTTGTCTAGCCATGGCTACCACTTGAACTGAGCTCTTGTTTAGCCCTTTTAGATTTTTGATACAAAAACCTATTTTCATTTTTCTAGAAACTGAACTTTGTAAAAACATTGATCCAAAAGCATTATTTGCTCCAAGGGAAGAGTTCTTTAGATTACATGGAACTGTTTTGGCCATGGCAGAACTGAAAATAGCTTAAGAAATCTGGTAGATTTATGAGTGTTTGAAAGATAGCTAGAAAGAAGGTTTCACAAGACAGGTGGAGAAGAGAAGAGAAGAGAAGAGTTTCTTCTTTTGGTTGATGTAAGCTTTCTGAGAAAGAGGGTTCATATTTATAGGTGATGAGCAAGCTGGGCACCACCACAACGATGGTGATATATCGGTGAATAGTGCATGCTTATTTCATTTTAATTTGTGTTACTAGTTGTATTGCTAACAAATTAGTCAACTTTTTTTTTTTTCTGAATAAGGTTTAAATACATGCCGACTTCGTTCCTGTACTGAGCATGACGGTATTATTTATACTAATAATTCATACATTTTAACAATTATAATCCATAAGCTAGTTTAAAATAAAACATAAATTAATAATATAAAATTAGACTAATTAATAGGATACTGTATATGAACTAATATAAAATTTGAACTAACAAAAATTATAATAAAACTACACAAATAAAATTTGTATTCCATATCATTACTTGATAATAGTGAAAAAGGCATCAATTGATAGGATACAATATGTGAATAAAATCAACAAAAATGTTAAATTGTTAGTATTAAATAAGTTAGAATTTTTAGCATTGAAATAATCTAATTAAACTACAACAATTTTTTTTCCAGGAAAAATATTTTTTTATTATTAAAATATCATTTTAATTCATATTTTGAGTCTTAATAATTTATTTTAAACAAACTTAAAAGTTTATATTATATTTATATTTAGTTAATTTAACGTTTTTTCGTTCTCCATCTCTATAGTAAAATGAAGTATTTTGTCCGAGTCAATCCTCTAAATAAATATCTTAAGACATTAGTTGGGCATGCTAATTAACTTGAAAAAAAAAGTAAAGAAAAAGATACTCTTACGATCCAGTAAGATAATATTACGACACAAGATTCTAACAAAAAAAATAAAATTACAACATAAGAAGATACTCTTACTACTAAAGTTAAAAACAAATGATTCGGGTTGATGTCACGTCTAATTAGGGTAAGGCTACCTAATTGGTCACTCGATCAATTAAGTTACGTATAGTTTTAAGGAATTTTCCGTTTGGTGCCCCTGAGTTTTTGGCTTTTTTGGATGGTGCCTAAAATTTTTCACGTTTCCGTTTAGTACCTCAAAGTTTTTGGCTTTTCCGGATGGTGTCCAAAGTTTTTCACATTTCCGCTTGGTACCCCTGAGGTTTCGGCTTTTCCGGATGGTACCCTTATTTCTTATTATATGTCTAAAATAACGTTTCTTATATTAAATTTATATAAAAAATGATAACAATTTTATATTATATAAATTTTGAAGGCAAGTATATTTTAGTTAAACCAATTTAATCAACTATTAATAAATTATGATATTTTTTAAAATATAAGATTTTACATATTATTTTATGATTTTTAATATATTTATTACTATTTAATAATTTATCATATTTTACATCAAAACATGAAAAAAATATTTATACAGAATAATTTTTATAAAAAACATGAGTTTTGTATGTACATTTCAATAGTTTTATTAAAATTTAAGAAGGATTTTTTATTTTTTTTCATTTTGAAAACGTATCCTAATTAAACAAACATGTATGTAATAGACGACAATACGTAAGTAACGCAAAATTTGAAACACTTGAGATAAGACATCTGATGAAATGTGTGAACATAATAATAAACTGTACCAAATTCGTGAATTTGATTACGACTGTCATTCTAATTTTGACGTGACCTGCATAGTCATGTTTAGTTAAACTCGAATACCGGATAATGCAAAACTAACGGCGTTGACACTTGACGGTTTTAGTACAAAAGTGTTAAGAGTTTTGGGTTAGTAGTGGGTCCATTTAGATTTTTAAACTTTTGACTATATGTCTCGGATCTTACGTTTAGGATTTTTTTTCTAAATTATATGTTAAAATTTTCTAGCTTTTTATTATATATTTTTTAATCATAATGTAAAATTTTACGATTGATCATACTTAGACCGAACTTAAGTTGATATTGGGTCAAAATAACCTCCCAAAATAATCTCTTTGTAGTTGGGTTTTTCTTGGGTCAAGATAATCTCCCAAAATAACATGAACACAATAATCTACCAAACAACCTTATTTTTTTGGCACGTCGAACGCACCCTAAGATTCAACCTCTTGGCATGCTTGCAAATACAACTTTCTATGTGAGCCGGCCGAAAAATAATAACTTGTTCGGTTGAATGAGATTTTTAAATAACTTTAGCTTTTTGGTGGAGTTCGGAATGATTTGGTAAAATTGAGTATTACTGATCATCAAAGTTAGGGATGTGCAAAATCGGACCGGAAATCATAGTCTGATCTACTGTCCATATTTTTTGAAAATCCGTGTTACGGTCCAAGTCCGGTTTTGGACCGTATTAAATTGTAACCCGGGTTGAACTGTAAATGAAAAAATCCGGTCAGGTCCGGACCGAATTATTGGTTTTTGACAATATCATGAATATATTGTTTAATTGTTGGTTTTTGATTTCTTTGAATGTTAACAATATTTGAGTTGTTTAGCTTGTATTTCGTTATTGGTGAAAGTTTCAATTTTCAGGTTAAGAACGATATTTTCGGTCCAATCCGGTTTGGTTTGAAACATTCAAAATTGCACACTTTGCGTACCAAGCCGGTCCAATCCGATCTGGTCCGGTCCGATCCAGACCTTATGCACAACCTTAATCAAAGTTAGATGACCCTTCTTGACGTGGGACAACTCTCGACGATCATTCAATCTTAACGTGAAACTGGCTTGAAATTAGGTATAAGGGCGGTTTGTGACTGAACAAAGTTGTACAATTGTACAACTATATATGTTACATATGAGTGGTTGATATTACAGAAGCATTCGAACGGTGGGTCCCACAGTCTTTTGAGATTCATGAGTTTTTTTTTTTTTTTTTTTTTTGGAAATTCCGGATGGTACCCTCGTGGTTTGGGGTATTTCGGATTTTGTCCAACAGTTTTTTCAAGTTTGGATGGTACCCTTAAATTTATGTTGTTTTCCGGATTTTGCCCAAATTCATTAAACTTTTTTAAATTCCATTAAAAACATACAAAAGAAAATAAATTAAAATTAAAAAATAAATTAAAATAGAAAGAATAATTTATTTAATTTAAAAAATAAAGAATAATTTATTATTTTAAAATTAAAATAAAAAATTTTTAATTTTTTTTTACTGTTTTACTTTATTTTTTAATAAATAAATTATTCTTTTATTTTAATTTATTTTTTAATTTTAGTTTATTTTCTTTTGTATATTTTTAATAAAATTTAAAAAAATGTAATGATTTTGGGTAAAATCCGGAAAACAACATAAACTTAAGGGTACCATCCGAACTTGAAAAAACTGTTGGGTAAAATTCGGAATACCCCAAACCACGAGGGTACCATCCGGAATTTCCCTTTTTCTTTAATGGGATATCAGAATATGTGGTTGTATATTGTTTCGATACGAATGACGTTGTGAATGGGACCCAAAAACTCATGATAAACGTTTATATGAACATAAAATATGTACCTTTGTTTTGTTTATAATTGTTAATGCGATCCTAAAATTTTATAATAAACGGACATGTGAACAAAATGGAACTTTGTTTTGTCATTACGGTCCAACGTTATAATTGTGAATGCAACCCTAAAACTTCATAATAAACGTTTATATAAACATAATATATGAACGAAATGGACATTTGTTTTGCTTTTTTTAATGTGAATAGCCTCAACAACCTATGACGTAATAACACCTCTAAAAGACGGGGCGGTCCGTATTCGAATAGTTAATTATATTTATTTTATCAAATACTCATTTTACTGAATTTTATATTTATCTCTTTAAACAATTTCGTCTCCTTAATTTTTCATGAAAGAATTTAGCTTACTAGGCTATTTTTTGTTTTTGTTAAAGAAACTATACCCTATATTTTTTTACCACTTTCGTTTAATGGTAGGTAAAACTAATTAACCTTTCTATTTAAAAAAAGTGTTTGTTATTTGTTATTTGCTATTTAAGTGTAAATTTTAATTTTTAAAAATTGAATTTGTTTTTTTTTTCTTTTTTTTTTTCTGGAATGAAAATTTTTTCACATACCGGAATTTTCACATACTAGAACTTTCACATACCGGAATTTTCACATACCGGAATTTACACATACCGGAATTTCCAATATCGGAATTTCACATACCGGGATTTCACATATCGGAGCTTCACATACCGGAAGTTCACATACTGGAAGTTATCATATCATACCGGAAGTTATCATATCATACCGGACGTTATCATATAATACCGGAAGTTATCATATCATATCGGAAGTTATCATACCGGAATTTATTATTTTATTTTCTTTTATTTTTTTGTTTTGGAATGCATACCGGAGTTTCACATACCGGAGTTTCACATACCGGAAGTTCACATACCGGAAGTTATCATATCATACCGGAAGTTATCATACCGGAATTTATACCAAACAAACTGATTTTATGTCATAGTTTAGAATTAAGAATTACATACCGGAGAATTACATACCGGAGAATTACATACCGAAAGTTATAAAAATGGTATGAGCAAAAACGCAAAATTCATGTATCAACCTTGAAACAACAAAAATCTCTCTAAAAATGGTATAACCTTCTTCTTTGTCTAGAGACGATCAAGACCACTGTCAGCATCACCTTGATGCGAGCAAAGGTTGTAAATTCACCAGTGTAAACATCATTGACATCCGGTATGAACTTTTGGTATAAAAAAATTTTGGTATGAAAATTTTCGTTATGAACATCCGATATGAACTTTCGGTATGAACTTCCGGTATGAACTTCTGCTATAAAAAATTTCGGTATGAATTTCCGGTATGAAAAACTTCGTTACGAACTTCCGGTATGAACGGTATGAACTTCCGATATGAAAACTGTGGAATGAACTTCCGGTATAAAAAATTTCGGTATGAACTTTCGGTATGAAAAACTTTGTTATGAACTTCCGGTATGAACGGTATGAAAAACTTCGTTATGAACTTCCGGTATGAACTTCCGATATGAAAAACTTCGGAATGAACTTCCGGTATAAAAAATTTCGGTATGAACTTCCGGTGAAAAACTTTGTTATGAACTTCCGGTATGAACTTTCGATATAAACTTCAGGTATGAACTTCTGGTATAAAAAATTTCGGTATGAACATCCGGTATAAAAAACTTCGGTATGAACTTTCGGTATAAAAAATTTCGGTATGAACTTCCGGTATGAAGAATTTTGTTATGAACTTCCGGTATAAAAATTTTTGTTATGAACTTTCATTATGAACTTCCGGTATAAAAAATTTCGGTATGAAAACTTCGTTATGAATTCCGGTATGAACTTTCGGTATGAACTTCCGGTATAAAAATTTCGGTATGAACTTCCGGTATAAAAAGCTTCGGTATGAACATCCGGTATAAAAAATTTCGGTATGAACTTCCGGTATGTAAAATGCCCGATATGTAAAATGTACGGTATGTAAATGTCCGGTATGTTAATGTCCGGTATGTAAATGTTCGGTATAAAAACAGAAAATAAAAAGGGAAATAGAATAAAATAAAAAATAAATTCAGTAATTAAAATAAAATTTACATAACAAACATCAAATATTATTTATTTTTTAATAGAAAGGTTAATTAGTTTTACCTTACCATTAAATGAAAGTGGTAAAAAAATCATGGGGTATATTTACGAAATAGAAAACTAGAATAGGCCTAGTTAGTATACAATAAAATAGAATAGCCTACTAACCTAATTAGCCCATTTTTCATCTATATAATTCTCTCATCTTCAGCTTTATCTACGTAATTTTAAGAAATCTTATAAATCCATTTTACACTTCATCAATAACAATTGAGAATAAAAAAAATATTTTTTTAATGGATCATGTCATATAATATCAGATAAAGGATATTACGTGGAGAAATACTATCTTTATATTTTCCAGAAAATATTATTTGTACAATTTGGAAAAGGATATGCTAATCTTTTTTTTGCAAGAAATTCTGAATAAATAAAAAAATATTTTTCATAAAATAGGCCATAACGATCGTGGATCTGCATTTCGTTCATGAACAATTAGGGAATTCGATTGTGCACCCTTTAAAAGAGAAAAATGTACAATTGTGCGTGAAAATCACACGACCGTATACCTAAAAAACAACGCACGAACATGTGGTGCAATTAAAACTATTAATTATTAATGATCAAACATTTCTTAAAAAAATAAACTCATAGTATTAAAAAAAAAACTTTTATCCTAAAATAAAATTAACTGATAGTATATAAAATTAAGTTTTTATTCATTTTCTGTACTACCGACTTCATTTTTTGTATATCAATTTCTTCTTTTTTTTTGAAATTTTTAAAAAATGAACTTTTATACTAAAAAATGAATGTTTTTTATATTTATAATTTCAAATAAATGAACAATAATACCAAAGTAAAATAAACTTATAGTATAAAAAGATGAACAAAATTTATCATCACTTCTCTCTAGAACCAAAACATATATATATATATATATATATATATATATATATATATATATATATATATATATATATATATATATATATATATATATTTAT
>BSUD01000007.1:5549606-5580957 GCA_033239045.1 Fagopyrum esculentum | reverse complement strand
ATATATATATATATATATATATATATATATATATATATATATATATATATATATATATATATATAGGCCGATTCCGGTGAGGAGCACCCTTGTGGATAGGAATAAGGAGAGATAGGATGGTGGCACGTTGCATGCCACGTGCCACCACCACAAAATAGTTAGTAATAAAAATATGTTGTTCATGGTTGTAAAAAAAAAAAACATTGTTCATATTTTTACAAGTATGTGTTCATTGTTTTTACAACTATGGTGTTCATGAATTTTAAAGTAAGTGTTCATGGTTTTTAAAGTAAGTGTTCATGGTTTTTAAAGTAAGTGTTCATATTTATTAATAAGTGTTCATTTTTTCTCAACACTAATTGTTCATGTTTTAACACTAAATGTTCATTTTTGTATTTTTGTAAAAAATTTCTTTTTGTTTCAAATCGTGTAAAAAAATATGATGTTCATTATTTTACAAGTGTGTGTTCATAATTTTCAAAGTAAGAGCATAAACTGTCTCTATGAATTCTTCTACGACCAACGAAAATCCACCGGCGGTGATCACCATCCCCCTCCCCCTGGGACTGGAGTCCCCGAACAGACCACCCTAAGCCGCTAGGACTAATCTTTGGTTCTACAAGTTTGGGAACTAGCCCAACAGCAAACTCCATATCCCAAGATCTCAAACCACTAGACATCTCCACAGTAAAGCCATCATGGAAGGAAGTTGCTGCAGGAAATAGAGGGACATGACAACAGAAGGCAGTGCTCGATACCAGCTTTACGGAAGGGAAAATAAAGGTCTCGTTCCCAGATGGTGAAGATGGAGACCCAGTAGTAACACTGGATAAGGAGATCTCGAATGCGTTGGCTCTTGTATGGAGCTAGAAATCGTTAGTCATCAAAACGGTGGGTTATCCAATTGCTTTCCCAGTGATGGAAAGGAAGCTAAGGATGCTATGGAAGTTTGGATATAGAATGCAAATTATAGACCTGTCCAATGGGTTCTTCAAGGTGAGGTTTGACAATGAGGCAGAGATGATGAGCGTCATAACAGGAGGACCTTGGTCTATTTTTGGTCGGTGCATCGTGATGAAACGATGGACTCCAGACTTCAGAACGTCATGCGATATTACTTCAGCCCCGGTGTGGATTAGGCTGACTGATGTTCCAGTACAATTCTATGAAGAGCATGTACTATGGAGTATGACGATAGGGATCGGAAAATCAATAGTCATAGATCCGAAGACTTTATTCACAAATAGAGGTAAATTTGCTAGGGTCTGTATTGAGATCGATCTGAGTAAGCCCCTGAAGAGAGTAATTACAATAGAAGGAATAAGATGTCCAATTGAATATGAAGGGCTTGAGTCCATATGTTTCAAGTGTGGGAGATATGACCACCTCACCCCAACTTGTATGTTTGCAAAGAACACCAACCAAGGAGGTAAGGAAGATGCTAGTCTGGGGAATAAGGCATGCACAGAGTTAAATGCTGAGAAAGGGACGCATGTTGATAACATGGAGCTGACACGAACAGACAACCCTACCGGAGAGGGCTATGGTCCATGGCTGCTTGCGTCCCACCGGCAAGGAAGACATAATCAGAAAGGAAAGGATCAACTTACCATAAACTCAAAGGATTATGGTAACAATGGAAGGAAACTGTATGCAGAAGTGCAAGGAACGAATATTGCTAAAGAAGGGAGAGATATGAAAGGTATGAACTATCCTAAACAAGGCACGTGTGAGAATCAGTTTGAAGTTTTGGCAAGTGAAGAAATCGACACGAATCAGCGGTCAGAATCAGTGACAATTCATCCAGTGAAAATAGTACAAATCACAGAGGTAAATGAGATTAGGGAGGCGGTTTACCCAATGGAGTTTGTTGGCTCATCTAACTAGAAAGGGAAGCCGAAAAGAAAGGGAAAAGCACAAAGTGACAGCAATGATGAGAAGAGTAAAAAAGATGCCAAATCAAAAAGGAAGAAAAATTGGAATAGAGCTCAGGCCCGTAAAGCTGCTTACGAAAGGAAACAAACAATAGCCCCGGAGGTAACAGAAAAATCCCTCGAGATGCCATCAACACTTAAGAGGCAACGTCCGGATCCGAGTGAAGCTTGCAATATACAAGAGATGACGCATTCATCGGAAGGAGGGATGAAAGACGCTCAAACTGATTCTACAGGTGAAGCCAATGAGAATATAAACAATCAAGTTGACACTCAGAGCTTACTTGAAGGTAGTAGAAGGATTGATGAAGCAGACGAGGATATGCAGAAAGGACAGAGGGAGAGCAGTTAGGATAGGTAACTTCCATGCAAGAAGATTCAGGGAAGGAGGTATAACCTGATGTCACACTATTACTCTCAATTATAAGATTTCTTATGAATATGATCATGTGGAATGTTTTCGGAGCCCACAAGAGTGGATTTCGACGTGAGGTTAAGTACATCTGTAATAACCACAAAGTAGATGTCCTAGTGATTACTGAACCACGTATCTCGGGAGATAATGCTCAACGAGTGTGTGACATACTCAACTTTACAATCTGCACAAGAGTGGAGGCCCAAGGTTTCAAAGGAGGTATATGGATCCTCTGGAATGATTTTGATACCAAAGTGATAGTCTTAGAGCAGAATAAATCTTTTATATATGCTCAACTACAAAGGGGTTCTACACGTTTTAACGTCGTAGCAGTTTATGCCCCCAAGTGTACAAAGACGAAAATTATTTTGGGAAGAGATTGACATGTGCCTGGAAAACATCAATGGACCACTTATCATAGGTGGATACTTCAACTGCACATTGTATTCAAGTGAGAGCAGTGGAGGAGCGAAGCAAACACATAAGGATTCAAGGACGTTTGGGAGCTTCATCGACAAACATGGCCTGATTGACTTGGGGTACACTGTTTCAGATTTTACATGGGATAACGGGAGAGATCCTCCTCACCGTATCTACAGAAGACTAGATAGAATGTGTATGAACTGGGAAGCTCGAATACTAAGGAAGCTTCGGTGAGACATCTAGCTCGATACTCATCGGATCATGCACCATTACTGCTGAGGCTCAATCCGAATATAGCGTCAGAGACCAAAAGAAGACCTTTGAGGATGGAAGCTGCATGGATGGGACATGAGGACTTTATGCCAATGGTTAAAGAGTGTTGGAAACCAAGACTAGAGGTAAGTACTTCCTTGAAGAATTTGAAACTTAAACTTCTAACTTGGAATAGATTTGTGTTTGGGGATATTTTTCGCAGGAAGGATGATCTCATGCAGAAGCTGACTGACATCCAGAGTGACCCTAACTACCCTACTTCGCCTACGTTACTGGGTGAGGAAGCCAACACTAGAACCCAACTGGATATAACGCTACAACAAGAGGAGGTGATGTGGTTTCAAAAGTCAAGAGAATTGTGACTATGGTTTGGAGATAGAAACACGAGATTCTTCCACACATCGACTATTATACGAAGACAACGGAATCGGGTAGAGGGTATGTTTGTAGCACTTGATAAATGGGAGGAGGATCCCAAAACCCTAGAGCTATTCGCTGTAAACTATTTCCGACAACTATACAGTCTCGAGGACATACGACTGTTGGAGAGTTGCGTACTAGATACCTACTCCTTCCCAAAGGTTGGACAAAATGATTGGAACGAGCTTAACACCCCTATCACGCATGCTGAGGTATGGAAGGCAGTTAAGAGTATGGGTGCTTATAAGAGTCCGGGTGTAGACGGGTTTCAACCCATTGTTTTATCATAAGTGTTGGTAGGTTGTGGGGGCAATAGTGAGAGAAGAAGCCAGATACTCTTTTGCGACATCAAGGATTTCAATAAAAAAAAATGAGACTATTATCAGCTTGATCGCGAAAGTGGGAAAGCCGGAGATGATCTCGCGGTTCAGACCAATTGCTTTGTGTAATGTCAATTACAAAATTCTCTCGAAAGTGCTTGTTCAGCGCATGAAAGATGTTCTCCAAACTTTGATAGGGCCAACCCAGGGGAGCTTTGTGCCAGACAGGCTCATACAAGATAAAATAGTTCTTATGCAAGAAGTTGTCCACTCCATGAGAAGGAAGAAATCTAGGAAACGATGGATAATCCTGAAGCTTGATTTAGAGAAAACATATGATAGATTAAGATGGGACTTTGTGGAAGAGACTCTTCAAGAGGCCGGTTTCCCAACAAACTGGATTGCTCTTATCAGGGAATGCATAAGGACTACGAGTATGAAACTCCTATGGAATGGAGAACTTACGGAGAAGGTTTTACCGGAAAGAGGGTTGAGACAAGGTGATCCATTATCACCTTATCTCTTCGTCTTATGCATTGAAAGACTCAGCCACATGATTTTGGAAGCAGTTGATGAAGGGGATTGTAAACTGATTGTGTTATCGCGTGGATGCCCTCCTCTTTCACATCTATTCTTTGTTGACGACATATCACTCTTTGCATAAGCATCTATCACTCAGATAACAAAGGTCATGAGTTGCTTGAAACGATTTTGTGGAGCCTCAGGTCAGCGTATAAGTCTCGCAAAATCGAACATTTTCGTCTCCCCAAATACATCAGGCGATCTGAAGAGAGGGATTTTTGAGATTAGTGGAATCGAAGTAACTACAATGTAACAATCGGTGTTATTTAGAAAATTTGAGAGCTCCAATATAAAAAAATTGCAGTTGAGAGAAATGATCGGAACATCGAATATGTCCTAGATGTGAAATTATATAAAAGACGAAACGGATAAAAGAGCCGCTATTCCGATTCTTAGCGGTTAAGAAATGTGGCTTAGGAATGCCCATTTTACGAGATAGTTATGGATAAATTATCCCGATAATATTCCGAATTTGATACTCCAATTTGGTAAACTTTGGAGACCGAAAATTATAAACGCGTGTTAATTAAATAGTTCGGATCAATATCATATATATATATATATATCAGATAAGGAGGATGTATTCTTTCAATTCATATCATATATTATATATAATATTATATATATATAAAAGTTAAAGAGAGGTAGAAAGGCGGCTAAGTAGACGTATGTACGTTTCAATTGAAATTGAAGTGAACACTTTTCATATATATATATATGTACACGTGTACTAAGGAGGAAAAGGTGGCTGCACATAACTTCATCCCTCACTTTCACTTTACTTTCAATTACAAGTTACAGAGCAAAGAAGTCGAGAGCGATCGTAATACGTAATACCTTCATTCAATCCTTCACAAATTCCTCATCGTTCATCCTTTTTCAAATCCGATCATACCATCGAGCCCCTTATCTTGTTCTCTTCAACGTGGTACCAAGTTATTTCCCGTTTGTTAGCTTTCTGGTAAAGCTTCCGTTTACCGCTATCGGAGCACCGACGACCACCACAAGTCATCAAATGTAAGGTTTTATACCGCGCTCTTACTCCCCGTATCGCTAGGAGTCTGGATCTTCTTCCGGATCGTATATCGGGTTAGTAACGAATAAGTTATGAATTTATTCGTTTTCCGTATTGCGGGTTAGTATAAATTGACCTTGAGTTGGTTAAAATGGATAATTGGAATTTCTATTTATGCTCGTTACATTATTCTGGTAATTATGGGATTTTATTTGGTGATGATATCATGAGTTGGATTTATGCCCTGATGTGGCTTTTAGGTTTAGCATGTTATTCGAGGTTATAGGATGTATATGATCCCTATGGATCCCTTTGGGTCTAGGTGTGACCCTTTGTTTGATAAGAGATGTGACATCTCTTTATGCCTTGTCTATAGGCTGTGTTGTCCCTCCAGTATTGAGGTGATCCAGTTGTGGTTGAGCTTTATACGAGGTTGAGGTAAGTCCGTAGGACTTACTTAGCTACCATCCTTATATTGGGTGTTTGCATGAGTGGTGTGTGCTTTATATGTGTGCTATGATAGCATGTGATGTCGTATTCACCGACCTATGTTTTATTGATTGCCCCACTGCGTGGCTGTGATAACCTTTCCCTTTCATCCCGCCGTGGAGTCTGGGAGGTTCTCTGATGTCAGGCCAGACCGGTTTACAGGAAGGGCGCAATCCACTCCCATAGGGTACACGGATTGTGTGACCGATACTAGTACGGCTGGCTAGCAGGCTCAGAGGCGAGGATGTATCGGTCCTCGTGTCACCTAGTTTCATATATATTATATCTATATGATTTGAGTGAATGACCATTATATTGAAATGAATAAATGGGTAAATGAGTGAAAGCATGTTGACATGTTTATCTTTCCCTATGTGTGATTGTGCTTATGCATTACTCTATATATGTGTATGGATAGCTAATGGTTATTACCATGTTGTAGATGCCCTTCAGGATAGGCATGCTGCTGGGTGATCTAGCAGGGTGGCAGGCCGAGGACGTCTCGTACATAGGTTGTTGTGGGTTTTTGGGTTGTTTATCTTTTCCCTCCTGTGTGAGGATGGTCTTTTGTTACCTCCTGCGTGAGGTGTGATGTTTGTACTCGGCTATGTGGTCTTACCTTTTGGGATGTACAATTTTATACAGTTTTATGTATTTGTTTTCATATCTGTCAGTGCCATGTTGTAAGGTCCAGTGAACTTGTTGTCAGGCTAGGGTCAGGATCCATTGTGAGATCCTAGCCCAATGTGACATCCCGAGTCCCGCGGATTCGGGGTGTTACATACAAGTCTTGGAAACTACCTTGGCATGCCCCTTCTGCAGAAAAGGCTATCTCGTACTACCTTTGCTTATCTGCTGGATAAAATCCAGAATAGGTTAAGTGGCTAGAAGCGTAAACACCTCAGTTTTGCTGGAAGACTAACACTCACACAGTCAGTCTTGACGTCCATCCCAACGTATATTATGTCGTCTATCCTTCTCCCTAAGGCTACATGCAATGACATTGAGAAGATGTGTAGGTCGTTTTTATGGGGTAATAAGGAGCAATCAAGGGCCATACACACCGTAGCATGGGATGGTATTTGCAAACCGAAACAGGAGGGAGGCCTGGGTTTAAAAAATATGTATAATTTTAATTTAGCTTTGGTAGCTAAGCTAGGTTGGAGACATATCAACGAGGACGGGGCGCTTTGGATCGAAACGCTACGATCGATGTACCTAAGACTGAATAGGAGACCTCACCAGGCCCCATCAGCTACATGGAGGAGGAGTATCTCTCAAAGTTTAAAGGTTGTGATTGCTCCAGGAAGCAAATGGACTCTCGGTAATGGTCAGACGATAAAATTCTGGACGGATACTGACTCCTTGATCACCCCCTCTCACTTAAATGCCGTGGGAACTTAGATGATGAGCTAAGAGATGCAACGGTCATAGAGTTGTGGCACAAAGATAGAGGCTGGAAATGGAGCAGAATATCGAAGCTCCTGGATGAAACAACTTGTTTGAAATTAGCGGCTAGGAGCCCAGTGGCCGATAATAGGTGGGGCGCTGAATCCCTCAGTGTTCTGGATATTGAAGATGAGTTTAGTTGGAAACATGCTAAGGATGGGAGGTTCTCGGTGGCGTCATCATATAAAATGCTCACAAACCATACCTTGGTGGAGACTACCGATAGAGTCCTGTTCAATACAGTGTGGAGCTTGAACGTGCCGGAAAGGGTTCGGATTTTCATTTGGAAAGTGGCGAGGAATGGTATATTGACAAACTTGGAGCGGCAGAAGAGACATCTTACTAGCGACAACTGGTGCCCTTGTTGCAATATGACAGAAGAATCTAACATTCACCTGTTTAGAGAGTGTCACGAAGCATCATCCATGTGGAGGAGTCTTCACGCAGCCAGATTCAACAAGACCTTCTGGAAGACCCAATTCAGCAGCTGGTTTCGAGGTAATGTGTGTACTAATATTATGTTTGATAGTCATACTCTTTGGCGTGATGTGTTTGCAGTTAGTTTGTGGTGGTTATGGAGATGGAGAAATGTGCGTCTCTTCCAAAGCAAGAGTTTCAAGGGAGACAAACATTTGTACGTGATCAACAAGACTACACAATACATTAGTGCTTGGGACCGCTTAATGCCGAATAAGACTAGGACGGAAAGCTATATCACAAGAGTGAATTGGGAGAAACCGAGGATTGGAGCGGTGAAAGTTAATTCGGATGGAGTTGTTAGAGACGACGGTCGGGCCACGGCGGCAGACATTATTAGGGATCATAATGGTGGATGGCAATTGGGTTATGTCATGAACATTGGGATCTGTATAGTTCTCATGACTGAACTATGGGGAGTGCTACATGGCCTTTTGTTGGCTTGGAAGGGTGGTTACAAGAAAGTGGAAGTTGAAACGGACGCAAAACTTGTAACCATTCTCCTTGAAAAGGACATACCTCGTTGTCACCCCCTTGCTAGTCTGGTACTTCAGTGCCAAGACTTAATCAAAAGGGACTGGACTATCCAGTTCCGTCATGTGTTTCGCGAAGCTAATAATGTAGCGGACACGCTGTCTTCTTTAGCTTTTAACTTTCCGATTGGTTGCCATGTATTGCTTGACCCTCGTGAGGGTGTTTTTCATTTTTTTGTTATATGTAGTGTTCATATTTTTATTATTAACTAATCATTTTATGGTGGTGCCATGCATGTGGCATGCCACGTCACTCTTTTCTTCTTTTTTTTTTTCCAAAAAAAGGTGACGTGGCATGCCACGTGACATCATCACGACTCTCCTAATTCCTATCCACAAGGGTCCTCCTCACTTTAACCATAATCTATATATATATATAGTCGATGTGAGATTGTCCCATTTTTTTACTATTTTCCCAAGTTATTGCCTATCAAGCAACCAACTTCGGGTTTCCATTTCTCATTCAAATGAAACTCAAATTTAACGTATGAATATATCACGAGCAAGAGATCGCGGAGACAAAACCAAAGCACCCACTTTCCGGTTTGACAATGACCGGAGCCCACCAGAATTGTTCCCGGCGCACCATGTGTTACAAACATGTATTATTTATAATCTAGTTCCAACTAAGGGTGCGTTCGGCGTGCCAAAAAAATGGGGTTATTTGGTAGATTATTGTGCCCAGATTATTTTGAGGGATTATTTTGCCCAAAAAAAGTACCCAACTACAAAGGGATTATTGAGATTATTGGTAGATTATTGAAAATTTTCATCCCTCAAAATAATCCAAGTGTCGTACCAAACGGACCCTAAATGTAGATTGTGAAGATCGGGATAATGGAGAGTGAAAGAGAGAAAAGAGAGATAATAGGTTGATTTGAATTCTTCAAAATTCATTCATCACTTCTCTTGGGATATAAGGGTGCACAGAGAATAAAATCTAAAATACAATGCGAAATCTAATAAAAAGAAGAAGAAGGGAAATCTTGTTCAATTCTGATGAAACATAAATTAAAACCGTAATATAATTGTGAAATCTGAAACTAAGGGGGTGTATTCAATCTAAATTTTTAAAGATTTTAACTAATTTTAATAATCCATAGAATTTGCAGATTATGTGAAATATTTTAATTCTATATAGAGTTAATACAAATTTTGCCAGATTTTGTCGGATTAATACATGATCAAACGGAAAGACGGCCACTGTCAGACGGGTTTCTCAAAACAGAGAGACGCTGTCGTTGGCTTGATTTCTGCTCGTTCAATTTATGAGCGTATCAATTACGAATTTATTTAAAATCTATTTCTGTTATATTTTGACAACCTTGGATTATATTGGAGATTGATAAGATCGAAGGTTTTAGGGAGAAAATGGTGGGAAGTGGGAAATTTGGGGAGGAAAGTAAATTAGTAAACAAGCAATTCTAGACATGACACATGATGGGAAACAATCAGCATCGCACACACGAGCAAGAAAACAATCAACATGTCGGAAAACACGAGAAAGAACTAACGTCCGACGATGCACCGAGCCCAAGCACTCGAAAACGCTCGAAGACGTTGGTTTGACCGTTAGGGTTCTTCAGTGTTGTAGTTTGGCGTGGAAATCTTATGCGTTGGAAGAAGACTTATTTAGGATTTAGGTATTTATAAAAGTAATAGAAAAGTCCTACAAAATCCATGAATTAATAGATTTTTATAAATCAACAAACTTTTAAATACCGTAGAAATTTTATGGAAAATTTAAAATCCTAATTGAATGCCAAAATATTTATATGGACTTTTAAAATTTTATATTGAATACCGATAAATTTTAAATTCCAAAAAATTCATGTAAAATATTAAATGAATACACCCCCTAAATAGAGTTAGATAAAAGTGGAGTCCACCTAGAATCTAAAAAATGATTATACCGTGTTATTAAACACCGCCGTATTCGATCTTTAATGAATTAATATAAACCTAGTATTGTTTTAATTCTATTTTTTAGTTATATAAATCTAGTATTGTAAGAGAGGTTCTCAACCGATATGACTTTATACATGTAACAGTTAAAACAAGGATCATAAATAGGGTAATCAGCTAATTATTATTTTCACTCCTCTTAATTATAATAAATAAAAGATGACAGATCCCCCTTCCACCCTTATACAAACTAGACTAATTAAATTTTGTGTATTCTTTTGAAGATATACAAAATTAAATATTAATACATAATTTCAATTACACAATGTTCATACACAATTTCACTTGCTATGTCAATTTATGTAGTTAACGCATTCAACCATTTTTCAATTACATAAGTTCCATTTGTTCACACAAAGTTGAGTCACACAGTCGAAAATGTCTGTCATGTACACAAGTCTGTCATTTGCACAAAGTTTGATTACACAAGTCCTTCATTTACACAAGGTTTGATTACACAAGTCCGTCATTTACACATGGTTTGGTTACACAAAGTTCAAGCCCTTTACGCAACCATTTACGTCCTCACATCCATTTACACAACCTTCAACAATGGGGACTGGAGCGGGGTTGGCGGTGCTAGCATCGTCGGAGGCAGGGTTGGGCGGCAATTCGTTGGAGACGGGTTGAGCGTGTTGGCACGACGATGGTGGTCTATTGGATGCAAGTCTTTCAAGTTTTAACCGCCTGCAACTAATCGTCCTCGCAACCATTTACGCAACCTTCATTAGTGGGGGCTGGGGTGGGGTTGGGCGGCGCTGGCATCGTCGGAGGCGGGCTAGGCAGCGCTGCCTCGACGATGGTGGTCTATTGGACTCCTTGGTCGCAGTCGGATATGATGCGCGATGGTCGCGGAAGAAGAAGAAGAAGAAGACTAAACCTTATCTTGTTGCAATCGGATCTGATGTGCGAAGATGGCATAGACTACGGACGAGTCTCCATTAGCGCCGGGAAGTTAGCAGTGGAAGACGAGTCTCCATTAGCGGCGGGAAGGCTGCAGACGGTTTTTGAGGAGTTACGAGTAGTTGTAGTTTATATATAAAAAAAACAATCCCAAATATTCAGTTACCAAATAATAAAATGCTTTCCTTTTTTTTGGGCACTTTAATATATCCTTTTTAATTGAATATCCTTAACTGCCTAATTAATATTCTATTTATCCTTTTATTTATCTTTATTTTTAATTGATAATTGGCAGGGGCCTAGTTAATAATCAAGTTACAAAAAGTATTTTACTAGCTCAATTTTCTCTCGATAAATCTAAGTCCGTTCAATAGCATGTGTTATTCGGCCCAACAACACAAGAACTCAATTTTTTAGGGCCTCATAATATTTATTTTTAGTTAATTTATTTAACATGACATAGCTTATAGATGCATTGGTAAAGAATGCAACAATGCATCTTTCTGGTCCATTTGGTGTTTTGATGATATTAGTTTAGAAGATTATAATCTTCAAATCAAATAATCTATATAGTAAGATTATGGATTATTTAACCCTAGCCTCTACGTCCCCTTCAAGTACAACTGTCGGTTGACACTTGACGACATATCTTAAAGTATACTAGTCCAGTAGGACGGGACAACCATAGTCTATACCTTGAAATTCTGACGGACAAATAACACGTGGAGTTTCATCACAACTCCGAACGCACATATACGTTGGTCCGTACCTAACACATAAGACCAAAACGGTTTCATCCTAAAACCAATTGGCGATATAAAAAGTAACCTCACCAATTAACCTTATATATTTGTGAGAACATTTATGATGGATTCTGATGAAATAAAAACCCCAAAACTAGAGAAAGATCAATTGGGACAAAATCCGAAAACCACATATAATGATAGAGATCAAGATGAACAAAAGATAGACACCAAAATGAGTAAAATGTAATACTAAAGATCCTTACAAATATTCTAAATCAAGCTAATCTTGTCAAAGCTAACAATGAAAGCAAAACATAACTAGTTTTGTTTAGAACAAAGCTTTCCCAAGTCTTTTTAGCACTATTGGCAAAGTCAATACCCGAACCCGTTACGTTTTTGCCAAGAAGCAATACTAATAGCTATTGCCATTAATAGAGCTTAAGATAGCAAAAGATCGCAAAGGGTTCGTTCTTGACTTCTTGTTCAACATGGATCGACAAAATCACACGCTAAATTTGATAAACAAACAATCCGACTTTCTTGGATTATTCTTCTAGCTTCCTGCAATATAAATCAACAAAAAAAATAATATTATTATGCAATAATATAAGTTTATATTGCACCAAATCACTAATAGGAGTTAATTAATAAATAAAATCAGCTAATTAAAATGACTATTTTACTAGGTTTTCTTTTATCCACTTCCAAAATATATGCATATATTTTCTAATAGAAAGGTCTATTAAAAATAGTGATAAAATGAATTTTTATTAATTTATTTTAACATTATACTTTATTTAATAACATGGTATTGTTATAAATATTTTTAGAAAATATAAAGCTATTTTCTTAAGTAAAATTTCTCTCGATACTTAGCTTGATACAGTAATATTGTATTTTCATATCTATAAAAAAAAATTATTATTTTGATATTTTTAAAATAAAAAAAAAGACAAGCAGTATGAATAAAAATGCCTTAAAATATTTTGGCAAGTAATATAAAATATTTTTATTAAAATTCAGGGCTTATAGCTCTATCAAATCCAAATCCAAATCCAAAATTTGATTTGTTTGCGAAGAACAAAACATAAATGATCTCTGAGGTTCAAGTAAGAGAAGTAATCTTACCACAAGTTAAGCAAGCCAATAGAACTCGATCAATTCAAACGCCGTCACAAGCCAAAGCTTCCTTAATCTTCTCCACAGTGCATTTGATGAGATTGTTAACCGTCGCAACCGAGCCGAGCGACAGTTTAGCAGTAGGCACCGAGTCCACCAAGATCTGAAACGCAACCGTTATGAGCGAGCCAGCACCGGAACCCACGTCCATCATCCCTATAGGTCCAACAGTATGGCCGGACGGCGGCCCGTCGGGTAGTATTGCAAAGCCCGAAGGTAGTAAAGCCACGTAATCTGGGTCACCTCCATTCAGAACACCGTTCATGGCCACCATGTCCACCGGCGCGTAGATCACGTACGAGCCCGTTAGGTCGGTGCAGCTCTCTTGTAGGATCAGCATGTTGCTTTGGCTTGAATTCACACTCTGCAGGTACGTTTATGCATAGATTAAAGTTAGTAAATTGCATCAAAGTTGAGATCATAGCAATTTAGTCATTAGTTTCATTTTGTGTCTCATTTGTTATGTTGTCACAACAACAATAATTGTAAGTACAAATATGATCATATGTAACTTAATGTAACACATAACTATGTTACACACAAATATATATATGCTATCCGGAAACTCCGTATGGTCATTTTTCCGTGTCCATTGTGATTCCGAAACACATACACATAAAAAAACAAATCCATATATAAAACTACGACAACTATATATATGCTATCCGGAAACTCTGTACGGTCGTTTTTCCGTGTCCATTGTGATTCCGAAACACATACACATAGAAAAAACATATCCAAATATAAAATTACGACAACTATGATGTACGTTTTGGATATTCGTAGATGAGTAGATAGTTCTAACCATAAGTATACGTGCATGGATATACATAAGAATAGTACTTACATTAACACGAAGAAGTGAAACACAGTTGCCGGGATCACGACCATTAGCTATATGTGCCATCTCTTGAACTAGGCCTCCAGTAGATAAGATGTCCCACTGATCAACAAAGAAGGCAAGTTAACAAAATATAACATAAACATATCAGCACATGAAATGGTAACTAAGTTAAGTATATATATAGACGTACATGGCTTCTCGAGTTCTCGTCCCTAAGGAAATCGAAGACTCGCTTAGGAGAAATGGGCATCCAGAAGGAGGTAGCGGCGCTAAGGACAATGCCAGGTGGCCTGCCGGGATCATCAACACTCTTCCTAGTCATAACCCTAACATCATCAGCTCCGCTACCGGATAATGTAGTCCATGTGTGTGCTGTGGATGCTCCCACACCGGAACAAAAGCTTATCATCATCCTCTCAGCTAACTTCAGCATGCTCTTTCTTCCTTCTGGGATTGTTATCACTAACCGAAAAGATGATAAATTAGTAGCACAAGAGATTATAGTTAGATATATATATTGATTTGATGAGTTCTTTTACTATACCACCAGCTTCTCCGGGAGGAATGTTGGTTGCAAGGGCGCTAGCTAGCCTCTCGCATTGTCGCTCCAACGTTGCAACCCAACGTCTGGCTCCGAATCCCGTAGCTGAGCTCACTAAGGACCTGTATATGCTGTGGACTGCCCTATCATCTACCTCAACATGCTCCACCCATATAACCTATTTTAACATTGGTTAGTTAGTTCACTATATGTAGAGATTGATAACTAACATATGGCCGACATGTATCAGCAATACAAAAAAAGCTTTAGTAACTCATTCTTCTCGTCTGTATAACATGTAACACTATAAGAGAAGACGGAATTGGATGATTCTTCCTTCAAAGGGTTTACCTTAGAGTAACCATTGGGAAGCTCCTGAATGAGACAACCAGAAGGCCTTCTTCTGCACCTAGGAACCGGACTAGGGCGTAAGTTGTCCAAGGAAACGTCGACCACAGCCCAGGTGCCATTTCCGTGCTGCTTGCAGTACCTAACATAGTAGTGTTCGCGGGTTGGAACCAATGGCGAAGGAACTTGAAACTCGGCTGTCATCTGCATATAACACAGTTTGGTTTGTTTAAGGTTTTGACAATCATATAGGAAGATGAGTGATATGAATATGTCAATTACCACTTGCAAAGCCCCATTGTAGTTTCCAGCAACTCCAGTTGAAAGGACTTCTAGGGTCATTGCCCTTGATACTATCCCAGAGAAAACACTTGACCATTGATTCTGCTCAACAAATGACAACAATACACAATAAGAGAAAGGAATTCAATTGACTCATCAAGATATCAAACAAGACATTAGCATAACTTACCACATCCATGAGAATTTCAACAAGATTCATATGATTCATGATCACAATAGCCTGATCCCTAGAAGCCTCGGATTTCAATCCCAAAGGAGTCGGTCCAATTCCGCGAGGAAAACTCCTGAAGTACTCCTCTTCACTCAGCATCTCAGTAGAGCTATCCGGGCTAGGGATCCATAGAGGATCACGGGATTGAGCCATCCTGATGAGCTCCTCCATAGCCGCGACTGCCAACTCAATGATCATTGGCTTGTCAGCTTCAGTTGGGCCAGACACGGCGTGTAGGATGTCACCTGGACCGCCACCATAGATATCGCCCATCAAACCCGGCTGTGACCCATAGCCCCTTCCAATGTCTAGAGAGCTTGAAGGGGTGTGGGGCATCAGATGTGGGTATGCAGATAATGGCTTTCCTACATACTTGGCTGCAATTGCAGATATCCTGTCAATCTGCACTTGATAAATACACAACATAAGTGGTTTTACTTTGTACAACATGTGATATAAAAAAGTAAGAGCCTATTTGGTTGCAGCGGTGGAATGGAAACGAAATGAAATCGGATAAAGAAAAGAAATGAAAATGATAAGATTAATTTCATGGGTTAAAAGACATCTATTGGAATCATTCCATTACCGGGAATGATTATTAGTGCTTCCAAACGAGAACTAAGCTTATATACATATAACATTAATCCAAAGTATACCTCTTCTCTAAGCCGAGCATTTTCGATCCTCAAATGTTGTTCATCGAACGACATTTCACCAAGAGCAGCAGGACCCCCACAATTAGGGCAAGCAGCAGTGCTTAAGGCTTCTTTGAACCTCATATTATCAGCTCGCAGCCTCTCATTCTCAGATCTCAATTGCTGATTCTCAGATCTCTCGAGCTGAGCCTGTAATAAGTATTTTAAACAATGGCAAGATACATAGTTTAGCCCATATATGTAAACAAATCATAATAATCATCGCCATTAATTGCAATATATGATTTTTTTATTAAAAAAAAGTATAATCACCATAAACATGAAAATGAAAGTTATATCCTCGAATATTATATCATCTCCATAATTTTCAAAAGATTATGACAAAGAACAACATCGTCAATTCACCAACAGAGATTTATCCAAACATTAATCAGAAAATTAAAAACCCTAGTTTCACCTTAGTTTGAGTTCGCTTATTTTGGAACCAGAACTTAATCTGAAGAGGCTCCAAACCCAATCTATGGCTCAACTCCTTCCTTTGCTTATCATCTGGATGAGGGCATTCCTTGAAAAAACTAAAAACAAAAACCCAGAAACAAAATCAACTTAAAAACATGCAAAACACATAAGAAAATCAAGGATAAGATCAAGATAGAGTAAATTACGATTCCAGCTCTTGGATTTGATACTGAGTATGACGATGATAACGCTTCTTCTTATTCGGGCGTTGATTTGGATCTGCTTGATCATCGCCAGAAAGCCCATCTAAGTTATCAGTAGCTGATCTGCTACTCTCAAACTCATCTGGGTCGCCTCTCATCTTTCCGATATCATTATCCGGCGTCTTTCCGGCCATGTCGAGAAGACTGTCGTGCGCATCGAACATGTTTGGTTGAAACATTTTTGATCTGTAAATTCGCCTTGCTAACTGTTCACTGTTTCAAGTATCTCAGATTTCGTTAGTAAATATGTAAATTATTAATTAAAAAAAATCGATTGAAGATAGACAAGGACATTTTCTCTGAGAGGAGAAAATTAAGAGATGGAAAAAGATATATAAAGAGTTAGACAGTGTGAAAGGACATTTTTTCTTTCTCTTAATTGAAAAGTTTCAACGATAGAAAACTGGAAGAAAAGAACGTAACGGCTGGTCTGATTAATTACAAGAAACCAACCGCGAGTTCATCGCTCGTAGATTTCGCCGATGCAAACATACCCAAAAATACCCAGAAATACCCAAAAATAAAAATAAAAACTACGAAGAAGATCGACTTACTGTGCAAAGTGATCGAATTCTAGTTGAATTGCGATACTCGTTCTTCTTCTGTGATTCAAGTTAGAGAAGATGGAGATGAAAACGGAGATGGGTTTTGGGAGAAGGTGAAGAGATTGGAAGAGAGAGAAGAGAGTAATTGCAGAGAGAAGAAGGGATGGTGCGAATGCATTTAATAGAGGAGGGTGGTAGGAGGATGAGAGTTAATGGCAATGCAAGCCCTCTTAAAGGAAAAAAAAATAATTAAAAATAAAAAGAAAAAACAGTGTATTGTGTGATGTGTGAGGGTTTGAATATATACGTAAATGTGATGACAAGAGTCGTGGTATGGATGTGCATGACTGCTTAGTGTGTTTTGACTTTCAACTCTCGAGGAAGAAGATCAGTTTCAAAACCCCCGTTTTTACTCACTTTTTTAGGTTGACATTTTGGTAAAAAAAAACGCCTATGACCACCTTGGGTAAAAAGAAAAGTAAAAAGTTTTATTATAAAATACTAATAGTAAGAAAACACACAACAAGTAGTGAGAAATCGCGCGTTTTACGGGTTTTCGTATTTTAAAAATGGTAATATCTCTCGATAAGTATATCATAAAAACAACATAAAAGGTTTAACATATTGATATGTGTTATAACAAAGTTTTCTACGACTCTCTAGAAACGAAGTTGGTGTTTGTGAGTCAGTCAAACACCAATCACGTACATGATTCTTTTAGATTCTGATCAAGCATGACGTTTGTCGCGAAAATGAGATCATTTAGAACTTCGAAGCACCTTAAAGTTATTATTTGATTTGATTTTAGTTGTCGGGTTATGTGTTTTTTCTTAATATTTGGGTAAAGGAGGTAAAATCGTTTTACGGGTTTTCGTATGTTCAAAATGGTAATATCTCTCGATAAATATATCATAACAACAACGAAAAAGGTTTATCATATTGATGTGTTATAACAAAGTTTTCTTCGACTCTCTGGAAATGAAGTTGGTGTTTGTGGGTCAGTCAAACACCAATCACGTACATGATTATATAGATTCTGATTCAACATGACGTTTGTCGCGAAAATGAGATCATGTAGAACTTGGAAGCACATTAAAGTTATTATTTTGTTCGAATATCGGTTGTGAGAAATCTTTTGTATCTTTAAGCGAAAAGTTGTGTTACTAGGTTTGATATATTAGGTCAAACTTCGAGTTTCCGTGTAAGGTAATTGGTAGATTTTATAGTATTCAGTGATCATGTGGTTAAAGGTTCTAGCTTCCGCGCACGTATGATCTTCGTACAAACAACGTAAATGATCTGTTTTAGTTATTTGATGAACAAACCTGAATGTTTTTTTTTCCGTAAGTTGTATGTAACGTACGTCATCCTATCACCCTTAAATATTCCATGAAAATGAAAAATTAATTTCATAACTTTATGAACTTTAAATTTACATTATAGTATTGATTTTTGTACCATTCATTATCCCCTAATTAAAAGAAAAAACTATATATATACAAACTATATTTTATCAAATTAAATATAGATGGGATGATAAAGAATGTAAAAATGACCATAGTAATAACTCATAAATCACACTATGAATGAAAAAAAGGCCTTAAACTTAATGCAATATTTTAAAGCGACTATAGATTATTCAATTTATAGATTAATACATAGTTTAATTTGGATATCAATATTCAACAAGCAAATTAATAGTCCATGATCCATCTTTGTTTCACAAATTAGTCAAACAAATT
Source organism: Fagopyrum esculentum (assembly GCA_033239045.1). Taxonomy (NCBI): domain Eukaryota; kingdom Viridiplantae; phylum Streptophyta; class Magnoliopsida; order Caryophyllales; family Polygonaceae; genus Fagopyrum; species Fagopyrum esculentum. The sequence continues at coordinate 5,561,922 of BSUD01000007.1, read as the reverse complement.
TGAAAACTATAGTGATAATATAATTGCAAACAACTTGGGAAAGTAAAAAAAATAAATATCTAGAATTATGTGAAGTTCTACACATTTACTTTTATCTTTTTTCACCAACTTTTTTTACTCTTATCTTCTTTGATTAAAAAGAAAAAATAATTAAGAAAAAAATAATCGAATGAAATGTTCATAATTATCATGATTCAATGAACGGATATTTTAGAGAATCAAGCAATTAATTTTCTTGATACTAATCAAAATTCATGAATGTGTTCATCCTTAGAATTCAGAATTGAGAAAATACATATATCATTCTATTAAACTTGTATCATATATTCATATTTTGGTATGGTATCTTTTGAGTGATGAATTCATTACCACATGCATATGATACAATTTATCATGCATGTTCACACATATCCAATTCATTGTTACCAAATAAGCATATTGCAAGCTTTCATACATGGCCCATTTACCCCTTTCTTGAATACTTTTGAATCACTAATAATAATTATTATTTTTATAAATATCACTATTGATAATAACAATAACAATTTCAAATGCACAATGAGGTGGGTGATGGAAAGAGTATATCATCAAACTCATTTTGATTTTGATCATCGGAGAATCAGTTTAGTGCCTGCACTTTGTGCGAGTTTTATCTAAAATTAAAAGTATTTTATTATTATTTTCACGTATTATATATCGGATATTAATTATTGTAAATTTAATCATAATTTAAATTGAGTTATGAACATACATCAATTGTAGTAACATTCTCTGAAATAATGACATATAGAAAAAATGGCAAATCAGTAAATATCTCTTGACAAATATTTAGATAATTTTGAAAAAAAAATCCTACGTGTCATGTCTTATGACTTGATATTATATGTTGAATGTTTATCAATTCTAATAGGAATTATTTTATAAATGAAAAAATGAATATTTAATGTTACAGATTTGTAAATAAGATGAAAAAAATATTAGATGGACGGTCTGATGCGTTGGCAAAATGTAGCTTCTTTTAGTATAGTATTATAGAAGATCTTGAATGTATATTTAAGGCGATTTTATTTTTGTGAAATTTTACGAAAATGTATCCATGATGGTTTTATGAAACTTTCGGATAACAAAAAATAATTATAACAAAAAAGGATGCACGTGCGCACAATCTTTGGACACACTCGGGTCAAAAACCTCCGTGCGGTTGTGCCCAAGACGAGAAAAAACGACGCATGCTCGATTAAATGATCGGTTTTAACTATGGGGCAAATACTAAAGTCGCAAAGCGTCTTGGCCACTGTGTTATTAACATCGTTGATGATTATCGATACTTAATCCTAAGATTAATATTTTACTAATTACACCTTCACATGTTTTACCTTCCACAAATGCTATTACATGTGAGGGGAGAGTTACAAAACTTGAAGATAATGAAGACAGTTTGTTTTGTGCAAACCAATGAAACCAAACTAACACATGACCCATACATCACCAAATTCGAGAAAGAACAATGGAACCATCCATGTTCGGTTCATTTCGGGTTATCCATTATCCGTGTGGGTAGTCGTTTAATTATCTTATTTACGATAATTATATTTTGGATTTTTTTCGAGAAATGTTATATTTTAGGAAAATAAGACATATGCCAAACATTAAGCAACCTATACGTGGACCGAATAGTATATTCAAACACGAGTTTTTAAATGTTAACGTTCAAATACTATATGCAAATACGAGTTTTGTTATCCTAAGTCGTATACATTATATTTGTAGTAAACTTTACATTCTTAAGACATGGACTTATATTTGTTAAAGAACAAGAAATATATTAAACACGTATCAAACATTGCATATATACTATCATTTATCGTGCGGATAACAATTCTCGCATTATAATGTAGGGGTGTGCACTTTTAATTCATGACATTGTCCGTAATAGTTTGTATTAAATTATTTTTTTACTCGATTTGATTGCCGTTCTACATTTAGATTGATATTATATGATCTTATTTAAAAGAAGAAAAATCCTTCGAATATTAGTTCATTTATACATGTCATTACGGGAATTCGACATAAATATTTTGAATAACACTTAATCAACATAGCATTGCTCTACTATTAAATAATTTGGGTATTGATTATTCAATTCGTAATCTATATAATAATATTAATAAAAATCCCTTGATATCTACTCATATTCTCATTTTTTTAAACTATCCTTTTTATAAAAAATATATTTTTATATACATTTTTTAACAATTTCTTTTATTACCTTTTACTTTTTTGATTATATGGTCGTCCAACCCACTTTATCTTTCTAATAAATTAAATGTCTTAATTGTTTTATAATTAATAAATTAAATAAAATTACTAAACCACTAATTGTTATATATGTCTTTATAGTAAATCTCTTTGCAATATAAATAATGTTTTAAAATTTTAAATATAGATAGTTTAATTATAAAATTATAATTTTTATATCTATTTTTAAAATTAACAATCAATTAAATCACATCCGTATATAACACGGGTATTACACCAGTTGAATCCTTATTTTAAAACTAATCTTGTAATTATTATTGATGTGATTAACAACTCACCTTTGAGGTGATTTTATCCAAACAAAATCAATTTGTGAATGCACTAAAAGATTTGAATTAATAATCTTCACATTCATACAATGGGTGTCTACATTTTATCCACCTTCTAGATGAATACATTGGATACTTTGAGGATAATTTGAATCAACCAATTCAAACCAATGCATTACCAATGTATTAGACCCAGTATTGATTATTTGATTTGTAATTGATTTCTTAATTTTAAAATTACAGCTGTAAATGATGTGATTAACCCCTAAGGAAACACTTTGCATGTGATTTCAATCCAACAAATTCAAAACCAAATTGAGTATCTTGAATGGATAGTTTGGAAAGATAACAATTTGTCAGGATCAGAACGTAATCAAGAGATAAATAGAAAAAAATGAGAAATGTTTATCCAATTCACCTGGAGTTTATGACTATGTCCGGAACACTACGAAGTCAGAGTGTTATACTATATTTTGTGACGATGATTATAATAATCAATGTGGATATAAATAGATCAATATTATCTAAAAGATTGAGATCATAAATAAAAAAGTATGTTAGAAACTAATACGTACGTGAGCCAAAAATATACTTGAGTCTAAAATTTATGAAGTAAAACATTTTCATGTTCTGCGATATTTGAGAATTTCCGTCAAAAAATGTACGTGTTGTATTCATTTCCAAAGTCTTAAATAAAAATTTTTTTTATCGACACGCTTTCAATAACTTCTTTTATATTGTCTTTAACTCGATTTGACTAGTTTTGTACATTTAGATTGATATTACATGATCTTATTTATATTAAAAAAAAAGTATTCGAATATTAGTTCTTTTATACACGTATTATGTCATTACGAGAATTCAACTTAAGGATTTCGAACAACATCAAACAACATAGTGTCACTTTACTATTAGATCATATGTTTATTGTCATTTAATTCGTAACTAAATCGTCATTAAAAAAACTACTCATGTAAATGATGTGATTAAAAACTAAGCAAACAAAGTGAAGGTTATTTGAATCCAAGCAAAATCCATTTGTGGATGCATTGGATAATTTGAGTCCATTGAATAATTTGGTTAGATAACACTCTTTCAGTTCATCACGAATTTGTGATTACGTTTGAGGTTACTACGAACTCAGAGTGTTGTACATGTATAACTTGATATGCGATATATAGTACTTAGCATTAGGATAAACCTTCCGAAATCAATTTTTTCCTACATATCATAACCAGAATTTAAAATTGAATTTTCGGTATCACTATATCAACCGAATATTGATTACTCGTCTATAATTAAGCCCTTAATTTAAAAACTACTCATGTGACTAATGTGATTATCAACTAAGCAACTAATATGGATGTGATTTGAATCCAACCAAAAACAACATTTATATGAGTTTTTCCCTTAATTGATACATGTCAAAGGAGTGTTTAGAGTTGTCTCCTTACCAACATGCATTGCCTTTGGTTATATATATATGACCCGCCAAAAATAACAATGCATTTATAACATTTCATTTGTTCTAAGGGGGAGGCCACCCACAAACATAGTCATTGCACACGTAAATGGTGTCATAACTCCATAAGAGATCATGTACAATAAAGAAAATAAATTTTGAGATTTTTTTATGTAGGAAGTGATAGTTTGGAATTTGGATTGGGTACCTTGAGGTTTTAAAGGGTTATTATGTGTGTCATTAAGGAGGTGTGAAAACTCACTATTTATCACCGGTGTAGTTAAAAGAACTCATATAAATATTTTTAAAATTTACCTGGTTTTTCACTTCGGGTCTGGACACTTTTTCGGTCGAGCTTCACGTATATAGGGATAACAATTTTACCCATATACGACGGGTACTCGGCCATCATATCTAACGAAAAAGAGTGAAAAGCCGTTAACAAACGTGTGAAATCGGGTGGTGGGCCGGGTAGGATCCGGGTGAATGTTTCATCCAATCATCACCCAACTCGTTATCCACTCATCCATCCGACCCGTATTCACCCGCTTAAAATTATATTTTTTCAAACAAAATTTTGTAGTTTTTATATTATATAAATTTTATCTTTATTTTCACACAATATAATTCATATTGATGTAAACCCTATATTTTCTTTCTTGGTTTATTTTCTTTCCTAGTTTATTTTCTTTTGATTCCTAATATATTTTGGTTATTATTATTGATTCGTTATAATTACACATGATACACCCGCTTCATCTAATGGATGCGGGTGGATTAAATGCGGGTGAGACCCTCAACAGTGGTGGGTCGGAGGGGTACGTGGACAATTTTGGGTGATGGATCGGGTAGCGGCGAAAGTCATCCACGGGCACCTGATTCATCGCAATCCCAACACGAAATGCCATCGAAGTGGAAGTCGTTTGAAGTCGAAACGAGCCATTTAATTACGCTTTTTGGTGTGTTATATTGATGCATGAGCATATCTGGACCTAGCACACTTCAAGGTCATAATCATGGGAGATAAGAAGCAAGAAGTGAAGAGCACTCCAATGAAGAGAAGAGGAAGATTCAGAAGCTTAAGGACCACAACCATGAAAGCCACGGAAGCTAGAAGGTAAGAAGTGAAGAGCACTCTTAAAAGAAGGGGAAACATCAAATTCATTTCTATGAACAAAATGAATAACATTTTCAAGAAAGAAATAGAAACTATTTATAGCAAAGAGATGAAGAACATTTCCCGCAAAGACATGAATACCATTTCCCAAACCACTTCTCGGAAGGAAATGATGAGCACGCTAGAGAAAGAAATGAAGATCATCTCCAATTGAGAAGTAAAAACCAGTTATTGGAGATGGAAGATGAAAACACCCATAAATGAATGGAAACCAGTGTTGCTATGCAAATACATGTATGGACGGAAGAGATGATGGATCGATCATCTGCTGAACACAATCACCAATGTCGGGACGGGCCATTCATACATTAACACAATCACCAATGGGCTAGCTACGCATGGACACGTTGGACGATTCTCTTAGCTGATTTTCGGCCCAACTTGTGTTATTTTTCATCCCATAAAAATATGTTTATTAATTATGGGTTAATTTTGCGGAATTTTAATTATATTTTCAGCTCAAGTTTATTTTATTTATTTGCAAATAAAATTAAGTCTTCTAATAGGGAACCTTAAAAGTAGATCTTATCTTTTTAGAAGGTAGATCTTATTTTATTATTTTTGCAAATGAGATCTTATTTTAGTATTTTCTTAGGGTTAGATTTTATCTTATTCTAGATGGATCACGGGCTTTTAGCTCGATTACAAGGTCCATTCGGTCAACCCTTGTAACCCTAGGGGGCAAACTTCCCCTATAAACAGGTAGGTCATACCTCTCATTTTTTTCATCTTGGAGTTAAATACATTTTGATAAACACATTGTGTTATCTCTCTATGATGCCTACCGTCATCTTCACGGAGTGAAGAGCAAGCCTAATAAGAGACGTATTGATCGCAAATCGCTTGGACTTATTTGAGTGTATTATACTTGTCACTGGTAGAGCAAGGTTCTTTAGTCAGCTTCAAGCAAACCACCAGGTGATGTAGGGTTCTTTGAACGCCTATTATGGTCAAATTCACTAACTAGGCATTTTATCAATATCACTCTATTAAGAGTACACATGTCATAAGCTCATTTAGTAAATATACTCCTAAATTTTTTACTGTTTAAAATTTTACTCTCTCCATATTCATGTGTAATCTTAACTTTCACTCTCTCTCCATATTCATGTGTAATCTTCTCTCATGAAAGTTACGATCAAAATGGGAAGTTTGGAGGTTTCTAGTCTTTCCGTGAATCCGAGTTCGATCTCCGTTGTCAGTAATACTGTAATCTTCTCTTTGTTTTGTTGTTGTTTCTATCTCCATTGTCGAGTTTGATCTGATGACATGATCTCCATTGTCGAGTTCACTCTTTCGTCTTTGTGTAATCTCTCTTCTCTTTGTTCTGCTCTTATTTCTATATCCGTTGTCGAGTTCGATTTGGTGACATGATCTCCATTGTCGAGTTCGATCTCCATATATGTGTAATATTCTCTTCTCTTTGTTTTGCTTTTGTTTCTATGTCCATTGTCGAGTTTGATCTGGTGACATGATCTTTTTATGCTAGAAATATATCAGACAAACTCATACTAGAAACCATATCAGAAACTCATACAAAAAACAATATCATTCTTATACCAAAAACTCATACCATGCCAAAAATCATATCAGACTCATACCAGAAACTCATACCACAAGCTCATATCATAAACCATACCAGACTCATACCAAAAACCATATCAGATACTCATACTAGAAACACGTCAACAAATCATACTAGAAACTCATATCAGAAACTCATACAAAAAACTCATACCTAAAATCATACTACACTCATACTAGAAACTCATAACAAAAACTCATACAAAAAATCATGCCAAAAACTCATAACAGAAATCATACCAAAACTCATACTAGAAACACATTATCAGAAACTCAAATTTCTACTCTCTCTCCATATCGATCTTTTTTTTTCGCTCTCATGTCAGTTACAATAAAAAATGACAACATAATATCTTAGAAACATTAATTTGTACATTTTCTCCCTACAATTTCTCTCCATATATGTCTATTTCTTTTATTTATTGAATGGGTTAAAATCCAACCAATTACTTTTACCTAACATTAATTAGAGGGGTAAAATTTAGAGGGGTTTACAAAACAAAAGCCCATAAAAAAAAGAGTTTGCTTCACCCAATTTTTTCACTAATTGTTTCATACCAGATATTTTCTTGTAGCCAAGGATCATTGCCTTGGACAGGACTTGAAGGAGCCAGAAATTGTCTCTTTGAAAGACAAGAAAGTGTCAATCTTGATTTCTTGTAGGAGCTTGAAGTGATGAATAAGTTGAAGTTATGAAAATTGTTATAGCTAGAAAAGAGTTTTGAGGTTGAAATGCAGTATAGACTTGGATTATTCGAATGCCATGGCGTAAATGAGGAATGATCCAACAATCATAGAACGAGAAAGCAATAGAGGAGAATCAGACAAGAGAAGAAGAATCAAACAAGAGAAGGTGAACTCCATTAGCAGGATCCTTGTTTTCTCAAATAGCGAGTGAAGGTAGGGGTCAGGGCAGGCGGTGCGAGGCTGACGGTGTGGTGTTCCTTCCGGTGGCGTGACAGCTCTGATCTCTTGCGAAGAACCTAGAACAAGGCGAGGGAGAGAGAAACCGAGAAAGACTGAGGCGGCATGAGGAGATTAGGTTTGAGAGGAAAACAGTAAAAAAAAACGGGGTACATTTACTAAATGAGAAAATGGTAAGAGCCTAGTTAATAGAGCGGAAACTGAAAAAGACCTAGTTAGCATTTTTTAATTTATATTTTTTAATTATTTATTGGCGGTTTTGTTTATTTGATTGATATTTCAATATGAATTATTACATTACAAATTTACAATTAAAAATTACATTATTATTTTATGTAAAAATAATATATAGCGATTTTAATATTTATAAATTATAATTAATATTTTGAAGACAAGTAAGCGGTAAATTGTATTACAACCATCATTCCATTTTTTAAAAAGAATGTTTTTTAGAATGCTTTATGTTTTGATTTTAAAAATAAAATTTGTACAATGTTTTAACATTTTCATTTAAAATTTACCTTAAAATATATATTCAATAAAGAAATTTCTTTTTTCTCCGTTTCTTTTTATACCGTAGAAAAAACATAAGGATTTTATATATTATTATAAACCTCTTATATTAGAATTTTCATTATTTCCAATCTTTCAATTAGAAATATTTTATGGATGAGTTGACTAAGTAGCTAGTTTATGTAACATACAGTAGACACTTTTGTTTATATGTAGACAAACTAAGCCCCTCCTATTTTGTCTTAAAAGATTTATTAGAAAATAAATTAAATACTCTACCTATTTTAATCATTTTTTCCTCTCCTATTTATTTTTATTATTTTGCTTAATTAAAGAAGATATATATCATTAACGGTTAAACAAGGAAAAAAATCGGTTACCTAATATAACCATATTCTCTCTCCTCTTAATTTTAATTAATTTTCGTTGATAAGATAACTAATATTCTCTATTAACTGTTAAACAATGAAAAGTATCGGTTAACTTATCCTTAAATCGTGGGCCGTTCATCCTCCTCATTTTTTTATTGGAAAAATGTTGATGCTTAATTTCTTCTCTTCCATTCTACAACAATCCTTGCTACAATTCGATTTGTTCGACTTCTATGTGTAAATTGACTTATCTTGATCCTATTTGCATTTGTTATTGAGTTTATCCTTGCTTATGTAGCCGGCAACGAAAATTTCCAGTTTATGTTCTTCGTAAGCATATTTTAATTGTGTTTTGAATTTTGTGTAAACTAGTACGAATGTGTACGTTTTATTTTTTACACATTTTTTACGGTTGTCGTGTACTTTATCTGGTTACATAAAGATGTTGATGTTTGTATAATATATATCTGTTATATCGAACTTATGTTGGATGACTATTTTGTGTATATATATGTAGAGTGATATACAAACCTTTTTTGAATTTGTAACATACAAAAAAAAACTTTTGTACATCCAAGCAATATTATGAATTATGTGTGTTTATGTATTAATTTAAACACATAACTCGAACTCCACATAAATTGTTGTCTGTGATGTTCTATATTATGTATGTTGCTGCATATTTACTCTTCAATTTTGTGTGGTCATGTATCAAAACATTGTTACGTAATATGTACATTTATATATAAATTATGTATTCTTTGTGTTTATGTATCACTTTATTCTTAATTTGTTTACCAATTGGTTTGTGTAAGTATAAGAAGACGAAAGTTGTAGACGACAAACAGAAAGTAGAAGAAGATGGAGGTTGCAGCCGAAAGTTGAAGTCGAAGGTTGAAGACGAGTGTTGAAGATACTTGTTGAAGACGAAAGATGAAGACGCGGGTTGAATATGCAGGTTAAAGATGCAGGTTAGAGACGACGGTTCCAACAGAATATCAAAAGAGAAGGGTTTTCTCTAGTTTCTTTGTCTTATCTGAGATGGAGCACTTTTTGATTCCGAAAATTCAAAAATTGATGGATACAAAGGCGCTCAAAACAGATACGGAAATCTCAAATATTCAGTAACCAAATAAATTGAATGGTTTCTTTTTTGGCAGTTTAATTAATTGTCTAATTAATATCAATTTTTATCATTTATTTATCTTTATTTTAATTGCTAATTTAAAGGGGTCTAGTTTGTATACGAGATACAAAAAATGTTGAAGATGGAGCACTTGTTGAAGTCGAAGGTTGAAGACGAGTGTTGAAGATACTTGTTGAAGACGAAAGATGAAAACGTAGGTTGAATATGCAGGTTAAAGATGCAGGTTAGAGACGATGGTTCCAACAGAATATCAAAGAAGAAGGGGTTTCTCTGGTTTCTTTGTCTTATCTGAGATGGAGCACTTTTTTATTCCGAAAATTCAAAAATTGATGGATACAAAGGCGCTCAAAATAGATACGGAAATCTCAAATATTCAGTAACCAAATAAATTGAATGGTTTCTTTTTTGACAGTTTAATATCAATTTTTAATATGCAGCTTAATATCAATTTTTATTCTTTATTTATCTTTATTTTAATTGCTAATTTGAAGGGGTCTACTTTGTCTACGAGATACAAAAAATGTCTTATTATACCAATATTCTATAAACTCAATTAGTAAATATACCCTTATTTAACCGAATTCTTTTCTCTTGGAAGAGATTATATATAGTTAGAATTTGAAGTGTTTACAAAACAAAAGCTTGTAAAAAAAAAAAAAAAAGCCTATACTCAATTCTTTCTAAATTCTAAAAAAATGGCAAAATAAAAGGAGTTATCAAACAAATCTGCTTTTAAGTACATTTCCAGATAAAAGATAGGATGAGTTGGCTAAGTAGGTAGTTTATGTATTAAGGTGTATAAACTAGGCCCTTTTGTTTATATGTTGACAAACTAGGCCCCTGTATATTTTCATAAAAAATTTTATTAAAAACATAAATAAAGATACTCAATAAATCGTAATCTTTCTCTCTCCTATTTATCTTTATTTATTTACCTAATTAAGAATGATAATAATTATCAAAATCCGTTAAAATAGGAAACAAATGTTAACAATATCCTTCATCTTGACTCTAATTTGAATGTCCATTATTGCTGGTCCTTCCTTCTGTACACATCGTTGTCTACCTGTTACATTAATGCGTGATTAGAACATAATATTTATCATTAACTACATATGTATTATATGTACACATTGTTATCAGTTTTGACGAACATAATATTTATTAGCAATGACGTATGTATGCTACATAATGTATGATATGTACACTGTTAGCAATTATGTGTGATGTATAACTAGTACATAATATTTATTAACAACTACATGTGATACATAAATGTTTGATTTGGCAAAATCGGGTACATAATCCTGTAATATGTTGCAAGAAACTTAAATCCGATTTAGAAAATGTACCTGTTTGGTAGTCGGAGAAGACGATAACTTGAGAAGAGTTTTCGAGCGGCCTTCAATGGAGATGGATATAACCGACCTTCAATAACTTTCAAATGGAGCGGGATAAAAACGATAACTTGCATCGGCTTCAATGAAGAATAAAATAGAGACGAAATGGAAGGGAGAATGATGATACATAGAAGGGAGAAATATGAGACCTTCAATCGCCCTTCAATGAAGATGAAAATGAGAGTAAAACATTGTTTGTGTTTGTGAATGACGGATCACTCATATATAGATTGCAAGAATCTCTCCCATTTGGTTTCCTTTTTTTTTCAAATCCGTTTCAATATTTAAGGTAGTTTATTATTGTAGATTTATTAAATTGTCCAACTACCTCCCTAATTTATCTCCTTAATATTTTTATTTATCTTTATATTTTTGTTGGATATTACTAGGGACCTAGTTAGTCTACACTAAACAAAAAGGGCCCTATTTCACCAATCTTTTCTAAAAGATACCTTAATTTTATTGTAATTCAAATTCATTCTTTTTACAAACCAAATATTCAACTTTAGTAAATAGGTTATAGATTTATTTTAGTAATGCCAATTCTAAAATCATAGAATATTTAATTTTTCAAGTTATTCACTTTTAAATAAAAAGATATTAGTAATTTAGCTAATCTACGAGTTTGTTATTTGCCCAACTAAAATTTAATACAAAAGATAATGTTAATCTTGTATAAGAATTTTAGTAATTTAGTTTATATATAGGGTCCAGTTCCGGTGAGGAGGACCCTTATAGATAGGAATGAGGAGAGGCGGGGTGGTGACATGTAGCATGCCACGTCACCTTTTTTTTTTTTTTTCCATCTTTTCTTTTTGTAAATAAAAATTGGTGTTCATATTTTTATGAGTAGGTGTTCATTTTTAAAAGAGTCACTGTTCATATTTTATCAATAAATGTTCATTTTTTCCCAACACTAACTATTCGTTTTTTAACATTAATTGTTCATTTTTGTATTTTTGTAAGCCATTGGATGGATTTAAATCAATTTTTATTGATTTAAATCAATTTTTAGTCAATAAGTGTTGGAAAAAAATGAACATTTATTGATAAAATATGAACAATGACTCTTTTAAAAATGAACACATACTCATAAAAATATGAACACCAACTTTTATTTACAAAAAGAAAAGCTGGAAAAAAAGAAAAA
>BSUD01000007.1:5459840-5549311 GCA_033239045.1 Fagopyrum esculentum | reverse complement strand
ATATATATATATATATATATATATATATATATATATATATATATATATATATATATATATATATATATATATATATATATATATATATATATATATATATATATATACGTTTGAATTAAAAGAGTTGTCTATACTTCATTAAAAGGGGAAGGAATTTGGTAAAGTAGGATTTTTTATCGCTCTAATTGACTTACAACGATTACTCTATCAGAGTTATATTTACTAAATGAGATTTGTTAATACAAAAGGCCTAGTTGGTAATATTGGCCATAAAAATGCCTAAGTGTAATTTATTTATTTTATGGACGAGGGTTATGATCTTAGATTCTTGATCCTAAGTTGATTATTTGCATGGAATCAACTAAAACCCTAATCCAAAGTGTAATTTTTTCCTATCATAAATGACAACCTACAATCTGACAACTCCTCCCCCACTGCTCCTCTGCCTATTACGCTACAGTTTCTGCAGACCACACCAGCTGAAGCTTCACAGGGCTTGAGAGATCAATTGCAATTTACAACCTCATTTACTTCTTCTGTGTCAACTGTCTCTTCTTCTATGGATTCTTTTCTTTATTTTTCTTTCCATTTTGTTATGCAATACAACTGCTTGCATAAATGGCTGAATTTGGGAAAGCATCATAATTTATACTTAAATTTTCATCACTACCAGATGACAATTGTATAAACTAACTGACAGCAAAATTTTATTTTGAGAAAAAAAAATCCCCAGCATTTTTGTTAACAGTGGGATTAAGAATAAGAATCTTGGCTATAATCTTTCTTACTGCATTGATGTTCATGTCATCTAATAACCTCCAAGTAATTAAAGCTTAGTGTTATCAGAAACAAGGTCTGATGTTTCAGAGGATAAGTAAGAGTGCAATCTCATATGCAGTAAAAAGGGCTCTTTTTGCAAGCTTGCAAGGAAACAAGAAACAAGACAGAAGCATATATACAGGAACTGCAAAATTTCATTGAAACCAATGGAGTTTTCATACAAATCCTGCAAAACTATCAGATTGCCAATACAATTTCATAACCTGCTGTGCAATATGCATCATTATAGGATCCAAAAACATCAATCTTGATCTAACGAGGAGAAAAACTAGCAAACCCGTATGCATACTGTCACAAATCGGATCCCCACAAGCTTAAGCCACATCCACCTCTTCTAAATGATCGTATCCACATTACAATATCCCTAAATTTTCGGAACTTTCTCCCTTTCAAGCAAGCGCGTCGCCATTCATTGTCAAGGCGACTTTCATCTCTTAACACAAGTCTAAAAACACAATCTAAGAGGAGTGGCTAGTTCTATGAACTTTGGGAGTTTCAAATCAGTTCATTTCTTCACTGAATATTATACAAACAACTTGAATCTTTCTTTGCTTCTATGTATTAGAACTCTCGGTCTCCTGGCCTAATGTAGACTTCCTTGATGTTAATGAAGATCTTGATGAATGTGACCTAGGAGACGAGTCTGACTTCTTTGAAGAAGAAGACGGGGATTTCCCCTTCTTGCGCTTTGGTTTCTTGGACGCGCTTGATAGGTTCGTGGGTGGGAAGTTGTATATTCCGCCAGTCGTTTGTTGCCTCCCAACCGAACCTTCAAAATCTGTTGAGATTACCAGCATTAATCAGCAGAAGAGAAACTAACTACCAAGTAACATGCCAACAGATTCATATTGAACAATAAGTGTGAAGATTCACTACTAAACCTTGCTTTGTTATTAAGATTGATGTCAAGTCATAATAGTGATTCTATTTTAGGTGAACCAAACACCATGAAAAGAACAGGATTCCAGAAAAAAGTGAACTGTAATGCACAATGAAATTCATGACAGATGAGGCATCATGTATTAATTGTCCTATTTATGAACTGAGAGGGACATTAATTACCCCCACCTTTACTATCTTTTCAATCCAAACAAAGTACACCCTGGAATTGGGGACAACCTTTATATAAAGCAATTTGGACCCCTAATATCACATTTACATCACATATAAAAACTTGGTCCCCTCCATGACAAATAGGCCAAGATTTTCCTCCATGAAAGGCAAAGAATCTAGGCCACTTTTGCATATTATTGTTATACTATAAATCTACAATTATACCCAACTAATCACATAATTAAAACTAGATCCCAAGTTATGATCCTTAAAAAGGACAAGCCAAAGGATCCAGCCAACTTGAATTAATGTTGCATATATGACAGTAGATCCAAGATTTCATTAAGGAGGAAGCCAGGTAAGAAGTTGAAGTTTCTCCGCGATTTTCTCGTATGACTTAGAAGCTTGTCTCATGCTCAGTTTAAGAATCAATGAAAAATGGTAGAATTGAAGACATGTGAGATCAGATAAGGTCAAAAGAAAGAGGTAAAAATAAAAATTACCTTGAGAGGCCCATGTAGGATCTCTGCAGGAACCACCTATACTATTACCACCCTTTGAACCATTCATGCTACCAAGTGATGACAGTGAAAAATCAGGGCCAGTTTTGAATTCATTCATCTGTTAGATTCACCAAATACAAAAGGAAAAATGTTAATCTTGACCTCCAATTCGTAAAGGAAAGTTATTCTATCGAGAGACCGGAAAACGGTAACTGGATAAATGTGGCAAAGAAGTCAACAAACAAACAACAAATGCTACAACAAGAACACTAGGTGTGACTTAGGGACTGTTTGGTTTATCTAATATCAGGTAATTGGCAAAAGATGATATCAGCTTATAGATATCTTGATATCACATTATCACTTATACTCATACCTCATACATATCCAATACCAATATCAAACGAGCCTTAAATCAGATGGTAAAATTGCAAAACTTACCCAGGTAGGTGCATTTCCATCTGGACCATCCAATCCAATATGTGCTACGTGCTTTACATCTGTAGGAAACCCAATTTCCATCTCTCTTTCCTTGACCACTGAAGAGCAACATCAAATACATTCCCATTTTCCATCAAAATCAAGCAAATGACAAAATTAGACTTGAAAATTCAAATATACAGATAAACAAGGCATACCAAAGAGATGAGAAATGAATTTGATTCCTTTATAGATCCCTTTCATTTTGGTTGCCATGGTACTTCCAAAAAATGCCCCTTTCTGAATAACTTAGAGGGGGCAGCAAAGACAAATTCCCTGTTTCCCTGAGGATGATGAAGATGAAAAGGAAGTAACAAATGCTTAGTTGCAGGAATCTCACACACACATATAAAAGTCAAGGGAAAGCTAAAGATAAGAACATTCCACTGTTTAACAAAACTTCATAAATCAAGCATGGAATCCACTAAAAACCCACAAACAGTAGATAGAAAGATTGAATCTTTACCTTCGGAAGGAACTGGGATACCAAAAAAGAAGCCAATTTTTTGTCTGGAAACTTTGTATATCCGTCACTCTTCTGCTATTGTTGCTCACGATTGCACAATGCAGATAGAACCACATACAATGCGAAATCAGTTCGGGGATGAACAGTAACAAAAACCCAGATATTTGAGCAAGAAATTGGTACTAATTTGGGGATTTTCTTATCAAATTGTTGAGAAATGGGTTTTTCCTTTGTGTTTTTAGGAGAGAGAAAGGAAGAAGTTGGAATGTGGAGAAGCATCAACAAGACAAACTCCTCGAAGAGGACCTCACGAGAGCTAGGGATTTGAAGGTGGTGGGGGGAAATAATTCAGACAAATGCAATTTTAAAACAATTACAAAATATTCCTACCATCAAAATAATAATTAATAATCTTAATTAATATTTTGGTTCATTTCTGGTGATTGTGATGTCATTTGTTAATTACAGCCACATGTCAATTACTAGAAGAAAGTTTTCCCATTTTTTTGAGAAAATGTGATTTTTGTCATTTGTGCATCATGTGACCCATATCTATGGCTCATTAAAGAAGATCAAACTTTATGTATTATTATCTTTTGAATTTTGTAAAGATTAATAAATCTACGTAGGTGCGGTTCTCATGATAACAGTCTTATCGTGTAATCACGAGAACAATCTTAGATCGTCGGATGATGAGTATTAAAGGTCGAGATTTATGGTAGATATCATAATTATTAGATAAATAATATTCTGAAACTAATAATAACTACGAATAATCCATTCAATCAACAATAACTACGAATAATGCATTAAACGATATGAAACCTTCGTAGCAAAACTAATAATAACTACGAATTGTTCTCATGGTTACACGATAAAGTCTGTTCTCATATGATCTATATATCTATATATATATATATATATATATATTATCAAAAAGTAAACTTTTTAAAAATCTAACATTTTTAATGAATTATATAAGTTAATATAAAATCTTAATATACTTCTTCTAATTCACATTTTCTATACAAACTAATAATATCATAAATCATAACACAAATAACTTTCATAATAATCCTTCTATTAATTTAAATAAAAATGTAACTTTTTATTCTAAATGTATAAACACAAAAGAAAGCATTATAGTCACAACTAGTAATGTCAATTTAGATTTTCATTAAATTTAAATAATAAAATGTAAACGCGTTTATGTAAGTAGTCACCAAGAAACTTAGCAAATTAATTAAAATATTTATGCTTTTCTATAAGTTATATAAAAAATTTTTTTAAAAAATATAGTGCCACTTGGAGACTTAAATAATTGTTTAATCTATAATTTTCCAGGTGTAATATACTACTAATAACAACATAGGACTTAACTTAATGATTGTAATTAACTAATCAAATGTAGTATTGATCAATTCAACAATTTTGATTATTGATTAATTCAACCATTTTTATAATCTTTTCGTGCTCAGCATATGGATATTCAATGGTTTAATTTTTGCAGTAATTTTCATTTCTGATCTTAAAGGAAAAGTTTAGATATAATTTAAAGCTTTTTTTTTTTTTGAGATGTGTGGATTATTATGTCCTATATCGACTAAATGAATAATGTGAACCTAACATATAAACTCAATGGTTACTCCTCCTATTGTCAATCGGTTTTAGGATGGAACCCCGAAGATTAATGTGCGTAGGTTCACTTGTGGCGTGTATTCCCTCCACGTCTTAGACCCGACGGATATTAAAAAGATAAATTTAAAATGGTATCAGAGCAGGTCCGATATGGGTCTCGTGAGGTTAATGTGCGTAGGTTCACTTGTGGGCGTGCATTCCCTCCACGTCTTAGACCCGACAGATATTAAAAAGATAAAGTTAACACTTTTTTAATGAATAAAATGTGTTGAAGAATTTTGATATTTTCAAGTGTTTTGCTGGCAGATTTACTTTGAAGTGCCAAGGTGTCTTGAAATAATATATTAGTAACTAGGGTTTGATGGTTGGGTGCACGTTTTTTTTTCATTTTTGTTTAATTTTATTTGTGTGGGATTGGATTGTGTTTTTTGCATGCTAGTAGTTATGAGACAATGTGGATAATAATCATATAAATGGAGATACTGAAAATCAAGTATCAATAATTTCGTCTAGATCAAGATTATGCATGATTGAGTTAGTTTGATTGTATTTAGAGAATATGTGTTGGACATGTTTAATGATATATTTATTTGAGGATTTATTATTTACTATTATAAAGTACCGATAAAGCAATGATCGTCGAAATAAAACACCAAAAATACTATAAACTGAACTTTGATCGATCAAATGAAGATTTGTAAGTACTTCATATATATGTTTGATAGTTGGAAATGAAATACTTACAACGTTACGATAAAATGTATTGGCTTCTAAGTACTACGGTTCATGAACGAGCAAATCAATCACATTTAAAAAATAATAATAGTATTGCACGCCAGTAGATGGATAGATTCATCGGTCAATATCACTAACTAGGCCTTTTAGCAATATTGCTCTATTAAGTAGACACGTAGCATAATCTCATTTAATAAATATATCGCTAATAGAATAATACTGGTAAGTCAATTACAATTATAAAATTTAGAGGGTTATACAAAATAAAGACTAATAAAAAAAATTAATCTACTTCACTAAACTTTTTCTAGATTCATCTAAGCAACCACAAACATTTCCATTGATCAAGAATTTCATGTTCTTGTCCCCAAGGGTATTTGATGACTAGTCAATGACATAATGGACTTTTCGTGATATATGATTTGTTTCGACGTATCAATACACTAAACAGCATGTACTTTATCGGTTTGTCTCAATCCTACCTACACAAGAAATTAATACTAACTTTGACATTAAATTATGATAATTAATAAATTATCAATAAAAATATGAGTATAAAAACTTACTTACCATGTTGAGGTAGGTACATTTTTCGTGTCTTACGGTTAATTAAACTACCTTCCTGCTAAGTTCATAATTGATCAACTTCCTAAAAAAAATTGTAACTTTTCGACAAGTAAAACTCTAACCATACGAGATCTCCTACTCGAGCCTAAAAATTAATCTAAGGTATTTGTACAAAGTAATATGATTGTCCTATCCTACTTATCAATACGTGTCATTACAACTTTAAAATTTTAGTTCACAATATTTGGTGTTACAAGTGTTATTAATACTTAAACTTTCTATAAATATAATTATATCTCCCTTTTCATTTATTATTTATATTTCAAAATATCATTTCCTCTATTCCAATATAACTTTTTACATTCTACTATTATTTTTATACAAATTTTTTAAATTATAATAAATTAATAAATATTATATCTTATAGTTTTAATCATTGAGAATCGGAGGGAGGGAGTACATAATTGTGAACATAGTTAATGCATTGTTTGTTTGTTTTTTTCTAAGCAAATATTTTCATTAATTGTTTCCCATTTGTCAAAAATGTCATTAATTATGTCGGGAAATATATTTTCTTTTGGTGGAAATGTCAGAAGTAGATCTAAAAAATTTTAGAATATTTACCACAAAAAAATGCAAAAAAAAAATCTCACAAGCAAAATTAAAATGTTACAACATCTCATCATATAGCCTAATATAATCGTAAATAAAATGAGTTAAACAAGAGATAAAATAATATAAAATAAATAAAAAAATAAATTAATTGGTAGTTGCAATAAAATCCAGTGACGTGGATGGTAATCGCAATGAATGAATAAAATAAGATTAAGTCAAAATCTAATATTCTTATGAACGAGACTAATTACCAACCGAAAGAAAACGTATAAGAAAAACGATTGTCAAGCAAGAAAATCTATTAGGAAAAAATGGAGTTTGAAGACATTATATTCAAAATTCCAAAGTTTTAGTTAAAAAATATAATAGAAAGAAAAAAAAATAGGTAAAACATATAAATTTCGGTTTAACAAAGTGAAACTCAAAGGCACGAGATGTTGTGTTACGTGATTTTTACGTGACATCAAACTGAGTATGTATACGGTAGACATGAGTCCTGTTTGGGCTAAACCGCCAAACCGGCGGTTTAGGTTTGCCGATTTGACCAAACCGTGGGTTACCGGTTGAGGTTTAGCCCAAACCAACCGCCGGTTTGAATACATTTTTTATTTTTTTTAAATGGACCAAACCGGCCGGTTTGGTCAAAAGCGCCGCCAATTTACCAGTTTTTTTAACAGACCGGCGGTTTAGGTTAAACCTAAACCAACGGTTTGGATATCTACGGTTTAGGTTTAGGTCCCATGTCTACAGTCGGATTAGGGATGACAATGGATCGGGTGGTGGGTGGATGACCCTAGCCGCCACCCGATCCGCGAGAAAATCTCATCCACCCCACCCGACCCACCACCCGCCAAACCCATCACACGCATCCGATCCACCCGCATCCAACGGATGAAGCGGGTGAATCGGGTGGTATTCGGGTGTTCTAAGTATTTCCTTTAAATCGATATTAAACTCGGATTCGAATGCGGAAAATTAATAATACTAAAAATAAATTCAATCCAAAAAAGTCTTATCCATAAAAAACATGATAAATATAAAGTCAACACAAATCATCCAAGTGAAAATATTACAATAAGTGTTATAAGTTTAAGTTCTTGAAAAATAGAGAAATTTAGCAATACATAACATACAATAAGATCATAATAGGAAGTGAACAAAGGTACAAATTTTGCTAAACAATCACTAAATCACCATTTTATAAATCAAAAGGGAACCAAAGATCACTAAACAAGTAAACAATCAATAAATTTATAACGGATTAAACGGGTCGGATGAGTGGATGAATGATGGATCGGGTGATGGGTGGATGAAAGGTCCATCCGTATCCGACCCGATCCATCACCCACTTCATCCGTCATCCGTTTTCACCCGCTTCATGTCGGGTTTTTACCCTTTTATTATGGATCGGGCGGGTTCGGATGAAATTGCCATCACTAAGTCGGATGCATGGTTTCAGTTTTCACCTACGTGTTTTATATGCGTATGGTAGGATCAAGTGAAGACCAATTTTATGGTAAGAAGTAAGATCTCTTTGAGTCGTTGAATAAACGAACGAACACTCTAGATTAAATAACAATCATCGACATTTGTATGAGAGAAACATTATATTTAAACAAGATGATTTACCAGTAATAAATAAATTAGTAAATTAGTAAATAAAATAATATAATTATGAATATCTTGAAATTTGGCCCAATAAACATTATAATGGGTTGGGCCGAAGCCCATTTAATCTCGTTTGTCGGTTTACGCTTAGTTGTAATTTTGAAAATAAAGAAAAGAGGATGCTTTCTGCGCATCGCTTGATCAATTTGGGAATTTAGGAGACAGATTCCTAGGGCGTCGATAGTTGTTGGGGTAATCGATCTGTGTAGGAGAAGAGTAGAATAATGGTGTGTGAAAAATGTAAGTAATTTCCTCAGCTAATTGATATTTAGCTTTTATTCTGAGCAAAATTATTCGCTGGAAGGATTAGGGTTTTCTTGGCACAGTTGGATTCGTGATTAGAATCAACTCTTGATTAGTAAATTTTGATGATTGAAACAGGTGAGAAGAAGCTTGGAAAGGTGATCGTGCCGGATAAGTGGAAAGAAGGAGCCAGCAACACTAACGAGAGCGGTGGCCGTAAAATCAACGAGAACAAGTTGCTCTCCAAGAAGAACAGGTTATCTATTTCTTTGCTTTGATTGTGTTATGAGTTTTGTTGATGGTATTTGTGTTAATGATAACTAAACAGTTTGATTTTTGTTGTTGGGTGGGTGGTTGTTCTTGATTGAGATTAGGGATTTTGGGTGTCAAAGATAATCCATTCCAAAAAGATCATAATCAAGAAAGAATTGAAGTAAAACTGAGGTCTGCTGAAGGCGTTACACTGATGAAATCTATAATGCACATCGGGCTTATTTTCGTCTGTGTCAATAATTGTTTAAGTACACGATCCCCATGAGTTGCTAAGTAGAATGTTATGGATTGGGTACATCTGATGCAGCTTTGCAGTGTGGGTGACTCCATTGATGTGAGAGTTCAGGATATTACACTTTCACAGAGAATTGATAATTGATACGCAAATCATTACAAGGGCTAGCTGCTAACCTCCATGATGCCTGTTAGATATTTTTGATTTCCCAAGTCATAGCTTTAGAGTTTAGGGGTCAAAGCTTATTAGTATCAGATATAAACAGAAAATGAGCCTGAAAATGATGAACCTGAAACCTTAACCCGAACTTGCTGAACTTGAAACCTTGACCCGAAGTTGCTGAACCTGAACCCGAGCCTGATGAACCCAAGCCAGCTGAAATCCGAACCTAATGAACCCCAAACATGGACCCAAACCTAAACCCAAACCTGATCGGAAAATGAACCTGAGATCTGAACTATAAACGAACCATGAACACTGAAACCAGAGCCGGATGAACCTGAACGAACCAGAAACCCGAAACCTGCTGAACCCAAACAGCTGAAACCTGAACCCGAGCCCAAACTCGATGAACCTGAATGAAAAATGAACCTGAAAAATCCTGAAACCCGAAACCTGAACTGAAACTTGATGAACACAAACCTGCTAAAACCTGGACCCGAACTCTAAATGAACCCCGAAACCTGAATTCTTAAACAGAATCCGAAACCCCCAACCCTGAACTGAACCTGAAAAACCGTTGGGTTGTTTGGCTTAATCATTGAACCGAGGCCACCTCAATGGTTGAGAATGAGGCAGCATGTCAGAAATCGCTTCTGAGATGGGATTCATTTTAGATCTTTTTCATTTGATGGGCTAAAACATTTGAAAAAAATGCACATATAGCTTCACTCTCATAAATTGTACTGCATGCCAAAAGTTGTTATTTTTCAAAACCACTAATGTATCAATCTACAATTGTTCGGTAAAGACTTTTTTGAATAGTAGATTTGTTACATTTGCACTTAAATAGCTCTGATCTTGTGTATGGATATATAGTTTCTATCCTCTTATTTTCTCACGAGACAAGCTGACGTGAGGCTTGTTGAACTGTGAGCAATACAGCCAACCATTGTATTTAGAAAAGTAAATTAGTAGCATAGTTTGCAGAATGACTGCTTATATCTTGTTCATTTGTTCACATGGTTCCTTTGCTTTGTTTGAGAATATTGAGGTACACTGTACACCTGCTTGTTGTGTAGAATCTGGCCGAGTATTTTCAAGTGGTCTTTCTTGCTCGTTTATACCCAATAGTTACATAGTCAATCTGATTGATTGCAGGTGGACACCATATGGCACCACAAAGTGCATCATCTGTAAGCAGCAGGTCCATCAAGACGGCAAGTATTGTCATACATGTGCTTATAGTAAAGGTAGTGTATCTCTAATCTCCCTTAATCAATCACCAATTCAACTAGCATAACCAAAAGATATATTTTGAATGTGTTATAAGGTTAAATTTGCACGTTTCAGGTGTATGTGCAATGTGCGGTAAGCAAGTACTGGATACAAAGATGTACAAGCAGAGCAATGTATAATATGGATAGATATAGCAGCTCTTATTCCAGGATGCTACATCTCAAATGATTAACTCTCGTCCACCTGACCTATCGGCGTTGCTCAAGGCCTATATCTAGTTGGTCATCATGATTGGTCATCATGATTCATGGATAGACAATTAACTGCTTGCAATTTGCAAACAAACTGCGGTTATTACTGTTGTAATGTTACTGTGATCTTAATTTGAATTACCAGCTTCTTTGTACCTTATATTCTTTGCTGTTTGCGACAAACTACGGTGCTTGTTCTGTCTCCGTATCGTGGCCTAACCTCACAAGGAAGACAGGCTGGAAGTTCGGGTGAAAACTATAAATTATTTTCCAATAAACCCCATAAACCCATATCACCGAATGAACCCTGAACCCGAGTCGGGTAAAACTTTAAATCCGACACCGTGAAAATAATAGACTCTTAACCCGACCCAAAATTTACTCTAATTTAAGTTGAAGAACTTCACTCTAGCTGGACCCCAAAATTGCTGGACCCCAAAATTGTGAAGAAAATATAAAGGGCGTGCTGTATATACAATTTTAAATTTACTTTGTTGGAGATAATAAAGTCCCACCTCGAAAGATGGGGACACTCCGAGCCTGGTATATAAGGTCGGTGAGCTGCTCCTCCTATTGCCAATTGGTTTTAGGATGGAACCTCGCCGGGTTTATGTGCTGGGCTTGGGCCTAATGCGCATGTGCGCTCGTATGCACACGACCCCCGCTCAACCGGTCCGTCAGTATCGGACTTTGACATGGTATCAGAGCGGTTAGCCTCAATTCGGCTCGCGATCCTAACCTGTGGACAAGTGCAACTCGGTCTATATCCTCTAGTTGCACTTGCGGGGGCGTGTTGGAGATAATAAAGTCCCACATCGAAAGATGGGTTGGTTTTAGGATGGAACCTCGCCGGGTTTATGTGCTGGGCTTGGGCCTAATGCGCATGTGCGCTCGTATGCACACGAGCCCCGCTCAACTGGTCCGTCTGTATCGGACTTTGACATACTTGATACCGAATATGAACGTCTTCCAACGCTTTCCGACGGCGCAAAATCGAAAGCAGTAGGTTTTTGGGCGCCGGCGCATAGCGTTAGCGCTCAAAAACTTAAGCGTTGACGCTCAACTATTTTGACGCTTAAATATTTTTTTTATTATTTTATTGGTTGAGCGCTATCAGAATGTGTTTCTATTTTACGTTAGTAGTCAACCTCGTGTCTTTAGTTTTTTCGAATATCAACCAGGCTGAACTATCAATCCAACGGCTCATCCTTGGAAGCCACACCTCTACTTTTTTTCTGTTAGAAATTTCCCCTTTCTACTTTTGTCAGCTGAGAAAGCGCGAGTGACGAGTTAAAAGACAGCTGAGAACACAAACCAAACTTAGCTTCCACAATGCCGCCGCCAACAACCGGGACCCACCAAGAATCCAACACTAAACCCACCATGTCCGCCGCCAGGCCGGAAAAGACGAAGGTTACAGCAAGCGCGCAGCTTCAGAAATGGTCTATAGCTCGAAGAATTCGGTCCGGCGAGAAGCTGGACCGGTCTGACATAACTCGCAAGCCGGAGAGCACAAATCTAAACTCGCAGCGATCGATCGACACGTGGAACGGTGAAGGGAACGTGTCCGAAGCGAACATCAACGTGGAAGAGGATACATACATGTCGGCGCCGGAAACAGGAGGTAAGGCGATATACATAGTCTCCGACGGCACGGGATGGACGGCGGAGCACTGCGTAACCGCCGCATTAAGACAATTCGAGCGTTGCTTGATCGATCGCGTTTGCCCTGTTAACACTCATCTCTTCTCCGGGGTATATAGCTATTGAACCCTAATTTCCTCGATTCTTCATTATCCTCATTCACGATTTCAATTTCAAAATCAGGTATTGGACGTGGATCGACTATTGGAGATCATAAAGCAAGCAGCGAAAGACCGAGCTTTACTCCTCTACACGCTCGCAGATCCATCCATGGCGGAATCCGCTAGCAACGCCTCTCGGATCTGGGGGGTTCCATCCACTGACGTGTTAGGCCCAGTCAGAGACTCAATCGCCTCTCACCTCGGAGTCTCCCCAACTGGACTTCCACGTGGCGCTCGTCCAGAGCCTCTCAGCGACGAGTACTTCAAAAGAATCGACTGCGTGGAGTTCACCATCAAGCAAGACGACGGAGCTTTACCTCAGAACCTCAACAAGGCTGACATCATCCTCGCCGGAGTTTCTCGCACCGGGAAGACGCCATTGTCGATCTACTTATCACAAAAAGGATACAAAGTTGCAAATGTTCCGATCGTGAAGGGGATTAGCTTACCAGCTTCGATTTTTCAGGTGGATTCGAGTAAGGTTTTTGGGCTCACCATCAATCCGGTTACTCTACGTACCATTAGAAGAGCTAGAGCAAGGACTCTAGGATTTGGAGATGAGATTGAGTGTAGTTACTCAGAAATGGATCATGTAAGGGATGAGCTTGAATATGCTGGTAAGATCTTTGCTCAGAATCCCATCTGGCCGGTGATCGGTAAGTTGATTGATTACTTAAGTGAAGTTTGTTTTGAATTTTCTTTGCTTTTCCAATCTTTGACTGTAATGTTCTTGTTTGCAGAGGTAACTGGGAAGGCAATTGAAGAAACAGCAGCAGTCATATTGAGGCTATACCATGATCGGAAGCAAAAATGTTCGATGCCAAGAATATCGAGACGCTATTAAGTTAAGATCGAATCCATTCGTACCCAGTGACAGAAATGGATAGTGTAGTTCCTTTTTTCTTCTTGCATGTTTTTCGAACGATTTCTACTATTAGCCATGCAGCAAGCAGTGCTACTGCTACATATGTTGTTGTGAGACAAGGTCAGTACGTACAAGAACTCTAATAATTAATAGACGTACTTTTTGCTATAATAAACTGTTTACATGATTTGTCAAATGTATTTGTAAATGTTTTTATGACTAACTTCCAAATGGAGTAATTAGGCGCATTTTGCATATTTGATTAGAGGCGATGGATGAATATTTCCTTTCTTCCTCAGATTGATTAGCTAAACTGTCTTTTCACCATATCGTTGTAAAACCTAGCATTTTGTAGAGATTGTTGTAAAATCTAGAGTGGCATAGATTGTTTTCGAGCTGAACTAGCTGAGTTTTATACATTTGTGTTTGTTTAGATACGAGCCAAACTCGAGTCAAGCCAACATTTTGATACATTGATCATAAAAAGTGCTCATATTCGGGTTGTTTTGTTAATTGAACAAGCCCAAGTTGAGTGTTTGCGAATCGAGTCCGAACCAACCTTGAGTAGCTCCGCTAACAATTAAAAGAGTTCATCATGCCATCTTTAGTGGTGTTACTCGAACTAAACAAGCGAAACTAAATTTAACCGAGCTTAAACACACGAGCTTAAAAACATGTTCATTATGATCCATCCTTTTATCTAAAGCGAAACTTAGCCTTAAAAATTGACTCCTCCCGATTTCTCCGCACTTATCCGTCCTATGACTTTTGGTAATGTCTGCTTCTCGGTGTCATCCCATGTCTTGTGTCCGTATTCGTGTCCGTGCTACATAGCAACAATAAAAACTGATTCAGATTATGCCAGCAGACATCAGTGTACATAAATAACGCTGATTGTTCATAATTGGCCTATCAAATTGGTGTACAGCCAACTTCACAACTAATAAATGGCCCTATTTAATAGATCAAGGCTAAAACTAAGGGTGCAGTATCTAAATAACCTGAAACCTCTTTCTTTTTCCTTTTTTGGAAGCCAAGAGCTTCTTCAAATTCCTGCTGGACAGATATGGACACGGTTCTAAAAAATTATCTTATAATTAAATATTCGTATCCCACATCGATTATAAGCAAATCGAATTCTTAATCACATACAAGAAAATGCTTTATTTGATTTACGCACATGCTTGATTCATAAACCGATTTCCAACTTCATCGTAGACTTCATCAAATAACATCAGATGGATCAAGATGCTTTGGACACAACCTGCACAAATGATCAAACAACTTTTGTAAGAAATTTAACATGAAAGGGGATAAATGATCACTGGTTTACATTCAAACAGATTCAGATCCATTGGGATTTCTCAAAAAAAAAAAGAATGGGATAAATGAACCAAACAAGAAAAATAAAATCAGATTTACATAGGAATATTGAGCTTGCAAGTTCCTTCTCTTTCCCCAGAATTTTCCAACATTGGAACAAACGGACTTAATGTATGTATGCGGAGACCAACTTCATAGGCACATATATTAATTTCTAGGGCCGGAAATAGGATTCCTGATGTTCCCAATCATAAATGACAATGTAAAGCATGTATTGGCTCAAGAGTTAGCTAGAATATCCATACTGAGTCCTGACAGTAGAGTCAATGCCAATGTAACTAAATCAATTTAACAATATGCTATCTGCATATATTGGCTCAAGGGTTTACGTCATGTTATAGCACTCATTTTTCGTGAAGAAATGATCAATTAAATATCATAGTCGCCCCTTCAATTGCTCAAAATCAAGAAAATTATAAATAAGATATCATGCTACATAATCATATTATTACCTCTGTTTGTACACAACTTCCACAGATTTTGGTTTGAAGCCCCCAGATTTCAGAAAGAAAGATGACCTTCTGTTACAAAATTTCCAGTTCAATCCTGATATTTTTCTGCTTCTCATCACTACTTGCAGAAACAGTGCATGCTGAAAAAGAGCCTATACGAGACCAATCATAATTCTGCCCTCTCCGATCTCAGTACTCAAGTATCTTCCAGAAGCTTCTATAACATCACTTCAGGTGAAGGCATAGACAAGGTCTGTGCACTTTACTATTGCAGAGGGGATCTCAGTTTGCAAGATTGTAATCTATGTGTCCAGGCAGCAGCAAAGGGGATTATAACACTGTGTCCAGTTGAAAAAGAGTATTATTATTTGGTTCCAGGAATGTACCTTGCATTACGATAACAGGTCAATATTCTCAGTTTTTGAGGAGTTTCAAAACTATTGGTATTGGGGTCATCGTGATTTCTCTTATCCAGCAAGCAGCTTTCTACAGGTTTTGCAATGGACAAGCTGATGTTACTCAGTTTCAGACAGTCTATTGTCTTGTGCAGTGTTCGCCTGATCTTATTGGTGGGCCATGCTTCAATTGTCCAAAATCAGCTCTAAAAGACATTCCAGCTTGTATGGATCAGGAAGCATCAGGTCAATGATTAGATTTACAAGCTGTCGGCTAATGTATGATCTCAGTCTATAGGAAAAGCAAACACAATATCACCCCCTGCACCTGGAACACCTCCACCTCAAGCACCTGAAAACAATCCACCAGGGTAACATCTCAGAACTTATTCTTGAGAACTATGATTGCATTAGAAAAAAAAAAACTGACATAAGAAATGTGGTGCCATTTTCACAGGAAAAGGCATACAATTCTACGTAATAGTAGCTGCTGCATCATTGCTTGGCGGTCTATATATATGTGTGTGTATGTTTATTTTTCGTATCAGCTACACTGCTTTTTGTTAAGAGTAAAATTAATCAAAGAAGTCTAGATATTGAAATTAAAATTGTATATGATATACAATTATAACAGTGCATGCAGAATATGAGATAGAAGGTTCAGTGCAATTCGATCTCACAACAATAAAAGCTGCTACCACAAAATTCTGTTATGCCCATCGGCTCGGAGGAGGAGGATTTGGCGCTGTTTACAGGGTAATATCATTCACTACCTTATCAAACACAATATAAATTTATATTAGTCCTTTCTACTGATTGCACTATTAAGACACGGTATGTGTACTCTCATTTAACAGGGTAAGCTCCCAAATGGTCATGAAGTGGCCATCAAAAGACTTTCACAAGACTCTTGACAAGGTGTTAACGAATTCACCAATGAGGTACGTCTGGTAGCAATGCTTCAGCACAGAAATCTGGGTAAACTTGTAGGTTCTGTGCTGAAGGCTAAAGAAAGACTACTAGTCTACGAGTTCATGCCTAACTTGAGCCTCGACAAGTATCTGTTTGGTAATACTTGCACTTCAAATTCAAACGAATTATCATCAATTTTTAGTTAAATCACCACAAGAAAGTTAATTACATCACAAAATGTAAATCAAAGCAAGTCAAAGTACCTAAGATGGGAAGAAAGCTATAACATTCTTTGTCCCAAAGTTATAACATTCCTATGCCCAATATGAATCTAAACCAAGAATATCAGCAGCAGCATGAAACTGAATCTCAATATTCCTCTAGTATCTTGCGTATGGAAAAAGACTTGTATCCTCGTTAAGTCTTGATGCATAAAACATACTAACCTACAGAAGTGGTTTAGTTTCCTATCTCAAGTGTGATGATAGATTTGCTATTTGAAGCAATGGTAGATAATGTACAATATATAATAATATAATATGAATGTTGAATCTCAATGGGATATGTGATTGAAGTGCTAATTTACACGAATTATAAATTCGGAGTGTCAAATATGAATATGTACTGCATATTAGGGTAAACAAAATTTAGGAGCAAAGCAGCCATTGCTACCGAGAGTGATAAGTAATGCCACTCGCCAATCCAATCTCAATGATAATTGATTATGAATTCGTTCATCCAACGGAGACGATTCTTAATCAATCGAAAAAGCATAAAGCATCGATCGAAATACTCTTTTCAATTTAGAATGCATATGAGAATGCTCAAATGAAGAAAATAAAAAGACCTGCCGTCGGACGACAGTCTTCATCAACCACCAACTGGCTTTGAAGTGGCGCCGATAAAATTCCAAGTGGCATCGTGATCGTCCGGCCGTCGCAAGACGCCTGTCGGCGCTGAGAAGGAGATCGCCAAAGGTATTTCAGAGTTCCGTTCTCCATCATAAAAGGTGGAAAGGCCGCGTATTCGATGTGGGATAATCTTACATGTTAAGAGCCAAGACTTCTCTCCGGTCAGAGATTGGATGTGACATTCCCGGCCCGCACTTTAACTGTCTTAGCATTGTGAGCTCTAATGATGCAGTCAAATGAGGTATCTTCCAAATCTTTCATGGATCCGCCAATTTTTGCTTTGATTTCTTCTAGTATTTTTCATCATGCTTTTGAATTCAAAAGGAGAACTTTCCATTCAAACAAAAACTCTTATCATATACTTCATAAGATCATCTGGACTTTCTGTGAATATGATTGAAACGACAGCACATAATAGAGAATTAATTCATTGAAAGCTGGAATATTTCAAAATGAATCTCCCCATGGATAAACAACAAGTCAGTATTCATATAAATCCTGCAAACCAATCGCAGAGAAAGTTAAAAGAGAGAAATGATATCATCAAGACGAATAGTACGATATTCAACAACTCATTCATTGACAAGAAGTTTTCTTTCATCCTTTTTGACAAGTTAAGGCTTCAATCATTCAAGACTCTTTCATAGAGTATTAAGGTTTTGTTTGGAGAAATTACCTAAGTAAGCATGTCTATTTAAAGCCTTTACAGCTTTTGAACATTGTCAATCACCATACTTAATTAGCAAGAAGATAATATGACTATCCTTGGCATATTTCTCTTCATCTTCCTCGCCAAACATGTCAATGCAGAATATATTCCTTCCCCAAACACAAGTTATATCTGTCAAAATGAAACCTCCTTTGAATTGAGCCAACAAAACACACTCGGTGTCACCTCACTTCTATCTGAACTCGTTGCTCAATCGTCCACACAAACCTTTTACAGCTCTTCAAGCAACGCAAGCGGCCAAAACAATATAGTTTATGGTCAATTCTATTGCACGGGTAACGTCGACTCAAAGCAATGTCAAAGTTGCGTTCACAAGGCAGCCGACACTTTGAAAGCCAACTGTAGCAACTACGCGGCAGCCATAGTATATGACAAGAAGTGCACTTTGCGTTACTCAAACAACACCGTATATGGTGTTGTTGACGTATCAGGCGGTTGGCTGTACAGTCTCTCGCCTTTCTTCGGCATCAATCAAACTGTTTATTCAGCGTTCATGTCACTTATCCCTCAGGTTGCAAATGATCCTAGTTCTAAAGGCTTTGCAACTGGTGAGGCAAGATTGTTATTGCCAAGTGAAAGGTTGCATACGCTTGTACAATGCTCTCCTGATATTCGTGGGAGTCAGTGTCAAGATTGTCTCGAAGAAGCTCTCAATGTTATGCCGGGTTGTTGTCTTGACTCGATATTTGAGACTAATAGGATGTCTATCACCACTTTCCTTTCAAGCTGTCAACTGGGATTTGAAGTTACAAATCATGGAACTCCCTCTTCTTCTCCAGGTACTTATATAATAGTCTATATTTCCAAAACTAGTGATTATTTTCTTGGAGATCGAATATTTGTGAGCCAACGTTGATCAATTTTAACTTCTTGCAGGAATGAATGTTTGGCACATCATGCTCGCGCTGGTTGTCGCTGCATTTGTCTCGTATTAGGCTCTAATTCCTCGGAAAAACTGCATGTTAACATGGAAATTAAGCGACTTCTGTGTGTGATTACTCGTGTAATTACTGAATTGAACTTAAATTTGCTGTTGAAACTATTTGGTTTGAATGTGTGAAGTTTGTAGTGGTTGACTGTCGCCGAACTTGACCTGCATGTATATATAATTGACTGAATATTGCATCTTGTGATAATCCAGAACGGGAAAATACCTCTTAGAGTTGCCTCGTACATTACGATATGTGTATATACATGGAATATCATTATGTACAAATACCACAAATATCCCATTACTAATATTCTATCAAACCTCCGCAGCCAAAATCGGAGGTTCATGGACAGTGAGACTGATTTAGAAATCAAGGTCAAGCTGACAAACCAAAGCGTTTGTGACAATATATGCATATTGATGAAAGGAGGAGGGAACATGTTATAACTCGTACATGTCCAATGGTTACTTTGTCCCGGATATAGTGTATGAGTAACTCGATGTGCTTGGTTCTTTGGCATTGGACTAGAGCGGGAAACAACCGTTCGTTAATCAATTGTTTATGTTGCATTGCTTTGTGTTGATCTAAATAATGAATGACAACAAGGTAAGGTAAATGAATAGGTAAATAAGGAACAGTGTGATTCTCGAGTCATAAATGCAAATGGGAAGTATGGTATTGATTTGTAATTTACCCAAATGATCCTTCTTATCGATCTAGGTTTTCGGAAGTGGAGTGACGGCGGCGGTGGGCAGCTTCTCCGGTGCAAACGAGGCGGCCACGACACGGATTTGGTGGCGTGTCCGGCGGCGAGGATGGCGTTCTTCTACGGCGGTCTAGGTGACGGAACAAGAAGGTGGCGGCGATTCAGCGATTCGGTGTCCCTATTCCGCTTTCGGTCCCAAACAAGCAACTCGATCGCGGCCTTGTCACAGATCTGGCTCAACCGCTATGGTTCTGGCTCTGTCTTTCTCGAGAAGACGGCGGGGCTATATATGACGACGGCGGGCTCGACGCAACACCAACCGCGATGGAGGGTGGGCCGCCACCGTCGCTTATAAGCAACAAACTGTTGTTTTAGGCCACTCCAAAAACTTTGAAGCTTATTATTTTTATATTTTTTTCTTAATCGATTGTTCATGTTGCATTATTTTACTTACATATTTCACGAAATGAGTTCAAGACTACAACACAAACCACTGTTAGCATCACAATATTTAACCTAATACAAGGCTATATAATACAAGAGAATGAGCGGTTGAGGAAGAAGCATACCGTCTGAACAAGGAGAATCAGCAACTTCTATTTGAGCTCAGGAAAAAGCTTTTAAAGCAACAAAACAACAACAATGGCTTCCCTGATCTCAACCTTTGTTAATCGTCTGAACAAGGAAACAAGTAAAAGTTAATAGGCAAGAAAAGTCACAACTGCATGAACAACCTGTTTACGCATACTCGCAGTTGATCATCATACTGATGCATTTTCTGAAGCCTGCATGTCCACATCAAAGCTAAACACTGTGGACAGAAACAAGTTCCTAATCGAATATGAGCACGTTTACACAAAGTATCACCTCATGAGTAGTCTATTCATAAATTATATCCTTCACAAATGGAATTGATTTTGTAAATCTTCTTAATATCACCTACATACAAAAATCCAGTGAGAGATGATAGACAACCTCCAACAGATTTCAGAAACACAAATAGTACACAAAATCGTTATCACCTTAAAAGCAAAAGAGCACAACATCCAGAAGTGCTCCCAAGTGTCCTGAAGCAATGGCACAAACATCATATTCATCTCTTTAAGCCAATTCTCTACACTTGGCTTCATATTCTTAGCAATCTTTGCTGCAACAAAAGATATAATTGGTTCAAACCAAAATAACAGGCTAAATTAACTAGTAATCCACCGTAGAAATTAGAAATTAGTCTATGGGCAAACCATCTGTTATGCATTGAGCGTTCAGCATTCATCGCTGCTTCTTTCTTGTCAAAATGTAGGTGCACATGACCAGTGTTCCTGTAGGAAAAATTCATTAAACGGGAGCCCCCTTAGTCGGGAAATACACAGACTATCCCAGCTTAATTATCTTTGCATTCAAATATTCAGGCATAAATTAGTTAAGTAATCCAAAACTATGAACCCGTTCTTCCAAAGGCATTTCGAAATGGCTCGAATAAGATTAATAACACACAAATTAACATCTTCAATTTCAATGTTCAAATACTTGAGTTTGACGGCTTCTTACATATCCGCTAAGATCCAATACTTCTCTCCAAATAGAGATTAGATGGGACATTTACAGCCCACTCCTTAACTCGCTTGGCATTGTAATCTCTGATGATCAATGTAAGTTGATATGACTTGAATGTCACACTTCACAAATTCAATCAGACAAAGTACCTCGCCCTGGGTCAGGGTCCGTTCCTAGGACTTTTGTCATTTGTTTGGGCTTTTACTGTTACTTTATATATGGTATGGTAACCAGTCATCATTTTGAAATATTCCTGCTTTCAAGTATTTCATGATGCCTTTGTATTCAATAGGAAGAACTTTCCAGTCAAATGACAAAAAAAAAATCAGCTGGTAGAATTCAAATAAGGCGCTAATCTACTGTATAAACTTCTTAATTGTGTTGAACTTGTATGGGTCTTATCACATGCTTCATACTTGCATAAGACATATGTATTGTATATGATTATCTGGACTTTCTGTGAATATGATGGAAATGGCAGCAGATAATAAAGAATCCATTGAAGCAGGAATATTTCAAAATGATCCTCTTCAGGAATTGAATAACAAGTAATAATCTATATAATATCCTGCAAGCCAAATGCAGAGAAAGTTAAAAGGGAGAAATGATATCATCAAGACGAATAGTATGATATTCAACACTTCATTCATTGACAAGAAGTTTTCTTTTAACCTTTCTGACAAGTTAAGCCTGGTCATGTTCAATTCTATCATACAAGCATGTCTATATAAAAAGTTCAAAGCTTATAAATCTTGTCAATCACCATACTTTGTTAGCAAGAAGATTATATGGCTATGCTTGGTATAATTTCCAAGATATTTCTCTTCATCTTCTTCCTCTCCAAACATGCCAATGCAGCATTTGTTCCCACGCAGCACACTAATTATGGCTGTCTAAATGGAACTTTTGAGTTGAGCCAACAAAATACACTTGGCGTTACTGCACTTCTATCTGAACTCGTGGCTCATTCGTCCACTGAGAGCTTTTACAGCTCTTCAAGCAATGCAAGTGGCCTAAACAATACAGTTTATGGTCAATTCTACTGCACGGGTAACGTCGACTCGAAAGAATGTCAAAGCTGTGTCCAAAAGGCAGCCAACACTTTGGAAGCCTACTGTAAAAACTACAAGGCAGCAGCAGTCTTCGAAATGGAGTGCACTTTGCGTTACTCGAACAACACCGTATATGGTGTCGTTGACGACGGCATAGCCAGTTGGTTAGTCAGTCCCTCGCCTTTTAACAGCGACCAATTCAATCAAACGGTTTATTCGACGTTGGACACCGTTGTCAAACAAGCTACAAATAATGCTAGCTCTAAAGGCTTTGCAACAGGTGATGCAAGTTTGGTGGGGAAAACTGAAAGGCTGTTTGCGCTTGCTCAATGCTCTCCTGATATTATTGGGAGTTCTTGTCGAGATTGTCTGCAAATAGCTCTTGAGAATTTGCCGGGTTGTTGTTTTAACACGATATTGGGGATCAAAAGGAGATCTATCACGATTTTCCTGTCAAGCTGTCAACTGGGATTTGAAGTTAAAGATACATCAACAAATCATGGAACTCCCTCTTCTTCTCCAGAATCTTCAGGTGCTTAATCGTAAATTAATTTTAAAACTAGTTAATTATTATCTTGTAGAACTAATGGATATCAATTTAAACTTCTTGCAGGAATAAATGTTTGGTACATCATGCTCCCGCTGGCTGTTGCTGCATTTGCTTGGTATTAGGCATTGGTTCTTCGGAAGAACTGCATATTAACATGTTGTGTGTGTTGGTTGCTCATGTAATTAGTGAACTGAACTGAAATTTGCTTTTGAAACTATTTGGTTTGTGTATGTATGATGTTTGTAATGGTTGATTGTTGCCGTGAACTTGCATGTGTACGTACGTATAATACGTAGAGTTTTGTTCGTCACCTTGTTTCTTTTGTATTTTAATCTTAACAGTGCGAACTGATTGAAGCCCCTTGCAGTCTTGCATTTGCGAACTGCGATTCCTCTCAATTCAGATCGTAACGAACGCTGTTACCCTTCCTTTCTGAAGCTCCTTGCAGTGTTGCGCTTGCGACTCCCTCAATTCAGATCGTACGTTTCCTTTATGCTGTCCTCTTTTCTTTCCTTCCTATCTTCACTCTTGTTGCGCTGCAATTAGGGTTTATGCGTTCTTTGAATTGATTGAAAGAGTTCTTTCGTACTTGTTTTGTTTACATTATTGGAAGAGCTCAGAGCGGAAAGATTCGGTACGCTTTTGGATTACTTTTACGTGATTTTGACAGTAAAGAACGCGGAATTTCGCGATTTTCGGTCAATCATAATTGGAACATTGAAACCCTTGATTTGTATTGTTCAATTGACTGAATTGCGATATTGATACAAAGTATGAGCCCTTAATTCCGATAAAACCCTTGATTTGTATTGTTCAATTGACTGAATGGATGAATAGCTTTCTTTTGTGTTAGGTCATGAATCCAGGTGGTTCAAATAGAAGATGCCGGGTTATCCTTGCTGCTTGCGGATGTATTCCTGCAATCAAATTCGGAAAGCTTTGTCTGGCCTTCTCTGAATGGGCTGATGTGAAAACAGTAATTACAAAGAATTCTTTGCCTTTCACTGGTAGGAACGTAATTCCAAACGATATGCCTCTTTACACTGATGAAGATGAGTGGTCTTGTTGGACAAAACCTGGTGATAGTGTTCTTCATATTGAGCTTCGTCGTTGGGCTGACATTCTGGTTATTGCTCCACTGTCTGCTCATACACTAGCCAAGGTATTTTCCTTTCTTGTAACTCTTTCGATTAGTTTGTGCTGTGCTTTTCTGATTTGTTTTACTTGTAGATCTCTGCTGGACTGTGTGACAATCTGTTAACGTGTATCGTAAGAGCTTGGGACTGTAGTAAGCCGATCTTCATAGCGCCTTCTATGAACTCACTCATGTGGAGAAATAGACTTACAAAGAAGCAGTTATTGATTGCTGAGGAGATGGGTATGACCTTGATTCCTCCATTCCACAATATGGTTGGTGGCCAAGAGACCCTGAATGGCGCCATGGCTGAGCCATGTCAGATAAACATGGCTGTACAGCTGTTCGATTGGAAACAAATGTAAAAGACGGGTATAGAATCTTTGTCGTTAAATACGCATTGTTTGCATTAAAATGTAAGGATTGTCTGCACAGTGCTGCACATATGGTTTCTTTCTGTTCTTTTAACAAATCCTTCATACGGGTAGTAATCTTGTGCTGAATCATAAGATTCTTGAATGTTTGCTGGTGATCTGCGTGCTATTCAGATGTATATGTATAATTGTACTGTGTGTATGATGGAGAATTTTGATGAAGTGCGTTGTGTCATGTGGCAAAACACAGAAGTTCAGAAGTCAGATAAAAGAAGATATTAAACCCTGCAAATCAAACCTTCAATAAGAACAAAGTGTGTGTCATATTGGTAGCTCATATAACAACCCTATATATAATTGATTCAGGCTTAAGTAGAGATGACTAGTTTTGAATTCGAACCAACGACAGTTTACTCGGGTCGTTGTTGGTTGGGTCGGAGATTAGTTATATTTTAAACTCGGTTCATTTAAGGTCAGCTTCTCAACAATTTCAGTTATGTTCAAACATAATCAAGTTCCCTCATCTCGGGTTCATTTATTTTGGTTTTGTCAAGTCAGTCTCGATTATACCTTCTGTTATCTTTTTTTTTTTTTGTATTAATTAGATCATTCTGTTTTGTATAGATAATTATCAATATGTAGCCTAAGAATTATAAAATTTGTTCCTCAAAACCATTTCGGGATGTTTTCGACTTACTTCAAATTTTCAGGTGACCTTACCAGAAAATAATCGGGCTAACCATTTCAGATATCGGATAGATTCGTTTAGTTTATTGTTATTTTACTATTTTAAAATATAAGCAATAAAGTGGCTGTAGTTTAGTGGTTAGAATTCCACGTTGTGGCCGTGGAGACCTGGGCTCGAATCCCAGCAGCCACAAATTTATATTATTTTTATCAATATATTTTGTTTTGCATAATTTTATAAGTATTCGTTATATAACAACAAAGTGGCTGTAGTTTAGTGGTAAGAATTCCACGTTGTGGCCGTGGAGACCTGGGCTCGAATCCCAGCAGCCACATTTTTTTTTTTTTGCTGGAGAATTTTGCCTTGATCTTATTCTGTATATTACAGCCGGCCACCTCTTCATTATAGCATCTTATATATATTTGCTGTCTCCATAATTTAAAACTCGATTAGAGTACCAAAATAAAAAAAATTGTTGGCAAATGTGCAAACGGAATATGTACTTGATTAACTCCATCCCTTGATTATTGCTAAAAACTGCTGTTCACGTATGCAATACACAGCTGTGTGACCTTCTTGTTTATTATTTCTTTGACCAAATTATATATACAATATTAACATCAAAGCCAGCAATCAAATATATATACAAAGCAAATGATAATACAACCAATTAACAAACTATGGA
Organism: Fagopyrum esculentum; assembly: GCA_033239045.1. Classification (NCBI taxonomy): domain Eukaryota; kingdom Viridiplantae; phylum Streptophyta; class Magnoliopsida; order Caryophyllales; family Polygonaceae; genus Fagopyrum; species Fagopyrum esculentum. The sequence continues at coordinate 5,523,217 of BSUD01000007.1, read as the reverse complement.
TCTTCTTGCCATAACTTCCAAGATACTTACTTTCACCATTCTCTTGTCCTTCCTCTCTTTACAAGCCAAATCCATTACAGTCCCTAGATATGTCCGACACTTTTGTAATACCGACACTTATGATCCCCACAAAACAAACATCCTTAGCATCAATGCTCTCCTAACTGACCTAACCCTTCAATCTTCCAACTCAAGCTTCTACTCTTCGTCGAGCGGTATAGGTCAGTTCAAAGAGTACGGCTTTTTCTACTGCACTGCAAATGTCAACTCCAAAGACTGTCACACATGCGTTAAAACCGCCGCCATGACTTTACAAAGCTATTGTCTCGGATCCTACAATGCAGCTGTAGTTTTCTACCGCGAATGCACTTTGCGTTACGCAAACTGGACTGTTAGCGCGACGGATGACGAGTCTGTTGGTGCATGGAGTTACAGTCTTTTGACTGTTAAATCCAATGACAAGAACCAACTTAACGCGACGCTTTACTCGACTTTGACCGCGGTTATTGCTGAAGCTGCGTTTGGTAATAACACTAAGGGGTTTGCAAGCGGTGAATCGAATTTGGTCGGCATGAGTGATAAGCTTTATGCATTTGCTCAATGCACTCCTGATATACTTGGGAGTGGTTGTCAAACGTGTCTGAGTTTTGCTCTTAATAGGATTGGGCTTTGTTGCGACGATTCTCTCTTTGGACCAGAAAGAAGGTATTTGATGACGTTTTATCCGAGTTGTCAACTTAGTCACGAAGTTAGGAAGCCGTCGTTTTCTGCAACAATTGCATCGGTATCGAAATCTCCTCCTTCTGGAAAAAATGTGTGGTATATTATGATTGCGTTGGCTGTGGCTGCAGTTGCATTACAGTAGATGTTCAAGATGTTGCAGTTATTCACGTTTGTTATATTTTGAAATTACTTGATTTTAGTTTGAGTTGGATTCGCGCGATTGTATCGTTGATTTTGGACTTGCTAATCATGTAATTTCCTATTTATTACATTATTACAGATTGGATAATCATTATAGTGTGTAGGTGAACTTGCTAATTATGTCATTTCAGTCGTATGGATGTAAATGTTATAATCTGTGTTAGGGAAATGGATGTAAATGTTATAATCTATGTTAAGTATCCGTCTTTTTGAGTTTCCCCAAAACTAACCGAATTGGATAACCGTAGAATCTGTATTTTAGAAGCAGATCGTAATCGGATCGGGTTTGGTCCCGGTCTAGGACCTGAAGTTGAATATTAAGCATTACAGGTAATGGTACCAACCATGCATACAAATTAACGCATGTAGTCGACAATACCGAATGAATTTTGGTCCACCGTCGAATCGGTCTATGGTCCAAGTTTTCTGATATTTCGATATGCCGATTTGGACCATACCCGTAATGTCCGATCCGAACGGATGCACACCCTAGACAATCTAGTCTCATCTGATAAAAGCTTAGCATTTATTACGTGAAGGGTTTCGTCGCATGTCTAAGTGTACCTACGTGTTGGCCCCAAATTCAAGTTATCCAACACATAAACTCGATTAGGTTAATAGTATGAGCAATCCACTGAACTTATATACTAGATAGCATGTTTTGAGAGATTTACAGGTTTTACTTGATTAAAAATCCAATATTTCATTATTTCCTACAGCACAACATGACTACCAGTCTACCATTTGATTAAACTTGTTGCTCTCGTTAAGATTATTGGGTCAAAATGTAGTATTCAACCATAATATTCATACCGCTTGATTATAATTTGCGAGTTTTACTTGATTAAAATCACTTTTATTAACCCGTTAATAGATAGTCTTTATTATACATGTATGTAAGCGATGATAAATCTTACAAAATTTCCTACAACTCAGCATGACTACAGAACTTAATCTAGCTGTATATATACTTTTATAACCTAATCCCCAAATCGAAGGGATAACAAGAGTCAAATCCATTCAATATTTAAACCGAGAAAATCAAAACAAATAAGTAATGTTGCTTTCGATGTATGTATATAATTGATTGGCAAAATTACTGCTGTTCACGTATCAATATATTTATTCATCTTATATGCATGCAATTGCATCATTAGCACTTCAAATTCATAATTAATCGAAGAGTTTCTATCTAAGAAACACATATCATCAAAGCTTCAGAATTTAAGCAAGATTAAGCTCAATTAAGAGAAAATCAAAGATGGAGGTTCTTAATGATATCATAACTACCCAGAAACTCATCTTCTTAATCATCCCCTTCCTCTTCTTCATCCAATCCAATGCATCAACTCTCTCCATCACTACTAGAAAGGGAGGTTATATGCGACGCTTTCCTTCCGACATGATGCCAATGTGTCGCAAAAAATTTACATCCGCAAAACTCTCGCTAAATTGCGACACCTTAAGGTGCCTCTATTTTTCGGCACATATAAGTGTCGCAAATGGCACTGTCAGACACACGCATAAGTGTCGCAAATTGTACAAACAGGAACACCAGCCGTGTTTTCCTTTACCCAATAAAAAACGCTGGGGAGCTTGGACCCAAAAAAAAAAAGAAATGCTATAAAATAATTAAAATAAAACATTTTGAAACTTTATCTTTTTAATCCTCCTCCCCTTCTAACCCTACCCACCGACTGACCGACTCCCGATTCTTTCTTCGTGTGTACCGGGGGAGAAGAATAATCGAAGAACTGTTGTCGACGAAGATATTCTTCTATAGATTTGGCATCACGATTGGACTTCGACGAGTACGAATATCTGGAGAAGACAACAGAAGATCAAAATTTCGCCGAGATAGGGAGGGCAAGGAAAGAGAAAAATCGGAATCTGGTAATTTTGTGGATCTTTGGATTGCTAGTGGAAGGATATCTGGTGGTCGATGAGGTGTAAGATTCTTGTGAAACCTCAAACCTTAGCGGTTTAATTTATACTCACAAAAACAAAGTGGAATTTGCAGTTCAGGAAATGAAACTTACTTAAGTATGCTCACGATCATGCCAATGAAACTTGTTTCAGTTTATTGGTTATCCTAATTTAGGTACACTTCCTCCCCTATTTGATCATTTAACATATTTGCTGCAATTTATGTATACTGTTAGTTAACTTGTTCTAATTTAAGTACACATTCCTCTCTCAGTTGGACTTCTCTCTTATGTGTTAATGTATGTGAACATGGTACTGTTACTTTTTATGAGTTGGATTGAATCTGCACATCGTAAGTTTGCACTTAATCCAGATTCCTGCTTATATAGGGGAGATAACACCCAAGAATGTTCGAGAGGATTAGTATCTTTGTTACGCAGCCTTGTTCTGACATTATATTAGCTTTGATTGACTCTAAGAGATCTCCCTATGTTTGCAGTTGATGCAATTTCTGGACTTGTGATAATTTTTTTGCTGGATCTGTGATTCCCTGGCACCTCCTAGTTTTTATAGGTATCCATGTTTTCCTTTCTTTTCTTCTTTGAACTTCAGTGACAATAAGCAAGTGTCAACCAATTTTGTGGAGGTAGCTCCACAAAATTTTACCAATTTCAAGTCGTTTCGATTCATCATCTAATAATCTGTTATGTTCTATTCTATTATGATGTTCTTTGCAGATCCATCGGTTGGCGGTTAACAGAGACCCTAAGTTTACCAATTTTGTGGAGGTAGCTCCTTTCCTGCTTACATGACTTGACCTAAGTTAGATTTCTTCCAAATTATCCGATTGAAATTCCTCCTATGAATGATCTATGCAAATTTATTGTTGATATTGCTTATGTGATGGTCTGTGAACTAGTGATTGGAATTGACTCAATATACCAAGTGATTTTCCTATCCGAGAAGCACAATCATACTCAGCGAGCAAACTGATACTCAGCTCTTCCAGTGAAGATCACAAGAAAAGGTCATCATCTTCTGTAGCAAAGTATTGTGCAAAGAAGCTGACAAACAATTGTTCAGTACTGGCTGTTAATAATAGCAAAATCATATATGAGAGAGAAGCATCATCAACTCATATGGCTAAGAAAACAAGAGCTCAGAAGGTTGGAATAGGTGAGTGGTCGTATTTGATCAGTTGTTTGTGTAGTTGGCTTGGATCTTACTGCTTATTGACTTGTTTTAGGGGCTGATAAAACATAACACTTTACTGAGCATGTTAAAGGGGGAAATTCAACGGATATTGGATTAGAGAAGTGTAAGGTGGGCTGATAAAACATCAAACTAAAACTTTGCTATAGAAACTGATTGCTTCAATGTTTGTGAGCTTGATTTGGTATTCAACTTCCATAAGGTGAGTGCTTCATTCTTTACTAATTATTCTAACCTACATCGAAACCATGAGCCTCTCCTCCACTTGTAATTTTCCTAGGCGATGCCTATACATGCTTTGAGTTTTGTTGATTAAGCTTGTTGTTGATATTAGATTCAGTTTAGTGTACATCGAAATGCATAAAAATGGCTCTACAATTACAAGAAACTCTTATTTACAAGAAGCTGATGTTAGATTCAATTTCTTATTATTTATAACCATTTCGTTTCAGTTTTTTTTTTGAAGTGTTAACTCACACTTGTAACTTCTTGTAATTTCTCTTCTACGCTTATGCTTAGTAATTACAAGAAGCTACTTTTTTTAAGTCTTATCATTAGTAATTCTTTGTAATTCCTCTACTGCTTGCAATTCCTCTATTGTCTAGTTATAACACAAACTGTATTTTCTAATTTTTTAATTGTTATGCTTAGTAACTCCTCTAATGCTTGTAATTCCTCTATTGCTTTGTTAATTCATTGATTAAAAAAATGTCATAAATGAGTTGGCTCTTATGTTTGTGAACCATATACCCTTACTTCTCTCCACCATGATCTGTACTGCCGGCAACTTTGAATCCATGGAACCATGTTGACATGAAGCTAAGAGTTCAAGGATGGACTTTTTTGAAGAATAGGAGGAGGACTTTATGCATGATATTTTGCAAAAACAGTTATTTGAAGGAGGTTTATGATTAAGACTCTATTTTGCAAGAATTCTTAATGTAATAATTTTTTTTCATTTTTTACTAGTTTGTGGAGCTATCAATACGAAAATCTTGTGTATTGGAACATTCTCTTTTTTTTATATACATGTCATTTTGATATTATTACAAGTGATGTTGAATGAAGATAATTGTATTGTTAAATTATTTTTATTATTTCTTTTTTTTTTAATTATTAACTGTAAATTGCGACACCTTGAGGTGTCATAAATAATTGGGTTAAAAAGCAAAGCAAATATCGAAGATAGTCATGTTAAAGTGTCGCAAGTCTCAAAACAACGACATATATACATGTCGCAAAATTATTGACTAATGTGACATCTTAAGGTATCACAATTTACTGTGACATGTCAAGGTGTCGCAATTGGCACATCTGCCAATTGTGACGGCGAAAATTGTGACACCCTTACAATGTGTCGCTGATCATATTTGCGACACCTTAAGGTGTCGCTAAATGCTATTAAAAGTGTCGCTTTAGACCCGCGTTTCTAGTAGTGCATCTTCGACATCAACGCATCCTGCCAAAACGAAACCCTAGATCTGAACTTTTTCGACAATAATGATAGCACCGGCGAGCTTCTATCCAACTTAGCTGTACAGTCATCCAGCAAGAGCTACTACGCTGGGCAAGCCGGTGTAGCAGGCCAAAACGCATCGTATGGGTTCTACTACTGCAACGCAAACGTCAACGCTCAAGACTGTCAGAATTGCGTGGAAACCACCGTCAACGCCTCCAGATTTTACTGCATGTTCAACAAAGCAGGTTTCCTCTACTCCAACGACTGCACATTGTGGTACGCGAACTATACGGTTTCTGCAACGATTCTAGACAAGTCGATCACCGCTTGGTTATACTTCGATACGAGTTTTTCTTATAATCGATTCAATGACACGGTGTACGCTGCGTTGGATGGACTTATCACAGAAGCTGCGTATGGTTCGGATTCTAAGGGGTATGCGAAGGGGGAGACGAGTTTGGTTGGGAGAAAGGAGAAGCTACATACGCTTGCGCAGTGCACTCCGGATATACTTGGGAATGATTGTAATCAGTGTCTGAGATTGGCTCTTGAGAAAATGCCGGATAAGTGTTGTAATAGCTCGACCAGCTGGAACCCTAGCGTTACAATGATCGTGACTTTCTTGCCACATTGTCAAGTGAGATATGAAGTTGGTTCTTCGTTTTCTTCTCCAACTCCGAGTATTTTTACCCATGGCGGATCTGGTGTCTCCAAAGGTAAGCATAATCATACCAAAATTCGGGTTTTTTTGGTTAATAAACCTAATTGTTTCTTTGCTTTTATATATGTTGAAGTTGCAGGAATGAGTTGGTACGTCATGCTCGTTTTGGCTGTGGCCGCATTTGCCTTGCACTAGAGACATATGCGATTTCCTCCAAAAGAATTGCAGAAGAGTTGCATATATATAGGCGGAAACTATAAAGTTTGTGTGTGTGGTGATCATGCAAGTGAATCGATGCATTATGTATTGATTTAATTTGTTGTTGAAAACAATTGGTTTGAGTTGAAATCAAATTGTGCGAACAGTGTTTTCATTTGAGTTCTTTTTGAGCATATATGTTTTGTGTGAGATGTATGGCTAAAAGACGGTTCAGTTCTTCAAACGAAATGTTATCTGACTAACCCCAAGTTCCATTTCAATGTAAGGCAGAGATCTCGGCTTGATCGCATTTGACTCATTTACATTTGAGGCAACTTCTCTAAAAGTTTTAGGTTCTTGTTCTTGTTACTAGATTCCCGTTTTCCATTTGGAATGCATCCAAAGTTAGTGGAGCCCATCAAAAATAATTTGAGTTTAATTAATCTCATTTCTGGCTTTTTAATTAGGGTTTTGTTATGTCCTAATAATATCGCCTCCTTCAACCTTCATTATCTCGTTAGCACCGGAGGTTCTCCTACGCTTTCCTGCCGAAGCCTTTGTTCCCCTAAAGCGTTCGCTTTCTAATAAATTGTTGTTGCATTTGATTCACGGTGATAATACTATTTGAGATTTGGAGTCAGTTGAACTTCAACAATCGAAACAAATTTAGGAAATTCGTTCTTATTGAATTGGGATTTAGGAAAATTGGTAATAAAGTTGTCGTTGTTCACGCTACCCCTTGTATTAGTGTTTTGATTCCTTCAATTCATTCATTCTAATTCGATTGCGGATTATGTCAGCTTGTTTGTGCAATTTCAAAGCTACATGGCTGGAAGTATACAAACTTGATAAAGTCAAGATCGAGACAATCCGGGTAATCATAGTCCAACTGATGAAATTTTGCTCAGGCCAATGATGCAACTGCGTACCCGTCCCACTTACCCAGAAAACGTAAGATGGACAGTTGTAAGCTTCGATTTTTTGCTGGCCACCAATTGTATATTGAGATTTGTTTTTTTTTTTGGTATGATGTATATTGAGATTTGTGGTATCCACGTAATAATGCAAACCGTTGAAGATTAATTGCAAACGACTAGTTAAGCGTTCAATATTGACACCTTAATTAGAAAGTCAAGCATGGTTAATCACCTTAATTTGCAACTCAAGAATGAACGAAAGTATCCTCCACCTTCTCCTGGCGAGCCTGCTGCTTGCAGCACTCCAAGCGGCCGCCCAGCCACCCTCCGAGCCCAACTACGTCTCTGAGGCATGCCAAACCGAATTCGGCAAGTACACCACTAACAGCACCTTCGAGTCAAACCTCAACTTCGTTCTTATCAGCCTCAATAACATGGCATTCATGGCCACCCCCTCATCCAGCACTAGCAGCGGGTCAGGCAAAGACCAAGTATACGGTCGTTACTACTGTCGCGGAGATATCAACACCCAACTCTGCAATCGATGCATTCAAGACGCTGCGCAAAAAGTGATGAGGATATGCCCCAATGCAAGAGCGGCCATCGTGTGGTACGATGAGTGCACACTGCGCTACACCAACCAGTCCATGGTCCGGATAGTGGAGGAGTTCCCCAGCTTTCAATCGTGGAACGGAACCAACGTGTCAGATCCCGACACGTTTATTGTCGTGTTAAAAGACACCATGGAGAGGATCATAAATAGGTCGGCCTATGGGAATGAGACTCTCAATTATTTCGCTACGGGTGAAGGAACTTTGTCCCAGTTAGATACTGTCTATTGTCTGGTGCAGTGCAGCTCCGACTTAAACGGAAAGCAGTGCGATACATGTCTTCACTCTACGTATGACTTGCTATCGAACTTCTGCTCAGTGGTCGCAGGAATCCAAGGTGTTTCTACCTAGCTGTCAGATGAGCTATAGCACGCTAGGACCTTTCTACGCGCTGCAAAACGCACCACCTTTGATGGTGGACGTCGGAATATCACCTCCTTTGGTGGGTATCATACCACCTGCACGTTCTAAAGGTTGAAACTTTATTTCCATATTTCTATCTTTAACAAAAATTATTACGATCAGCTAACGATGTTTCGATATGATATATTATGGGTTTTTTTTAATTTGTCCAGCACGTCAGCTTTAGTATTTATAATAATTTGTCAATGCAGGAAAGGATGCATCTTATATGTTACAAGAGCAGTTGTCCCTGCAGTGGGTGGACTATTACTTCTACTTGGATTTGTTTTTTGCTTGATTAAACGAAATAGCTCATCCAAAAGGCAAGCTGTGAAGAAACCGTCCACAAGTAAAACCATTAGATAAACAGTTTTTTTTTTGTTTTTTTTTTCCTGAACGTAGTAACTATTTTGGTTGTTTGAATATGCAAATGCTGGTGCTGCTGTAAAAAAACAGAAGCTGGAGATGCAGAAATTGAGGTGACAGAATGCATCCAGTTTGACCTCAACACCATTGAGGCTGCTACTAATGGTTTTTCTCAGTCTAACAAATTGGGTCAAGGTGGATTTGGGATCGTTTCTTGGGTAATTTGTTTTCCCAAAAAAAATTTATTTGTCAAGGGAATGAGTTTTGTTCACATATGGTGTTGAGCTTATTCAATGAATCAGGGCATACTAAATCACGGACAACAAATAGCTGTGAAGAGACTATCCAGTAGTTCAAGACAAGGAAGTAAAGAATTCAAGACTGAAGTGGCAGTTGTAGCCAAGCTTCAGCATAGAAATTTGGTGCGACTTGTGGGATGCTGCGTCGATGGAGAAGAGCGGCTTCTTGTTTACGAATTCTTGAGCAACTTAAGTCTTGATTGCTTCTTATATGGTAAAGATTCGTCTGTGAGTTGAAGTTCCAGATCAGTTACAAATAAATTGATCAGCTGACTGAACTATATTAATCCACGTTATTGTAAATCTTATTGTAGATGTAACCAAGTCAGCCTACTTAACATGGGAAATAAGACACAAGATCATACAAGGAATTGCGCGTGGACTTCACTACCTTCATGAAGATTCCCGAGTCAAGATAGTTCACCGGGATCTTAAAATCAGCAACATCTTGTTAGATGACAATCTGGAGCCGAAAATTGCTGATTTTGGCATAGCAAAGCTTGTGACTGTAGACCAAACTTCTGGTAATACCACAAAAGTTGTTGGAACATAGTAAGAACTTATTATCTACTTATGTGTTTATTTCATAAATTTTAGTTTCACAAGTACATATAATTCTGATCATTCCGGAAAACATTCCCGAAAACAGCGGATATATGGCACCAGAATACGCACTAGGAGGACGATTTTCTACCAAATCAGATGTGTACAGTTTTGGTGTCATAGTTCTGGAAGTTTTGAGCGGAAAGTGCAACAGTAGTTTCTATGATATATCTCACAGTGAGGGTCTCCTAAGTAATTGAAATGCGGAATAGGCAGATAAAATAGTTTATCCAATACTCTAGAAGGGGGGATGAATAGAGTATGGAAACTTTTCGCAATCTTAGGATAGGTAAGACCTTATCGAAAGAGATAAGACCTTATCAATTAAGATAAAGTCTTACTCGTAATTATAAGACCTTACACGTTTCTCTAAGATCGGAATTAAGTGTAAAGATTTAGACAAACCAGGAATATAAAGAGCAGTAAAGGACACGCGATATGTTAACGAGGTTCGGTCACCAACACGACCTAGTCCCCGCCTAGGATTGATTCAACCCTAGGATTCAAGTAGCTTTATTTTCCTTCTTCTTGATGAGTTCCAGATACAACCTTCAGAAGACCTTCCCTCTTCTAAACTCAGAAGTCTTACACTTCCTATCTAGCAACTCACTCACTCGAAAAGAAAAACTAAAGTACTCCAGATACAACACTCGTATCTAACGTGTCTAGAATTGATAACGGTTTGTATGACTCTAGTTGAATTGTACTATAAGCTCGAAAAGGATCTCACACTTCTCACAGAAGTATAATGATGAAGCTTCAAATGTGAGATCGGCTCTTTGTGAGATATGTAAAATTTATCTCTCGGTTTTCGAAGTAGGCAATGAACGTGTGTTTTGTGTCTTCTTCCTTGTCTCTTTAAATAGGCAAACGTATCAACATTTTTAACGTTGAAGAAGATCTTGGCTGCGTGATCTTGGGGAGATCTTGGGTTGTTGAGATCTTGGGTTGTTGAGATCTTGGGTTGTTGAGATTTGATCCACTCTATTTTGTTGGGATTTTGTTTGTTGAAGTCAACCAGTCAAGTACGTCAATCATAATTTGTTGAGGTTAGGAAATCTTCCAATTTTATCTTTAAGAAGATTTAATTAAAACAAATCAAAGATTTGTTAAAATCAAATCTCTTAAATAACTCAACAAGAAGGAAAAGACACTTGGACGTACGTAACAGTTTTTGTCCAGTTTTGGTAAGGTCTTATCAGTTTATGTAAGGCCTTACTGAAACCTGGAAACCAAGGTTTTCTGTAATAAGGTAAGGCCTTACCAGACACTGTAAAGACTTTACCAACACTTGTAAGATCTTACCAAAACCTGGAAACCAAGGTTTTGGCTTTCATCAACCATAAGTAATGTCTTATTTATCAAGGTGGAGTTAACAATCTCCCCCTTGATGAAAGACAAAACTTATGATCTATTTCCTGCATTTGAACAACACAACAACAAACAATATAACATAAGCACATATGTAGGATCAAATTTTGAAAACGATCGAATCAATGCAAGTTTTTCAAAAACTAAAAACAACCAAACCAAACCAAGAGTTTTCAAAACATTTCAAAAGACAAATATTCTCCCCCTTTTTGTCTTTCAGCAAGAAAAATTTAGAGCTTAAAAAGATCAATCTTCATCATCCGAGACTTCAACCACTTCTTCAAACCATTGCCCGTAATTTGAAGAAGACCCAGCTCGTCTGTTACGACAACGAGCACGCACCTTTGCCCTCCATCTCTGCTGTGCCTCACCAGTAGTGGTCCAAGCCATCATTTTGGCTAAATGTTTATCCTGATCATTTCTATACTTCTTAACTAAGCCATATTCCTCCACTGTCAAGATAGTCGGCTCAGGTTCAATGGGTCGAAGAATGCCTCTCTTTAGCACCTTGCGTTCACAGTTGATGACAACATTTTGACACACTTCTTGAATGTGTTCCACAGCATCCTCATCCAAAGGCATGATCGTAGTAGTTGCCCTATGAGCTAGAGATGTCAAAAACAGTAACTGGTTGAGCTTTTCATTAACAATTAGCAACTTCTCATGCGTATCATCCTGTCTATCCACAATATCAGCACGAGCAGTGTTCAGATCTTTCCTCAGAGCATCCACTTCAGCTTCTAAATCCTGAATTCTCTCTTCAGATGAGAGTTGAGCAGTTGATTGATGTTTCTTCAGAATCCAATCCCCAGACAAAGTTTTCTCAACCCCAAGTCTTCTCCAACAGTCCTCATCAATTTGACCTTTATGATAAACCTTATCCTCCTCTGTAGTATCAATGTCAAAGAACTCGAAGATTTTTGGAAATAAGTTGGCATAAGGAAGAGGGGCTGTCAAAGGGGTATTTACAGTGTGCAACATGTAGGATAAAATCAGGTTAGGGACATCAATAGCATACCCAGTAAAGACCAAATCCAAAATTTCCAAGAGATTGTCAGTTACAATCTCTCTGGAGTGCTTTCGTGGTAAAACACACCTAGCAAGCAAGGTAAACACAATTTTTGCTTCTAAAGTTAAGACATTATGGGTTTGTTTTTGCTTTGGCTTAGAGGAGGTAGCACTAGAAGGAATAGATTTCTCAAAAAATGTTTTCTGGGCATGGGCAAGACATACAGTTTTAGATGGGTGAGTTTTGGTGTCAATTTCCTCAGGGACTCCTAAAATGATTGCTAAGGAAGAAGCAGTAAGAGTAATTTGACGTCCTTTGATCTGGGAATGAAGAGTCAAAATCCCCTTTTCTCGGTGTGCAGTGAGATTAACAAAGAAGAGACGAGTAAGACGAGGAAATGCAAAATCACCCAGATTAAACAAACTCCATAGATTAGAACATTTCAGCAGATTGACGCACGGCAGATTCATAGACTCGAGAAATCGTTCATCAACATTTTCACAGAAACTCAAGGGACGATTAGCAAAACCATATTTCCACATTCCCGCTTTAGTATAGTTCAAGAACCAAGAAAAAGGTTCTTCACTACTAACCTCAAATCCAGACGGTGGCGATCGAAGACGATGTTGAGGTGTATCCTTTGCGGCTGGGGGATAAATTGGTTGAGCCACTTGCCGAGAAGGAGAGGGAATGGACATCGAAGAATCTGAATCGGAATTGTACTCTTTTAGAACAGCTTTGCCTTTCCTAGCCGCCGATCGCTGCTTCTTGGATGTTGGAGCAAAGGATTGAGTCGAAGAGCGTTTGGGAGCCATCGTCGATTAGGGTTTGAGAATGAAAGAGACGAGAAGTCGGAGAGTTTAACGAAGCGGAGAAGAGAATCCGGATAGGAGATCTTTGAAGATTTTATATAAGACGGAGAGAGAGAGAAGAAAATCTTTGAAAAAAATCTTTGTAAAATTTTAAGTAATTTTAAAAGATTAAAATTATAACTGAAAGATTTCCAAAAAATAAAATAATCTATTAGTTAGATATCTATTGAGATAATAACTAAAAGATTTGATCCAATTTAATCTTTTAAGCAAATATCAAGAACATACTATTGTTTAGTAAGGCCTTGAGATGTGTTGTAAGATCTTATTCTAAGGAATAAGATCAGTGTTTGTAACACTATTGTAGTAAGACCTTGAAATGTATGTTAAGGTCTTAATGTAGGGAATAAGATCAATATTGTAAAACAATAATTGCTCCCCCTACATTTGTGCCTCCCTGTTAAGCATACCAAGTTCTAACCTTATGAAGTTGAATCTCTCTTCGGGTAAAGGTTTTGTAAAGATATCGGCCAGTTGTAGATCGGTAGAAATGAATGTCAAAGACACATCACCTTTTTCTACATGATCACGTATAAAATGATGTCTCACATCTATATGTTTCGTTCTTGAATGCTGTACAGGATTTTTCGAGATAGAAATAGCACTGGTATTGTCACATTTTATTGGTATATCTTTAAAGTTGAATCCAAGATCCTGGAGTTGTTGCGCAATCCATAAGATTTGCGAACAACAAGCTCCAGCAGCAATATATTCAGCTTCGGCTGTTGAGAGAGCCACTGAATTTTGCTTCTTGGAATGCCAACTTATTAGTGAAGTACCAAGAAATTGACAACACCCTGAAGTGCTTTTTCTATCCACTTTATATCCTGCAAAATCAGCATCGGAATATCCGATAAGACCGAAACTACTTTGTGTGGGATACCATAGACCTATATCTTTTGTACCATTAAGATATCTTAATATCCTTTTTACCGCAATGAGATGTGATTCCTTTGGGTTAGCTTGAAATCTAGCACACATACAAACACTAAACATAATATCAGGTCTACTAGCAGTAAGATATAGTAAAGATCCGATCATACCTCGATATTCTTTTTGATTTACTTGTTTGCCGGTAAGGTCTTGATCCAAAGAGAGAGTAGAGCTCATTGGTGTTTTGGCTATTTTTTATTCATTCATCTTAAACTTCTTCAGAAGGTCTCTTGTGTACTTTCCTTGATTTAGGAATATCCCCTTTTTGCTTTGATGTACTTGTAGTCCAAGAAAGAAGGTTAATTCACCCATCATACTCATCTCAAATTCCTTGCACATGATGTCAGAAAATTCCTTGCAAAGAGATTCATTAGTTGCTCCAAACAAGATATCATCCACATAAATTTGAACAACAAGAATATTCTTTCCATGAGTTTTAATGAATAAAGTTTTGTCGATCAACCCTCTTTTGAAGTTATTTTCCAGAAGATATTTTGAAAGTCGCTCGTACCAAGCTCTTGGGGCTTGCTTTAAGCCATAAAGAGCTTTGTCAAGCTTGAAAACATGATCTGGAAATTCATTACTTTCAAAGCCAGGAGGTTGAGCAACATAAACTTCTTCATCTAAATAACCATTCAAAAAGGCGCATTTTACGTCCATTTGAAAAAGTTTAATACTCATGTAAGATGCAAAAGCAAGAAGTATGCGAATGGCTTCAAGCCTGGCTACGGGAGCAAAAGTCTCCTCGTAGTCAATACCTTCCTCCTGATTGTAACCTTGAGCTACAAGACGAGCTTTATTTCGAATGACATTACCACTTTCATCAAGTTTATTTCTGAAAACCCATCTTGTCCCGATAACTGATTTGCCTTTGGGTCTTGCTGTAAGTGTCCATACTTTGTTTCGCTCGAACTCGTTTAGCTCATCTTGCATAGCAATAATCCAGTCGGGTTCTTGAAGAGCTTCAGTATATTTCTTAGGTTCTACAAGAGAAACAAACGCATGAAAAGCACACAAATCTTTTAATTTAGATCGAGTTTGTATTCCAGATGAGGGATCAGAAATAATATCCTGAGTTGAATGCGATGATGCATGTTTGAATTTCCTCCGGACATTTCTCTGATTATAAGCATCGGGTTCAGAATTTATAGGCAGTGGGGAAGATGGCTCTTGTTGCTCAGGTGGTGATGTATCTTCCTGATTGGTTTCATTTGTAAGATCTTGAGGGGGTGCTTCAAGGTCTTGAGACTCATCTGTAAGATCTTGAGATGGTTCTGTAAGATCTTGAAATGGCTCTTGCATATTTCTGACGTTCTTATCAACTTCTTCTTCCTCTTCCTCGTGTTTATTTAGATCAAGATCTGCAAAGCTCTCACTCAAGATACCATTATCATTTTCATCAAACAAAACATGGATACTTTCTTCGACTACTTTGGTACGTTTATTGTATACTCGATAAGCCTTGCTTTGAGTCGAGTATCCGAGAAATGTACCTTCGTCGCTACGAGCATCAAATTTTCCAAGATTATCCTTTCCATTATTATGCACGTAACACGTACATCCAAATGGTTTAAAGTAGGATATACTTGGTTTTCTTCCTTTAAAAAGCTCATAAGGAGTTTTCTTTAAAATTGATCGAATCAAACATCTATTAAGAATGTAATTTGCTGTATTAACAGCTTCTGCCCAGTATGACTTAGGCAGATCATTCTCTAATAGCATTGTCCTAGACATTTCCTCTAGGGTGCGGTTCTTTCGTTCCACAACCCCATTTTGTTGAGGTGTTCTAGGAGCTGAAAAATTATGAGAAATACCATATTTTTCACAAAATGCATCAAAATCTGATTGATCAAATTCTCTACCATGATCACTTCTAATAGAAACGATTGGTAGGTTTTTCAAAGTCTGTAATTCCTTACAAAGTTTTGAGAAGTATAAAAGTGCTTCAGATTTCATTTTTAGAAAGAAAACCCAAGTAAATCGCGAATAATCATCAACAATAACAAGAATATATTGCTTGCCTTTTGGAGATTTGACGCGCATAGGTCCACAAAGATCCATGTGGAGAAGTTCAAGAGGGTCTAGTAGTACTTACCACTTGCTTCTTTTTAAAGGAACTACGAGTATGTTTACCTCTTGAGCAAGCATTGCATAATTCATCTACCTTGAACTTTAGATCAGGAAGACCTCTTACAAGATCTTTTGATTTAAGTTTGTTAAGAGAATGTAGACTGATGTGACCGAGTCGTCTGTGCCATAGTCTTGAGTCATTTGATAAGACCTTAAGACATTTTAGATTTGTCCCTGCAATTTGGTTAGTATTAACAACATATATATTATTATCCCTGTGAGCTGTTAGCACTAAATTTCCTGTCAACTCATCTCGAACTTCACACTTTCTCTTGTCAAAGCTAACACAATTTCCTTTATCACAAAGCTGGGAAACACTGAGAAGGTTATATTTTAAGCCATCCACCAAATAAACATCTTTAATATTATTATTTGAATTAAGACCAACATTACCGATACCGAGAATGTCACATTTTCCTTTGTTACCAAGAGTTATAGTGCCAGTGATTTTCTTCTTTAGAGTGTCGAAAAGAGATTCTTTCCCACTCATATGTCTTGAACAACCACTGTCCATTATCCATTTTTGAGTCTTGGTGATATCCTGCAAAACAGAAAATCATCCTTTCCGGCTTGACCAATAAACAAAGTTAGATCCATTATGGGGGTAGACCATGTTAGATGGCCTAGTCCCTTTGGGAACCCATATGTGTTTTACCCGTTCATTTAGACGTACAGGAAAGGTATTTCTAATAATGTATGGATCCGTTCTCCTATATGGACAGGTTTCCTTTACATGACCCTTTCTACAACAAAAGAAACATGTAGGAGATCTCCAATTTCCTTTTGCCTTAACGAATGTGGTAGTGGGTTTAGCAGGAAAATTCCTGTTATATCCTATTCCACTTCGATTTAAGGATAATTGTTGTTCTCCAAGCATTTTATCAAGAGTAGCTTTAGATTTAGTAAATTGCACAAGAGCTATTTGCTGTTCTTGACATTTTTCAGAAAGTTTCACTTTTTCAATCTCTAAGTCAGTATTACTGATCTTAAGAGATGAGAGGTTTGCCTTCAGATCGGAATTTTCCAATCGTAAGGCCTTAACCTCAGTGTCAAGATCTGATTGTATGCTGTCAAGATCTTGAACTTTCAGCGAAAGCATTCTTATGCAAGTTTCCTGATCATTGAGCTTTTCTTGTAAAGTGTTGATTTCTTTGCTGTAAATTTCTTCATTAGAAATCATGTTTTTCAGTACTTCTGATAAAACATCTATAAGACTAGATATAAGGTTTCTTACCATTCCATCCAAATGTTGATCTTGATTTTTGTCGAATTTTGCCATAAGACATAAGTTTGCATGATCATCTTCAGAATCTGAATCACTTGAGGAGTCTGAATCGCTCCAAGCTGCTACCATGGCTTTCTTGCCAAATTCCTTTTTCTTGAATTTGTTCTTCTTCTTTTGAGGACATTCTTTAACCAGATGATCTGTTTCACCACATTCATAGCAATTTAGAACACGATTCTTCTTCACGGGGTTAGAAGACTTACCTCTGTATTTAGAATATCCAGCATTTTCTTTGTTTGAAAATTGCTTTTTCATTTTTAATATTCTAGCTAGTCCTCTTGTGATAAGAGCAAAAGGGTCTTCATCATCATCACTTTCAGAATCTTCCAGTGGTTCCTCTTTCTTTGCTTTGAGTGCCAAATTCTTAATGTTTGTTGGCACATCCCCATCGTCCTCATTGAGGATCAATTCATGGGTGATTAATTTGCCTAGCAAATCATCAAGAGCGAGTGTATTGAGGTTTTGGGCTTCTTCTATAGCGGTTACCTTGGGACCCCATTTTGCTTTAGGCAAGCATCTAAGTATCTTTCTGACTTTTTCTTCATTGTTGAAAGTCTTTCCCAATGAGTCAAGATTGTTAATGATCTCCGTAAAACGGGTGAACATTACTTTGACTGACTCATCTGGGATCATTTTAAACAATTCGTATTGCCTCAGAAAGATACTAATTTTGGTTTCTTTGACCTGGCTGGTTCCTTCATAGGTGACTACTAATTTATCCCATATTTCTTTAGCGGATCTGCATGAAGATATACGATTAAATTCATCAGTACTCAAACCACAATATAAAAGATTAATAGCCTTGTAGTTTTTCGCCACGCTCTCAAGATCCTTCTGATTGAATTCAGCTTCTGTCTTGTTTACTGTTTTACCGTCGGGATCTTCTTTGGTAGGAGTGAGAGGTCCGTTCTTGATAATATGCCACAGTTCCAAATCTTGATCGATGATAAACATCTGCATCAAGGATTTCCAATGCATAAAATTGTTTCCTACAAAAAGAGGTGGTCGAGAGATTGATCTTCCTTGTCCAAATCCGCCTTGACCTTCACCTGCCATTAGTTAGCCTCACAGATAATAATATCTAAAAAGACGTGAGTTAGGCTCTGATACCAATTGAAATGCGGAATAGGCAGATAAAATAGTTTATCCAATACTCTAGAAGGGGGGGGATGAATAGAGTATGGAAACTTTTCGCAATCTTAGGATAGGTAAGACCTTATCGAAAGAGATAAGACCTTATCAATTAAGATAAAGTCTTACTCGTAATTATAAGACCTTACACGTTTCTCTAAGATCGGAATTAAGTGTAAAGATTTAGACAAACCAGGAATATAAAGAGCAGTAAAGGACACGCGATATGTTAACGAGGTTCGGTCACCAACACGACCTAGTCCCCGCCTAGGATTGATTCAACCCTAGGATTCAAGTAGCTTTATTTTCCTTCTTCTTGATGAGTTCCAGATACAACCTTCAGAAGACCTTCCCTCTTCTAAACTCAGAAGTCTTACACTTCCTATCTAGCAACTCACTCACTCGAAAAGAAAAACTAAAGTACTCCAGATACAACACTCGTATCTAACGTGTCTAGAAATGATAACGGTTTGTATGACTCTAGTTGAATTGTACTATAAGCTCGAAAAGGATCTCACACTTCTCAGAGAAGTATAATGATGAAGCTTCAAATGTGAGATCGGCTCTTTGTGAGATATGTAAAATTTATCTCTCGGTTTTCGAAGTAGGCAATGAACGTGTGTTTTGTGTCTTCTTCCTTGTCTCTTTAAATAGGCAAACGTATCAACATTTTTAACGTTAAAGAAGATCTTGGCTGCATGATCTTGGGGAGATCTTGGGTTGTTGAGATCTTGGGTTGTTGAGATCTTGGGTTGTTGAGATTTGATCCACTCTATTTTGTTGGGATTTTGTTTGTTGAAGTCAACCAGTCAAGTACGTCAATCATAATTTGTTGAGGTTAGGAAATCTTCCAATTTTATCTTTAAGAAGATTTAATTAAAACAAATCAAAGATTTGTTAAAATCAAATCCCTTAAATAACTCAACAAGAAGGAAAAGACACTTGGACGTACGTAACAGTTTTTGTCCAGTTTTGGTAAGGTCTTATCAGTTTATGTAAGGCCTTACTGAAACCTGGAAACCAAGGTTTTCTGTAATAAGGTAAGGCCTTACCAGACACTGTAAAGACTTTACCAACACTTGTAAGATCTTACCAAAACCTGGAAACCAAGGTTTTGGCTTTCATCGACCATAAGTAATGTCTTATTTATCAAGGTGGAGTTAACAGTAATGTAAGTCACTGCTTGAGCTCATCACATACATTTTTTTTCCTGTAATAAGATTTGTCAGTTTTAGAAGATTGTAATGTGATTACACACATCTCACAGGCATGGAGAGTATGGAACAAAGGTGCAATTGAGCAACTAATGGATCCAAATCTACAGAACAAATATACAAGAGTCGAAGCAGAAAGATGCCTGCAAATAGGTTTGCTGTGTGTTCAAGACGACGAAACCAGCAGACCTACAATGCATGCTGTGCTTGTCATGCTAAACAGCAACACCATTGATCTTCCTCCTCCATTCTCCCCGTCGCATTCCAGTTACATTAACAAGCTTCCAGCGGGTGATGAATCTCGAGAAAGGCCTGGTAAGCAACAGGAAAATGAATCTAGTAGATCATCTGTTACTTTCGGTTCAGATAATCTGTATGCTCGCTAAATCTCACGAAGTTTGATCACTGATACATTTAAGGAATTGAACATGTACTATTTATCAAGCCAGAGTTGTGAATATAAATTTATCCCATCGCAAACCTATACAAATGAATACAAGTATAGGTTGGTGGACTACTGGTTGTGAAGACATCATCATCGAGAAAGACTTGAGAACTTGATCCATTCACAGTTTTCTTAGAGCTATCGAGGGTATAGGTCCGTGATTGATTCATCGTTTACTGTATTTAGTGATTGTGCGTCTACTGCCAAACTTCTCTGTAGAACATATGCAGGTTGTGAAGGCTCTGGCATCGAGAAAGACACCGAGTTGAGCATGAGACTTACTGAAGACATTGTTGGTCGGTTTACTGGATCCGCTTGAACACACAACAAACCGATTTGTATGCATCTCATGATTTCAGCTCTTGAAGCCGACAGCAATGCTGAATCAACCACTTTTAAAGCTGTTCCCTCTGTCCAATTCCTCCAAACCTAAAATTTACATAAAGCATATCAGAATTGAAGTTTCTGGTGTATATATGGTTTTGTAATACATTATATGCTTACTGAGGTTATTAGATCCTCCATGCTGTCGCTTTCCAGGATACAAGAACTTTTCTTACCGCATATAATCTCCAAAACCAGAACACCAAAGCTGTAAACATCTGACTTAATAGAGAAGATTCCGCGATATGCATATTCAGGAGCCATGTAACCTCTACAGGAAAATACTATTCAGTTTTCGGTTATCAGAAAAGAAAGATATATAAAGATCCTGAGTCTTAAACAAGAATGCAATTACTTACAAAGTACCAGCAATTCTTTCGGTATCTGCATGAGCTTGATCAACCTGAAACAACCTCGCCGTGCCAAAATCTGCAATTTTCGGATTCAAGTCAGCATCAAGCAATATGTTACTAGCTTTAAGATCACGGTGGACAATTCGAAGCCTAGAATCTTCGTGCAGGTAAAGAAGGCCTCGAGCAATGCCTCCTATGATTTTATAGCGAGTCTGCCAGTCTAAAGAAACATGCCGAGTATTCCCTGCATGGCCATATAATATAATGCAACCTCAGCATAACACAAACATCAATTAAGCCTTTAATAATAACAATTGGTGGTGCTTAAGATAAACTATACCAAACAAAAAATGATCAAGGCTTGCATTGGTCACAAATTCATATACCAAAAGCCTTTCTTCATCTTTCGAGCAGAATCCCAAGAGTTTAACGAGATTACGGTGTTGAAGCTTAGCAACTAACAGCACCTCAGTCCTAAATTCTTCTTCACCTTGCACTGAATTAGTTGCCAGCCTCTTGACTGCAATTTCTTGCCCATCAGCTAGCACGCCCTGCGATCACAGCAAAATAAACCTACTTGATGACAACTTCAATTGCATATAGTCATAATAGAAGAAAATTTTGTGTACATTGATTTAAGCAGATTTATCTGTTATACCTTGTAAACTGTACCAAATCCACCTCTCCCAAGCTTGTTGGCTTCTGCAAAATCCTGTGTCGCTTCTTTGATGTCACCATAAGCAATTTGTAATGTTTCAGTGCTAGTAATCTCATCTTCCTGTCCCAATTCATTTTTGTATTTTCTCCCTTCTCTTCTTTGCTGTCTTAAACACAAATAGATGAAAGCAACAAGTAATAGACATGCAACTATTACAGCCACAGCAACAAGGGCAATTTTTGCTGTTTTGACCCCCTTTCCTGCAAGTACAATTGTTAAGTATTTGGTTAATTACCAAATTTAATGCAAGTAATTTCAGGGAAAACATAATAGATTTACCTTTGCCTGGATTTGGAGGTGATGATGGTGCCAATGTTGGTGGCAGTGAAGATGTATCCACTATTGTTGTAGATGCAAGTGTATCGAATACAGGTGAGAACTTAAATACTTCATAGCGGATATTACAGCTTGGTCGGAAAAATCTAGCTCCTTCATATGATAGACAGCAAGCAGCAACGCTAGATATTGATTCTGAAATACAACTTTGACAATCTGACTGGGACAAGTCTGGAGTGCACTGTGCAAATGCATATACAGGAAGAGAAGTAGATACATTAGCCTGTCCAAAAGCAAATTTAGAAGTAGAGTTTCCTGCTGCAGCCTTATTCTGTAGGCTGTCCAACAAGCCCGAAAGTATGCGAATGAATTGACTCTGATCCGGACTCATGTTTGGATTTCCAATCGAGTACAGAGGAGAATCTTCCATGACCCCGAATATGGATCGATTTGTGTAACGTACCATGCAATTATCATACCACCCTATAGCCTGCATCTGATTAGTACATAAGCCAAAGAGCTGGGTTGTCGCGCTCTTCAAACAACTACGACAATCAGCTAGCAAAACATCGCCTCGACATAATGCTATCCCATTAACTCTATCGGGATCCTTACCCGATGTGAAGTTGTAAAACCCGTAAGTAATTTGTGTATTGGAAGATATATTGGAAAGAAGGGTGTTGAGATTTTGTTGGTAGGTACTATTGTTAGTGTAATTTCCATATGTGTTGTCACAAAGGTAATATACAAAATTGGATTGGGCAGAAGAAAGAACAGCAAACTGAAACAAAAAGAGAAGCAAATTCATGGTACCCAGCATCTTTACTTAATGTAAGAGATGAAAGCCAAGATAACTGATACATATTTTTGCTTAGAATGACCAAAGACACCATTGTTAGCTTGGCTTCAAGTCA
Source organism: Fagopyrum esculentum (assembly GCA_033239045.1). Lineage (NCBI taxonomy): Eukaryota > Viridiplantae > Streptophyta > Magnoliopsida > Caryophyllales > Polygonaceae > Fagopyrum > Fagopyrum esculentum. The sequence goes on along the minus strand of BSUD01000007.1, from coordinate 5,500,604 downwards.
ACTCAACGAAAGAGGCTAGAAGGAGCCCCGGCTGACAAGTCAACTGGACGAAAGAGGCTAGAAGAAGCCCCAGCTAGGCATTATAACAAACACATAGGCGGCAATGACCCACAAACTTTTTCAAGTGGCAACGTAAAACACTGAGCTTTTCTGCAAGTGACAACATAAAAAACATATTTGGAAAGAAAGTGGAAATGTACAAACCCTTCTCTTTGTTTGGCAATGAAGAAGACTTGTTCGGATTCCAGAGTTTGAGTCAGCTCCACCAGCGAACTGGGGATGACTTTGGGGTCAAAGTTGCGTTTTTGGATGCCGTAGAAGAGACGGAAAGCTTTAGCCTAAGAATTAAATATGATATTTCCAATGTGATTTTTGATGACAGCCACAAGATGTTCCAGAGTCAAGTTTAACGAGTCGTTAAGTTTGACAAACTATAATTGCGGGTACCGGCAAAACAATGCAATTCTGGATCGAAAGAAACAGAGCGAAGTTAAGCTCGTTGTACCGGCAAAGAACCCCCAACTTACTGTGTCATAATAGCAGTTGTTCCTGCAGCAGTACATTGCGAAGAAACGGATATCTTGAGAAGTTTGACAAACTATAATTGCGGGTACATTGCGAAGAACCCCCAACTTACTATGCCAAAAGAGCAGTTGTCCTTCTCCTCGGTGTTTCCTTTTGTTTGATTGGACGAAACAGAGTGAAGTCAAGCTCGTCGGAAAGGCTAACTGCGAAAAATCCGAGCACGGGTGAATAAAACCTTGCAAATAATCTGGACATGATTACAAATTTACAACCGAGACGAACAAATTTTTGGTAATAATATATAATTTGCTGAATATACAAATTTACAAAACAATTATACATCTCACAGGCATGGAGAGTATGTAACAAAGGCAGCATTGAGCAACTAATGGATCCAAATTTACAAAACAATTATACAAGAGTTGGAGCAGAAAGATGCCTGCAAATAGGTTTCCTGTTTGTTCAATACGACGAAGCCAGTAGACCTACACTGCATGATGTGCTTGTCATGCTAAACAGCAACACCATTGTTAAAGACTCCATTGTTAACTTGATGGGCGGTAATGACCCAAAAGAACGGTCAAATATATCAGATGTTTGACAAACCCTTTCAAGGACCAACTCGAAAGCACTGAACTTTACTGCAAGTGACAACATAAAATACAAACTTGGAAAGTGGAAATGCACCAAACCTTTTCTTCTTTTTTCATGCAATTGGCAATGACGAAGACCTTTTCGGATTCCAGAGTTTGATCTGCCGACAAGTGAACTGGGGCTTTGGGGTCAAAATTGCATCTCTGCTCCTTCCAGAAACGTTGATGTCATGCAGCATGTAATTCCATTGATGTCATATTCGGCATAAAGGATACCATATGAACAATGGTTTCCAGCAATTATTGAAATAACATGCCGGTAATTGCAAATGATATTATGTTTCAAATAAATACGCTCTTTCTTTTATAAAGACACTTGCCGAGTAGCTACGACTGTATCAAACTTGCTAATCTGCATCACTATCCAACCAGCATGTTCTTGTGTTTCAACTATAACCAGAAAAGTGAAAAAAAAAACTCAATCAATCTGCAGTATGATCAAAAAGCTATCGACCACAAAGTTCTGTAATTGATTCCTCATCCACTCTACTGAGTAATGCTGGTGAATCTACTGCCAAATTTGTGTGCACCACAAATGCAGGTTCGGAAGGCAATGGCAGCGAGTGAGACTCCGAGCTAAGCATTAGATTCACTAAAGACATTGTTGGTCGATTTGCAGGATCTGCTTGAACACACAACAAACTGATATGTATGCATCTCATGATTTCAGCTCTTGAAGCAGACACCAATGCCGAATCAACAATATCAAATGCTTTTCCCTCGGTCCAATTCCTCCATACCTACAATATAGTGCATGAACCATTTCTTAAACTAAATCAGAGTCATATAATGGACAACATAATATAGTAACTGAGTGCTTACTGAGGTTACTAGGCCCTCCATGTAGCTGGTGTGCTTTTGACCGCATATAATCTCCAAAACCAAAACACCAAAGCTGTATACATCTGACTTAACAGAGAGGACTCCACGGAATGCGTATTCTGGAGCCATATAGCCACTGCACAGATTATAATACTTATATGTCTTATATAGCTATCACGAGTTTCATCAGATACTAGAATTCAATCACTTACAGGGTACCGGCAATTTTTGTAGTATCTGTGTGAGTTTGATCAGCCTCAAACAACCTCGCCAAGCCAAAATCTGCAATTTTTGGATTTAAGTGAGCATCAAGCAATATGTTACCAGCTTTAAGATCACGGTGGACAATTCGAAGCCTGGAATCTTCATGCAGGTAGAGAAGGCCTCGAGCAATGCCTCCTACGAGTATTCCAGTCTAAAGAAACATGCTGAGTTTTCCCTGCATGGCCATATATTATAGCCTCAGCATAACACAAACATCCATTAAGGCTTTAAAAATAACAATTGATGGTGATTAAGATAAACTATACCAAACAAGAACTTATCAAGGCTTGCATTGGGCACAAATTCATATACCAAAAGCCTTTCTTCATCTTTCAAGCAGAATCCCAGGAGTTTAACAAGATTACGGTGTTGAAGCTTAGCAACTAATAGCACCTCAGTCCTAAATTCTTCTTCACCTTGCACTGAATTATTTGCCAGCCTCTTGACTGCAATTTCTTTCCCATCAGCTAGCACACCCTGCAGATTACAGCAAAATAAGCCTACTTGATGACAACTTCAATTGCATATAGTCATAATAGATGATAAATTTATGTACATCAATGTAAGCAGATTATGCTGTTATACCTTGTAAACTGTACCGAATCCACCTCTCCCAAGCTTGTTGGCTTCTGCAAAATCTTGTGTCGCTTCTTTGATGTCACCATAAGAAATTTGTAATGTTTCAGTGCTAGTAATCTCATCTTCCTGTCCCAATTCAGTGTTATATTTTCTCCCTTCTCTTCTTTGTTGTCTTAAATACATATAGATGACAGCAACAAGTAATAAACATGCAACTATGACAGCAACAACGACAATTTTTGCTGTCGTGACCCCCTTTCCTGCAAGTACAAATGTGAAGCATTTGGTTAATTACCAAATTTGATGCAAATATTTCAGTGAAAACATAATAGATTTACCTTTGCCTGGATTTGGAGGTGATGAGGGTGCCAGTGTTGGTGGTGATGAAGATGTAGCCACTGGTGTTGCAGATGGAAGTGTATCAAATAGATTTGAGAACTTATATAGTTCATAGCGGATACTACAGCTTGGTCGGTAGACTCTAGCTCCTTGGTATGATAGACAGCAAAGAGCAATATTAGATATTGATCCAGAAATACAATTTTGACAATCTGACTGGGACAAGTCAGGAGTGCATTGTGCAAATGCATATAAAGGAAGAGAAGCAGATACATTAGCCTGTCCAAAACCAAATTTAGAAGTAGAGTTCCCTGCTGCAGCCTTATGCTGTACGCTCTCCAACAAGCCCGAAAGTACGCGGTTGAAATCACTCTGATCCAGGGTCAAGTACCAATTTCTCATCCAGTACGTAGGAATATCTTCCATGACCCCGAATATAGATCGATTTGTGTAACGTACCATACAATTATCATACCACCCTATAGCCTGCATCTGATTAGTACATAACCCAAAGAGCTTGGTTGTGGCGTTCTTCAAACAACTACGACAATCAGCTAGCAAAACATCGCCCCGACATAACGCTATCCCATTAACTCTATCGGGATCCATACCCGACGAGAGGTTGTAAAACCCGTAAGTAATTTGTGTATTGGAAGATATATTGGAAAGAAGGGTGTTGAGATTTTGTTGGTAGGTGCTACTGTTAGTGTAATTTCCGTATGTGTTATCACACTGATATTTTAAAAAATTGGGTTGGGCATACGAAAGAACAGCAAACTGAAACAAAAAGAGAAGCAAACTCATAGTACCCCTACCCATTATCTTTAGCTAATGTAAGCGATGAAAAGCCAAGAAAAGTGATACATATTTATGCTTAGAATGATCAAAGACACCATTGTTAAGCTTGACTTCAAGTCAACTCGATGAAAGAGGCTAGAAGGAGCTCCCCAGCTTGGCATTATAACAAACATATGGGGCGCAGTGACCCATAAGAAACATCAAATGGAAGTTTTAATATATCAAATGTTTGAACTTTGTGCAAGTGGCAACGCAAAAACACTGAACATTTCTGCAAGTGACAACATAATAAAACAAATTTGGAAAGAAAGTGGAAATGTACAAAACCTTTTCTTTATTTTGCAATTGGCAATGACGAAGACTTGCTCGGATTCCAGAGTTTGAGTCTGCTCAATCGACCGGCGAACTGGGGGGTCAAAGTCTGCTGAATTAGGTGTTCCATACGTATATTGAGGAGTAAACCTTTTCTTTTATTTCTGCTCCTTTCCAGAATCGTTGATGTCATGCAGCATTCAGTTCCAATGTTGTTTGGACGTATTCAAAAATAGATTTTAGGTTAAAGGACCCGTTTGGTTTGTAACTCAGAAAACGGAAACGGCATGGAAACGAATCTAATCCATAAGTATATCCTTGTTCATAAAATTTTTGGAATCATTCCTTGAGATTTGAGGTAAATGCATTTTGCATGAAACCAAAAGCAATGATTTCAAAAAATTTCATGAACAAAGTACACATATGGTCTAGATTCGTTCCATTCCGTTTCCGTTTCCGGAGTTACAACCAAACAGGGGATAAATGTACAAGATAAATAGGTATGTGCTAAGCACGGGTTAAAAAATATATTTATACATTATTTAAATTTTGTTCTCTTTAAATTTCCAATGCTTTGTCAGTGTCTTTTTAACTATGTGTATTTATCCGGATAATCCGTTAAACCAGATATAAAATTTATACATTATTTTTTTTAATTAATTGTAATAAATTTTCTTTAGATGTATGGATATCCGTTATATAAAAAATGATGATTTGTATTTGATCCAAGGGGGGAATATTTTTTATCGGATTAAAAGGATAACAATGTTTATTGATTTCTCCGAATGAAATCGATTTTATAGGTTCGTATTGTAGGTTTATAAATATTGTTGGACTAATTGAGTCAAGAAACAAAAGATATTTTACAGACATTTAAAAATGAGCTTTAATACATGTAAATTAATCCAATAATATAAATATTTAGATTATTTGTTGTAAATTGTCAATAGATTTTTAAATGGGTATTAATGGAGCTACATTTATGAGGGGAAAAACTTAATTTACATGTAGATAGGAATATATGATATTTTTAGAAGATTTCATCCGTTTAATTTCTAACATAATATCCCGCAATTTAAAATTTCCACAAATATGATTTTTCTTTAATATAAAAAATATATTTTTCGGATACACAAATAAGTAGAAGAATTGATTTGTGCACACTCTTCTAACATAATTTCAAAAATCTAACAAAAACTTAAACTTGTGGGAGAAAAGTTCAACATAAATCCCTATGGCTTCTAAAACAATATTTCATAAATTAAAAAATATTAGTTAGAAAGAAAATGAATTCAGCCATAATAACACTTTGAATTCATAACTAAGTCTTCTAGTACAATCTTTATTTACACAACATATAAATTTATTATGAATAAATCAAATAAAAAGATTTGATTACTTCAATATTTGAGTTACGTTCATCTTCATCCATTCGAATAAATCTTTTCGGGTAAGGTACGTAATTAACTGCGGTTTACTCTTCACTATATATATGGAACACATAATTGCAAATAAAACTTCGATTTTTTTTAATACGTTAATTACTATCAAAACTTGTAAATTTACTAATTATGTTTATTGTGGTATGCAACAGCGTGGGCTTTATTATAAGCTTGTGGTGGATACAAGAATATCTCACAAATCTATAACATAAATCATTTTCGTTAGTCATTTCCATCATTTGCAGTGCTTCTTAACAAATCACGTGTAGGACACGGGATATAAATTAGTTTATCAATAATAAATTTTACCATAAAGAAGGTTTTTGGAAAAATAAATAACTAGAGTATTATTGTTAATATTAATTAAGTATACTTTGTTCAATTAAGATGTGGCCCGTTCGGTACTCACCATTCAGTTGATTGAATGGGTTGAATGAATTTCCTTGCCGATTGGTAGTCATTTTTGGCATTCAGTCGAATGTATGAATCGGTTGAAAATTGGGGTTGAATGAGCTGAATCATTCAACCGCCTCTACTGGTTGAATCGATCGAATGAGTGTTTGATGGTTTTTCTACCCTTGGCCATCTTCCTTTAATCCATCATCAACAAATTGTTCTCTATTATCCTACATCCCTAGTTCTGCACAATAAATTCTCCTCAAAATTCAGGCCTGCGTGGGATTCCGAATCATGGTCGGTGTATACCACCGAGTTTATATGATGGATACTTTAATAGAGTAATATTGGTAAAACCGTAAAAGTCCTACTTTGTGAATTTGGCCAAAAGAATATGATACTAGTATATCATCCGTTAGTCCGTTACCTTGAGTTCAGATAACCTGTATGCTCGCTAAAACTATAATTTCATTACAAACGATTACAAAGCTAGTATATAAGGTTGGTAGACTTCATCTACCAAGACTCGAAAAACTCAATCCATCAGAGCTATCGAGGGTGTAGTTCCGTGATTGATTCATCTATTACTGTATTTTGTGATTGTGCCTCTACTGCCAAACTTCTCTCTAGAACATATGCAGGTTGTGAAGGCACTGGCATTGAGAAAGACTCTGAGCTGAGCATGAGACTTACTGAAGACATTGTTGGTCGGTTTACTGGATCCGCTTGAACACACAACAAACCGATTTGTATGCATCTCATGATTTCAGCTCTTGAAGCCGATAGCAATGCCGGATCAACCACTTCTAAAGCTGATCCCTCTGTCCAATTCCTCCAAACCTAAAATTTACATAAAGCATGTCAGAATTGAAGTTTCTGATGTATACATGGTTTACATTCTATATATGCTTACTGAGGTTATTAGGTCCTCTGTGGTCGTGCTGTCGCTTTCCGGGATGCCAGAGTTTTTCTGACCGCATATAATCTCCAAAACCAGAACACCGAAGCTGTAAACATCTGACTTGATAGAGAAGATTCCGCGATATGCATATTCAGGAGCCATATAACCACTACAGGAAAATACTTAATTCAGTTTTGAGTTATCAGGAAAGAAACATAAATAAAGATGTTGAGTCTTAAACAAGAATGCAAATACTTACAAGGTACCAGCAATTCTTTCTGTATCAGCATGAGTCTGATCAACCTGAAACAACCTCGCCATGCCAAAATCTGCAATTTTCGGATTCAGTTCAGCATCAAGCAATATGTTACCAGCTTTAAGATCACGGTGGACAATTCGAAGCCTAGAATCTTCGTGCAGGTAGAGTAGGCCTCGAGCAATGCCTCCTATGATTTTATAGCGCGTCTGCCAGTCTAAGGAAACATGATGAGGTTTCCCTGCATGGCCATATAATATAATACAACTTCAGCATAATGCAAACATCCATTAAGCCTTTAAGAAGAGCAATTAATGGTGATTAAGATAAACTATACCAAACAAGAAATGATCAAGGCTTGCATTGGGCACAAATTCATATACTAAAAGCCTCTCTTCATCTTTCAAGCAGAATCCCAGGAGTTTAACGAGATTACGGTGTTGAAGCTTAGCAACTAATAGCACCTCGGTCCTAAATTCTTCTTCACCTTGCGCTGAATTAGTTGCCAGCCTCTTGACTGCAATTTCTTGCCCGTCAGCTAGCACACCCTGCAGATTACAGCAAAATAATCCTACTTGATGACAACTTCAATTCCATATAGTGATAATGGATGATAAATTAATTTGTGTACATTGATGTACACAGATTTTTTTATACCTTGTAAACTGTACCGAATCCACCTCTCCCAAGCTTGTTGGCTTCTGCAAAATCCTGTGTTGCTTCTTTGATGTCACCATAAGCAATTTGTAATGTTTCAGTGCTAGTAATCTCATCTTCCTGTCCCAATTCATTTTTGTATTTCCTCCCTTCTCTTCTTTGTTGTCTTAAATACAAATAAATGACACCAACAAGTAATAAACATGCAACTATTACAGCAACAGCAACAACAGCAATTTTTGCTGTCGTAACCCCCTTTCCTGCAAGTACAAATGTGAAGTATTCGGTTGATTACAAAATTTAATCCAAATATTTCAGGGAAAACATTATAGATTTACCTTTGCCTGGATTTGGAGGTGATGAGGGTGCCAATGTTGGTGAAGATGTAGCCACTGATGTTGCAGATGCAAGTGTATCAAATACATTTGAGAACTTATATACTTCATAGCGGATATTACAGCTTGGTCGGAAAAATCTAGCTCCTTGGTATGATATACAGCAAGAAGCAACGCCAGATATTGATTCCGAAATACAACTTTGACAGTCTGACTGGGACAAGTCAGGAGTGCATTGTGCAAATGCATACAAAGAAAGAGAAGTAGATACATTAGCCTGTCCAAAACCAAATTTTAAAGTAGAGTTCCCTTCTGCAGCCTTATTCTGTAAGCTGTTCATCAATCCGGAAAGTACGCGATTGAAATCACTCTGATCCAAGGTCATGTATTTGTTTCTAATCCAGTACAGAGGAGAATCTTCCATGACCCCAAATATAGATTGATTTGTGTAACGTACCATACAATTATCATACCACCCTATAGCCTGCATCTGATTAGTACATAATCCAAAGAGCTGGGTTGTGGCGTTCTTCAAACAACTACGACAATCAGCTAGCAAAACATCGCCCCGACATAACGCTATCCCATTAACTCTATCGGGATCGATACCCAACGAGAAGTTGTAAAACCCGTAAGTAATTTGAGTATTGGAAGATATATTGGAAAGAAGGGTGTTGAGATTATGTTGGTAGGTGCTATTATTAGTGTAATTTCCATATGTGTTGTCACAATGGTAATGTACAAAATTGGATTGGGCAGAAGAAAGAAAAGAAAATAAAAAGAGAATCAAACTCATAGTACCCAACATCTTTACCTAATGTAAGAGATGAAAAGCCAAGAAAATGGATACATATTTATGCTTAGAATGATCAAAGGCACCATTGTTAGCTTGACTTCAAGTCAACTCAACGAAAGAGGCTAGAAGGAGCTCCCCAGCAGCCCAGCTTGGCATTTTAACAAACATATGGGCGGCAATGACCCAAAAGAAAGATCAAATGGAGGTTTTAATATATGACATACTCTCTGCAAGTGGCAACGCAAAACACTGAACTTTTCTGCAAATGACAACATAAAAAAAACATATTTGGAAAGAAAGTGGAAATGTACAAAACCTGTTCGAATTACAGAGTTTGAGTCTGCTCGACCGGCGACCTGGGGGTGACTTTTGGGTCAAAGTTGCACTTCTCCTTTCCAGAAACGTTAAAAACTAAAAAGCTTTGTGAAATTCCATTGAATACGTTAAAATTGCTCACAAATTAACATAAACTAGTTCATATCCGCAACCTGTGCGGGTATATTTAAATATTGGTAATCTTCATAGACATGTCTCGAAAGATTTGTCTGCACAGACATATCTCTTAATTTGTATATTTAAATGTTGACGAAAACCAAAGTTGTTGAAATAATAGTTATTAAAAACAAATTAACGAATGAATAAAAAATAGCAGAATGAGTGTGATGATTGAAAACGTAGAGAATAACCTGAAAATTTAGACGAAGATTAGTTGAAAAAAGATTTCTTATTAGATTTTGTTTTAGTAAAAAAAGATTTTATGGATTAATTCTTGATTTAATAAAATATTTAATCCGAGAAAAAATCTGGAGGTGCCACGTCAACGTGTAGTCAAGTTTAGTAGTATATATATAGATATAATGTTGTTTGGATGTATTCAAAATAGATTTTAGGTTGATTTTGCAATTTAATTGTGAGATTTTGTAAATTAACAAAAAATATCCATTTCAAATGTCCAAAAAAATAAAAATCTTAATAAGGTGTTCATATCAAATAAAATTGTAAATTTTAATTTATTATTCTCACTGTACAGAGGGTTTTGGAAAAATAAATAACTTGAGTATTACATTAAAGTTAATTAATTAAGTATATTTTGTTCGATCAACATAATATATCATTTGTTTTTAAAGATTATTTGTTATAAAAATACGGCATTAAAAAGTGAGGTTTTTAAAGAATCCTCGATTTATAAATATTAAATTTTAATATATTAAAATAATATTCCCAAACAACATATATAAGGGAAAATAAATAAAAAAATATTTTCATTTATAAGTCATAGAACGAATATATTCCAAAATATAGAAACTCTAAGAACGATATTCATACTACCATAATATATATAAATAACTACCGTACTTGTTAAGATTAGAGTATCTGTTTCTGTTTCTATCCTAGTATATATATTTTTGTGTGTATGTCTGTATTGCCATAGCTAACATTACCGTTATGGTATTCTAGTATATATATGTAATCTTTTTTCCCTCTTAGTCAAGACAATACATTTGCAAATATTTCATCATGGTATCAGAGCAGTTCGATCTCTCGTATCCTAACTTATCGGGTTTGTCACTCTACCATTGTCACCGATTTACTGGTGATCATATCAATCTATTGATGTCGTTGATCTACTGGTGGTGTCACCGACTCACCGCTCAACTGATGTACTCGTTGATCCAGTCTTCAGCGTCATCCGTCTAACCACGCTTTGAATGCGGGGGTGTATTGAAGGATATTATATATTCTATTTAGATAAATTATATTTATATATTAGGTTGATTTGAATTTGATTTGATCATGATAATCTTCATTAGTTTTGTTGTAATCCTATATATATATATATATATAGGATCATTATATTATCAATAAACGTGTGGTTCTACCTCCACCATTTAAAATTTTTGTATGTTGGTCAATCAAATTGGTAATTTAAAATTTTGAACTGGTTTTAGTACTTTTTATATTAATTATATATTAAACTTGAATTACTTTATAATAGATGTGAGATACACATGTTAGTATGTTACGGGCACGAAATGCAATTAAGCAAATCAGATCTTACAAGAACTGAAGCAGAAAGATGCCTTCAATTCTGTATGCTCATTTATTCTCACAAATTTTTGAATGTTGATACTTTCAAAGAAATACTCTATTTCTTTTATTAAGACACTTGCAGAATAGCAACTATTGCATCAAATTTGCTGATCTGCATCACTATCCAGTATCCAAACAACATTTTCCTATGGTTCAAATATAATCAGAAAAGAAAACTCAATCAATCTGCAGTATGATCAAAAACCTATCGACCATAAAGTTCTGTAATTGATTCCTCATCCACTCTACTGAGTAATGCTGGTGAATCTACTGCCAAATTTGTCTGCACAACAAATGCAGGTTCGGAAGGCAATGACAGCGAGTGAGACTCGGAGCTAAGCATTAGATTCACTGAAGACATTGTTGGTCGATTTGCAGGATCTGCTTGAACACACAACAAACTGATATGTATGCATCTCATGATTTCAGCTCTTGAAGCAGACACCAATGCCGAATCAACAAGATCAAAAGCTTTTCCCTCTGTCCAATTCCTCCATACCTACAATATAGTACATGAACCATGTTTTTAAATAAATTAGAGTCATATAATAGATCACATAACATAGTAGCTGCATGCTTACTGAGGTTACTAAGCCCTTCATGTAACCGTCTTCCTGGAAGCCGGAGTTCTTTTGACCGCATATAATCTCCAAAACCAAAACACCAAAGCTGTATACATCTGACTTAACAGAGAAGACTCCACGGTATGCGTATTCTGGAGCCATATAGCCACTGCACAGATAATGATATACTTATGAGTCTTATATAACTATCACGGGTTTTGTAAAAATCCATTGGACTGCAAAGCGAGTTCGTGTGCATACACGCATGTGGTCCATTGGACTGCAGAGCGGGGCAGTGTCCATACGAGAGCACATGCACGTTAGGGTCAAACCCAACACATAAGCCCAGTGGGATTTCATCTTAAAACCAATTGGCAATAGGAAGAGTAGCTCACCGACCTTATACACTAGGCTCGGATTCACCCAACTTTAGATGCAGAAGTTAAGTTTTATCAGATTCTAGAATGCAATCACTTACAAGGTACCCGCAATTTTTCTCGTATCTGCATGAGTTTGATCAGCCTGAAACAACCTCGCCAAGCCAAAATCTGCAATTTTTGGATTCAAGTGAGCATCAAGCAGTATGTTGCTGGCTTTAAGATCACGGTGGATAATCCGAAACCTAGAATCTTCGTGCAGGTAGAGAAGGCCTCGAGCAATGCCTCCTATGATTTTACAGCGGATATGCCAATCCAAAGGTTCGTGTCTTGCGTTACCTACAAGGCCATAATGTCAGCATAAGACAATATCATTCAATAAACCTTTGAAAAGACCAATGATAATTAAGATTATCATACCAAACAAGAAATGATCAAGGCTTGCATTAGGTACATATTCATAAATCAGAAGCCTTTCATCTCCTGCCAAGGAGAAACCGAGGAGCCTAACAAGATTGCGGTGCTGAAGCTTAGCAACTAATAACACCTCAGTCCTAAACTCCGCTTCACCTTGCCCCGAATTTCTTGACAGCCTCTTGACTGCAATCTGTTGCCCATTTTCTAGGACACCCTGCAAATGACAGCATAATTAATCTACCAAATGAAAGCTTTTGATCCCTACATAGGAAAGTAGTTGTCTTATAATACCTTGTAAACTATGCCAAATCCACCTCTCCCAAGTTTGTTGGCCTCGGCAAAGTTCTCTGTTGCATCTTTGATATCATCATAAGCAAAATTTAACGTTTCAAAGCTAGTAATTTCATCATCAAGTCCTAATTCACTGTTGGCTTTCTTCCCTTTCCTTCTCTGTCTTAAAGAGAAACAAATAATGATAACAAGTAATAAACAAACAACTGTTACACCCACAACAATGCCAATTGTGGATGCCGCGCTTCCTTTACCTGTTCATAGAAACATGAACTCTAGGCTAAATACCAAACTTAATGCAAACATTTCTAGGAAATGCATTTTTATATGAAAAACACAGAACTTGCCTCTGCCTGATGTTGGACTTGATGATAATGTGGATGTCGGTGACGTCGGAGATGATGGTGATGTCGGAGATGATGCCTCTGATGTTCCAAATGTAAGTATATTAGTTACATTTGAGAACTTAAATACTTCATAGCGAACATTACAGCTAGCTCGAAAAAGTCTTGCTCCCGTGTATGATAGACAGCAACTGGCAAGGGTAGATACTGATGCTGAAAGACAACTTTGACAATCTGACTGAGACAAGTCAGGAGTGCATTGTATTGGAAGATATGATATATTATATTTAGAGAAGTTATCTTATTATTTTAGAATAGTTTCTATTTTATATGATCTTGTGTAATCTTTATTATTCTCCCATAACCCTATAAATAGGGTGATAATAAACTCAATAAACGGGTGGTTCTACGTCCACCATTTGTGTGGTCTTCCTCACCATAAATCTATCATGGTATCAGAGCAGGTTCGATCTCTCGTATCCTGACTTATTGGGTTTGTCACCTTACGACACTGAACGCGGGCATGAACAATAGTAGTTCGTCCGATTGGGCTAGCCGGCCTTAAGGCACGCCATCAACCTATCGGCGTCTAAATCTACCATTGCCGCTGATTTACTAGTGGTCTTATCAATCTTATGTTGTCACCGATGTACTGGTGGTCATATCGATTTTACAAGTGGTGTTCGTATCACCGCTCATTGTTGATCGAAGTGTTTTCTTTGCTTATTGTCAATGAAATGGTCCAGTCTTCAGCGTTCGTTTGTGTACGCACGCTTTGACTGCGGGAGCGTATTGGAAGATATGATATATTATATTTAGAGAAGTTATCTTATTATTTTAGAATAGTTTCTATTTTATATGATCTTGTGTAATCTTTATTATTCTCCCATAACCCTATAAATAGGGTGATAATAAACTCAATAAACGGGTGGTTCTACGTCCACCATTTGTGTGGTCTTCCTCACCATAAATCTATCACATTGTGCATATGCATATAAAGTATAAGTAAAAGATACATTGGCTTGTCCAATGCCAAATTTGAGGGTAGAGTTCCCTGCCACGGCCTTTGCCTGTAGGACCCCAAACATGTTAGAAAGCACACGATTGAAATCATTCTGATCAATCGTGATGTATCTACCTCTAATCCTGTACCACGGGCCAAGTTCCATGACTCCAAATATAGATTGGTCTGAATAGCGTAGCATACAACGATCATACCACCCTATAGCCAATTTCTGGCTAGTACATAAGCTGGAAAGCATAGTAGTCGCGTTCTTCAGACAGCTACGACACTCAGCTAGCAAAACATCGCCCCGACATAACGCTATCCCGTTCACTACATCAGGATCCTTACCAACAGAGAAGTTGTAAAACCCGGATGTAATTTGAGTATTGGAAGATATACTTGAAAGAAGGGTGTTGAGATTTTGTTGGTAGGTGCTATTACTCGTGTAATTTCCGTATTTGTTGTTACATTGGTAATTCACAAAGTTGGGTTGGGCAGAATAGGGAGTAACAAATCGAAATAAAATGACAATGACACTCAAAGTACTCAACATTTTCAGCTAATCTGAAAGCCCGAAAAGTCGTAGAGCTTATATATTGATCCCAGACACCATTGTTAGGTGGTGTGAGGACTGCAAGTCAGCTAAAAGCGACAGCATAACAGGCATCCTAGAAGGATCCTCCTCTTTGCCTGGGAAGAAGCAGATAGACCCCATTGACCCAAAAGGAAGATCACCGATGAATCAAACAAAAATATTATATATAAACTTTTGCAAGTGGCTGCCATGAATTTTTTTTTTTTTCTTTTCTATGGCCTTTGCAAGTTGCAATATGGGGGAAGCAGGAAAGCACATGGATTTAGTTTTTTTATCCATAGATTCATAGCCAGTCTATTTCAGCAAATTGTACTATAAGCATTTGTAATACAAAAGTGTAAGATAATATGATTCACCTCTGTCTTAGTAGTTTCTTTTTCCATTTTTTTATCGATATTTGTACTGCATTATCAACAAGTAGTATTTCAATGGTTTTATAACTTGAAAAAATTTAGTATTATTAAACTAAGAACATGTGACCATAAATTTACAAATTAAGAGAGTAGGTTTGATGATAAGTTTTTTTACAATGAAAAATGGGCAATAAATGCAAACTAATATGTATCATAATGTGCATATTTTGTACTGAAAAAGTGCATATATTTTTTCATATTTATTGAATCTTCAATTAAGTATAAACAGAGGATATGCTAAATCTTATTCACTCAAATTTTTCCATACACTAAGACACTAACTGTATTTAATTAAATCTTATTCACCAACCAGAGGATATATGCTACGGGCATTAATTCATCAACACTTCCTGGAGACTGAGGTCTAATTTACTATCTGCATCTTGCCTGGTTTACCTGACACCTTTCAGCTTACTCGTCCACCGGTAAGTCCATCTGACACCAAGCTTCGGTTCACAACATATGCAGGGCGCGATGGAAGAGGAAGGGAGAGAGTTTGGTTTCTGAGCATCAGAACTACTGATGACATCAATGGTCTGTCTTCTGCTTCATCTTGAACGCACAGCAACCCTATGTGCATGCATCTCGTGATTTTGTCACTCGAACCACCCTTGAGTTGTTGATCAATAACATCAAAGAGTCTTCCCTGCCTCCATTTTCTCCATACCTATGTGATTAAGCTCGTACTTTAGGCATATTTTGTCATTATGTACAAAGAGATTAACATATCATCGAATATTCTTTCTATGCCCTGAACATCTTATGTTGCATTCTCTTGCATTAAGACCACGTAATTTAGGAGGAACCTCAAGCATACCATTGTTATCAGGCTGTCGTCATTTTCAACACTGGAGGCCGTGTTACATTGACCACTCAAAATTTCCAAAACAAGGACACCAAAGCTGTAGACATCAGACTTGACAGAGAAAAGTCCGTGCAATGCATATTCTGGAGCCATATATCCGCTGTAGAATAGTAATGTGTAAGAGAAATGCTTCAATGCTTTTATATGATTACGCTATGCAAAAGATGTTAGTTTCTTCAAAAAATTTGAAATTTTTTTTTTGTAAGAATTTTTAGTTTTTTACTCTCAAGCCCTTTCAAATCCTTGAATAATGCATCCTGTGCTTATCAGAAAGTATGTTGCTTGTCGAAGACGGTCACAATAGGCTAAACATTATGGGAATTCCTTGACTTGCTAAAAAAATAGTATGAAATCTGTGTGAACAGTAGTTTCTTTCAATTCAACCAATGAATCACTTACTAGGTGCCGGCGATTCTAAGCGTTGCTTCATGACTTTGATCTGCTTCAAACAGCCTTGCCATGCCGAAGTCTGAAATCCTAGGATTCATGTCTGCATCTAGCAGCACATTGCTAGCTTTGAGATCTCGGTGGATAATTTTAAGTCTAGAGTCTTCATGAAGGTAAAGAAGTCCTTTGGCAATGCCCTCTATGATTTTGTAGCGAGTATTCCAATCAAAACCAGCATGTCTACTCGGATCTACATGTTCACAGCATAAGTAAGCAAGCGATAAGAAAAAAAAAATTTAGCTGTTAAAAGATTAACAAGAACAAGAAACATACCAAACAGGATATTATCCAGGCTTCCATTAGGCAAATACTCATATACCAGAGCTCTTTCTTCTCGTTTGAAGCAGAAACCAAGGAGCCTGACCAAATTCCGGTGCTGAAGCTTAGCAACTAACAGAACCTCGTTCTTGAATTCCTGTTCGCCTTGTTTAGAGTTCTTATCCAGCCTCTTCACTGCTATCTCTTGTCCATGGACTAGGACACCCTGTGTTTGTCAACATACAGAGCCAGTTAAAGTGGTTTGAATTACATAACTAAATCATGCTTCCCAAACAGAATAAAGTGTCGCGCACCGTACCTTGTAAACTACACCAAAACCACCTCTGCCTAGTTTGTTAGCCTCAGAAAAGTTACCAGTGGCAGATTTGATTCTTTGAAAATTGAATTGCAGTGACTCGATAGCACTTATATAACCTTCATCGGGTATCTCATCAGTGACCTCTTCAAATGCCTTTCTTCTCCGCCGTAAGAGGCAGCAGATTAGAATGATAAATAAACTGGCAACTGTTACAACAGCAATAATCAGAGCAATTTTGAAAGTGTCACTCCCTTTTCCTGCGCATGACAAGACCAAATCGAATCCATGGATGATTAGTTCCAAGGCTCGTGAAAAATACTTTACAGAGCAAACAAAAGTCATACTCCAAGCTGAGTAAGCTACATAAACATTCATTACAATTATAGATTTACCTCTGTCTGGAGTCGGGGGTGATGACAGTCCAGATGCGGTTGGTCCCAAAGATGGTGATGATGCAAATGCAATTGTATCAAACAGATTTGCGAACTTATTTACGTCATAGCGAATATTACAACTTGGTCGGAAAATTCTTGCTTCCTGGTAAGCTAGACAGCAATCTGCAAGACTAGATATTGATTCCGAAAGACAACTATAACAATCTGACTGGGACAAATCAGGAGTGCATTGTGTATATGCATATATAGTAAGAGAAGAAGATACATTGGCCTGTCCAATACCAAATTTAAGGGTAGAGTTCCCTGCCGCAGCCTTATTTTGTAGGTTTGCAAACAAGTCAGAAAGCACACGAGCAAAACTATCCTGATCCAGCATCATGTCTTGATCTGAAATCCAGTACCCAGGAGAACCTTCCATTACCCCAAGTATAGATCGATTTGTATACCGAAACATACAATTGTCATACCACCCTATAGCCTGATTCTGGTTAGTACACAGGCCAATAAGTTTGGTAAATGCATTCTTGAGACAACTACGACAGTCATCTAGCAAAACATCACCCCGACATAACCCAATCCCGTTAACTAAATTAGGGTCCTTACCGGAAGAGAAACTGTAAAACCCATTAGTAGTTTTGGTACTGGAAGATACATCAGAAAGGAGGGTGTTGAGATTTTGTTGGTAGGTGCTGTTGTTGGTGTAGTTTCCATAAGTGTTGTCACAATGGTAACACACAAAATTGGGCTGGGCAGAAGAGAGAGTAACAAATCGAAATAAAATGACAAGGACACTCAAAGTACCCACCATGTTTCACTTAATGTGAACGCCATTGGTGGCTTGTCTTCCTCCATATATCGGGATCCTTACGCGAAGCCTAGAAGAACCATCCTCTTTTTGGCATTTTATCAAACAGGTAGGCGGCGTTGATGACCCAGAAAGGAAGATCAACGGATGTGTCACCTCGCAATGTGAAATAACCTTTGTTTATTAACAAGTGGCAATGAACCCTTGAAAGTTGCATTTTTGCGAACGTGGAAAGTACATAGATTCAATACTCCCATCCCGTAATCCGTGTATCCATAGTCACCGGGTCAACAAACACTTTGATCCTTAGCACCTTTACCCATTCAGTAATTTCAGTCTCACAATCGCCAAACAGAGATTTTTGCAACTTCCATATATAAGAGTTCATCGAGAACTGATATCAATCTCAAGTTTTTCCAACTCCTTCTCTCCGGGAAGACGTAAGAAGAATCCATGACTCAAAAAGTTGTTCTGCATTTCAAATTCACTGTCGATTCTCGTATTTGAAGGGGGACATTACTGTCCCTCGAATTCCTATTCGTCCACGTGGCCCCTATATTTAAAAAAAATTAAAGTTTTAATTGTTGATTGAGTTCAGATATTAAAAATAGGGGTCACGTGGACGAATAAAAATTTAGGGACAACATGAGAGACAGGATTAGGGACAGAAGATTTGGATTGGGGGACGAAATAGTTGTTGAATTCTTGTTCTGGAATAAGGTTTAGGAAAAACGCACAAACCACCCCCTAAATATGTTGATTTGCAGATAATCACCTTTTCAAAATCCTTGCACGGGCGGTTTATGCAAGTTTCATTTTAACTGGTAAGTTTTTGGAAATGTCACATTTAAGGAGTTTTTTTTTTGCAGGTTAAATTTGATCAATAATTTTGCTGTAAATTAACATATATGATGTATAATTGGTGATTTTTAATTTATTTATTTATCCTTTTAATAAAAAAATTGGTGATTTTGTCTTACTTACCTAATGTTTACCATTCTTAGATGAGTTGAAATGATCAAACTCAATTAATCTTTTATTTTAGGAAAAACTCATTAATCGAGTTTGAGAATTAAAAAATAAAGAGCAGCAATAAATAAATATTAAAAACCAGAAATAAGTCAATATCATAACTAATAACTAATTTAACTGAATCTTATTCATGAAAATATGTTGCTTATTGGCATTTCATATCAATAATGTTGTCTTTAGCCAACAATACCATACCTATCTATGACAAAACTCCTAATATCAGAAGCCAAAGGTACTTGCTCTACCTTGTAGTTGCTGAAGTCTCATTTACTGTCTGCATCTTGCCTTTGGCATTGGACCTAGAGGGTTTACCAGAAGCCTGTGAGCTTCTTCGTCTGGAAACTCTATCCGACGCCAAACTTTGGTTCACAACATATGCAGGCCGAGACGGAACAGGAAGGGAGAGTGTTTGGTTGCTGAGCATTAGAACTACTGAAGACATGGTTGGTCTGTCTTCAGCTTCATCTTGAACACATAGCAATCCTATGTGTATGCATCTCATGATTTCGTGTCTTGAACCACCATTAAGTTGTTGATCAATGATGTCCATAACTCTCCCCTGCCTCCATTTTCTCCATACCTATATGATTAAGTAACCAATTTAAGCATATTCTGCAATAATCCAGTTTTAGTAGTCATTTATGGATTAGAGTTATGCCTAATAAGACCCCTTACCTTGGTTACCAGGCCATCATCAATTTCACCACTGGGGAAAATGGTGATACTTTGACCACTCAAAATTTCCAGCACAAGAACACCGAAGCTGTACACATCAGACTTGACAGAAAACATCCCGTGCAATGCATATTCCGGAGCCATATATCCGCTGTAGACACATACTACGTAAGATAAATGCTTCAGCAATGCTAATATAAACGGGTAAAATGGTTAACTAGGTCCTTTACCACCATTACTCTATTAGGAGTACTCATAGCATAAACTCATTTAGTAAATAATTAAATATACCTCTATTTAACCCAATTCTGGTTAAATAGGGTAAAACTAGAGGGGTCTACAAAACAAAAGCCTACAGAAAATAGTCTATTTAACTCAATTCTTTCAATATAAACAACTTGAGAGTATATATGCATTTTCATTTTCAAGATCAGTCCAGAATTTAGAGTCAGCTTTAGACTCATATCTAAGTTAGATTTGTGTATGAACTTCGCCAAGTACAGTTCAGTATGAAATTTACATATGAATAGTTGTAATATCTCTTAATTCAGCCACTGAATCACTTACTAGGTACCCGCGATTCTCACTGTGGCTTCATAACTTTGATCTGGTTGAAACAGCCTTGCCATGCCAAAGTCTGAAACTTTAGGATTCATATTTGCATCTAGTAGTATATTGCTAGCTTTGAGATCACGGTGGATAATTTTAAGCCTAGAGTCTTCGTGAAGGTAAAGAAGTCCTCTAGCAACGCCTTCTATGATTTTGTAACGAGTCTTCCAATCAAGATTAGAACGTCTACTCGCATCTGCATGGTCACAGTACAAGCAAACCATAAGATAACAATCCATTTCAAAGCTGTCAGAAGATCAACTAGAACAGGAAACATACCAAGCAAGAAATTGTCCAGGCTTCCGTTAGGTAAATACTCATAGATCAAAATTCTTTCTTCTCCTTCGAAGCAGAAACCATGGAGCCTAACCAAATTTCGGTGCTGAAGCTTAGCAACTAACAGAACCTCGTTCTTGAATTCCTGTTCACCTTGTGTAGAGTTCTTGTCCAGCCTTTTCACTGCTATTTCTTTTCCGTGGAATAAGACACCCTGAGTTTTTGAGAAAATGGAACCGATTATAGCAGTTTGAATCCCGAATCATGTTTACTGAACTGAATCAAGCATACCTTGTACACTGCGCCAAAACCACCTCTGCCTAGTTTATTAGCCTCAGAAAAGTTACCAGTGGCGGATTTGATTCTTTGAAAATCGAATTGCAGTGAATCAATAGCACTGGTATCATCTTCATCAGCTAACTCACTATTAACCTTTTCAAATGCCTTTCTTCTTCTCCTTAAAAAGCAACAGATCGGAATAATAAACAGCAAACTGGCAACTGTTACAACAGCAACAATAAGAACAACTTTGAATGTGTCACTCCCTTTTCCTGCACATGACAAGAACAAATAGAAGGCAAAGGCTGTCAAAATATTTACTCCATGCTAATCAAGCTTTTCAATCTATCAATGTTTAATAAAAAAACCTTTGATGTCTAATGATTTACCTTTACCCGGGTTTGGAGAAGATGACGGTGTGACAGAAGAAGGTGTTAAAGATGAAGGCGAAGACGGCGGTGGCGGTGTAGACCCAGAAGAAGCATTATCAGAACTTGAAATCGAGTATCTTTCAAATCTAAAATTACAGCTAGGACTGAAATTTCTTCCACCTTCTTTCAAGTTACAACACTTTGGAATATCGTTAATCACCCTTTCAAGGCAATTATAGCAATCCAACTGGCCTAAATCCGGAGTACACTGCATGTATGCATATAAATTTAAGAAGCTGTTGACGCTGGTTTGTCCCATTGCAAATTTGAGCTTAGAATCACCTGAAGATGCCTTGTCCCTTAATCCTCTCACCAAATTAGAGAGCTTGTCATTGAACTGATCCACACCAGAAGCATCATTAACACTCCACATATAGAACCCAGGAAAATCTTCCCTGACTTGGAATATTGATCGATTAGAAAACCGTAGCATACACTCATCATACCATCCAATAGCCTCCTTCTGGTAAGGGCAGACCCTCCTGAGCTCATAAACCGAGTTGTTGAGACAACTTCGGCAGTCAGAAACTGAAACATCGCCCCTGCACAATCCAATCCCATTAGCTTGATCTGGATCCTGGCCAGCAGAAAAGTTATAGAAGCCATACACAATTTGGGTATCAGAAGATATATCAGATAAGAGAGTATCTAGATTTGCTTTGTAGGTACTATTTTCAGTGTAGTTTCCATATGTATCGATACAGAAGCTATACAAGAAATTTGGTTGTGCAGTAGAAACAGAAATCAAATGAAACAGAATCAAAAACAGCCCCCAGGTGGCCATTAACTCCCTAAAGCAAGCATGTGAGGAAACCATATAGTATAATATTTATAAAATTGAAGTTAGGTAGAAAGTTGATCAGATGGAAAATTTAGTCTAGGAATGAAACAAAGAGCAGTTGAGGATGCCAAACGCGTCTACAATGTCAACCACTCGTTCAAGCAATTCCTCAAACAGCTGGTGGGCATTCAACCAAGAAGACCTGTTTAACCCTTTATTGGATAGTCAAACTTCAACCCAGTTACCCAGAATCAAGTCATCTCCGTTTTTCAACTTAAACGTTAATCGTCAAATTTGTGGAAGGAAATATTGTCAATTTACGTGTTCAAAAGAACCTTTTCTGAAAATTTTGTTCCACTAACCTGTTGGCTTGAATCTTACTCTTGCCCTGTCCATGGCTTTCCAATATCAATCCACTACTTCAAATTCCCGGCTCCCAAAATGGTTTACAAACACGGTTTGACATTCTTTTGAGTAGACTTCAAAGTTAGATAAAAATGGGTGAAGAAAAGTTTTCAAACAATATAGTATTTTTGTCATATCAAAATTGTATATTTTTATATTAATATATGCTATTTAAACTGAATATATTTTTAGAATTTTTTTTCTGTAAACTAGTTTTAAATGTATAACTAACTTAAATTGGCTAATCAAAGGCAATATATATACAATTCCAATTCAAATTATAAATAAACAAACTTAAATGACAAAGCAAACTTAATTACTCAAGGATGACAGATTGAATAGTCCAACTTGAATATCTGTCAAAACTGAATTCAAACATGTTTAGAAACTTATCCATGCTTGAGAGCTTGATGGTGGGGAAGAACTCAGGCGAAGATCTTTACACAAGAAGAAGGAGGTCGCGGGGGTCATGCATAATAAGGATGTGTCTTCCATGCGCAGCGGTGGTTTGCGATCCGGCATGCTCCCGACGTGTTACAAAGATAGAAAATCAGTAGTCGTGGAACCTCATCCGGCATTTTAGCGAAGAATGTCGGGTGGGATGCGTTAGGGACACTCGAAAGTCGAATCCACCTAACAATCCAATGTTCAAATTTAATATTGTTGCTCCAACGTTCGAATTTTGGTGTACAGGGTCAGGGTGGAGCGCACTTGGGATGTTCTCATCGAACGCACTCAAAATACGTCTAAAACTCCACTTGTAATGTATGTGCATTGACCGTCGTTGTTTCTTTAAATAGTAAACTCTTTTTGTATTAATATATTTGTAACATGTTTGATTAAAATATAATAATGTTTTATTTAGTATATGGATCACTTTTTTTGGGTGAAAGTATATGGATCACTTAGTATATGTTAGGTAAATTATAAGTATAGTTACAACATATTACATAGTTATACCATGTTCTATAGTATACATTTCAAATAAATTTATATTAGATATAATTTTTTATATAAATTTTGAAAACTATATGTAATATGAACATAAGTCTAAACTAGGTAACCGGGCTCAACCCATATAAAAACTTTTAGGGCCCTTTAGTTTTAAAATATGATAGGAAATAATTTGGTTTATTAGGTTTTTTCTATTTTTGTGTTTAGTAAATGTACGCCTTAAGAGAAGAGTGTGTAGACTTTGTGAATAAATACAAAAGGTTGGGGTATATTTACTTAATTGAAACATTAAAAAGCCTAGTTACTGTAGTCTTTCAAAAAGGCCTAGTTACTAAAATTGCCCTTAAAATATAGTTAACAAAATAAAGAAAAATAAAAATGCATTTTCAATTTTACGTGAAACTATGATGAATGATTCCAACAAATTTCAGTTACATATCAACTAGATTTATTTACATTCTGTTTCATTTCGAAGTTACAATAAACGGGACTTTGGTCAATTAGCTTGTTCCCCTGTTTTTTAACATGGCTATTTATGAATATAAATAGACATGCGGACATAGGTCTCAACAAACAAGTTGATTGACACCCAACCTAAAATATATTAAAAATTCTTTGGAGAATTGCTTTAAACGGTATCCCATAAAAGAAAAACTTGATGCAAGAAGACTAGGTGTCACAATGCATTGTGAATTTTGCAACCATCATACTGAAGTCTCCACCACATTCTCTTTAAAAGTCCTTACACTATACAAATTATTAACCACATTGACCCAAAAATTTTCCATATAATCAATACGAAAAACTATGATAATATAAAACCAAACTCACGTTTGCAAAATTTAAAACAAAGTATGGGACTACCAAACATCACTAAGCTTGCTACAATCGGGTGGGGTATCTGGTTCTCAAGAAATAAAATTGGACCATAAATTGAGTTTTTTAAATACCAATTACTTTCTTGGCTCAACAACCATAAATTGGACCATAGCCCGGAAGAAGTATATAACAAGAATTATAGACCCCCTTTGGATGGTGTAAGTCAGCTGCTCCTTTTGCTAAACTCAAATTTGATGGATCTATGCTCAATTCTGATGATTCTTCGTACGACTTTGTTATCTTCGTACGACTTTGTTATCAGGAATCACCGTGGTAATATTCTAAAAATTGATAATATCATCATTATAGCGGACATTCTTATTGAATTGAGCAAATTTAATTCAGTTCACATTGTGCAAATCTTCAGAGAAATTAATGGTGTTGCTGACGGGCTTGCCCACCTCGGACACCTTCCTCCACCATTGGACTTTCGTGCAGACCATAAACTTAATGTTCTCATCCACAAAGATGTTCTAGGATGGACCACGTCAAGCAAGTAATCCCTCCTAATTCCTTTCCTCTATAAAAAAAAACAAACAAGTTGATTGAAATTTGGTTTCTTTTAAATGCATCAAACTCTTGGGAAGTAACAATATTTAGGGTTCCAAAGGGATAGGAGTATGTGTAAATGTGAGTTAAAAAGACATTCATGCACAATCACACACAAAGTTCACTTGCAGATTCACAATAAGCATATAATGTACATTAAGATTTCAGATCATATGCAAGAAAAGAGCAAGCCAAGACTTATGAAGAGGAGATTGATGATCATCTAGGAGGTGTAAACTCGAATTGATTGAACGAAAACATCCACCCTCTTCTTGATCTCCTCCGGATTCGCACCAACTAATTTGTCAACCTGAGCACCATCCTTGATCAACAAAAAGGTTGGCATTGCTTTCACTTCCAATTTCGTCGCAACCTCCTACAGATGAATAAAAAGAAACAACGGTAATCAAACCCGTCATTGACAAATTTCGGTAGATCAATATAAAGTGGACCTCAACATGTCCAAAACGATGCATTAACAATACAAATGCCGACAAAAACATACACCCAAATACTCCCGGACTCGAAACCCACTCTATATCACCCACACATATTCCAGTGGGTTAATATAGCATGGGTCACACGTCTCTACCTACAATGACGGCTTTAGGTTCGAGTTCAACACATAACTAGATCGGGTAAACTCAAGTCCTTATTGTCAGGATAATGGGCGGGTATGAACAAGCAATCATGCCCATCCCGACAAAAAAAGCTTGGGTGGTGTGGGCAAGGACTAAGCCCATCCAAAGCCCGAAACTTGGCTCAGCCAAAAGAATTGTTTTTTCAGACCCGACACATTCCGGTGGGGTAATATAATGTGGGTCACATGTCCATATTTGGACCATATACATTAGGTTCGAGGACAACACATAACTAGATTAGGTTAAACTCAGGCCTATCCCGATAAGACGGGTATGAACAAGCCCGACAAAAAAGTTCGGGCGGGTGTGGGTAATGACTCAAACCCGACCGAAGCCCGTAAATTGACCAAGCCAAAATTTTGAATTTTCCGACCCGACAACCCGGCTAGGAAGGGCCGGGCTCAATATCCTGAATAGGCCCAAGCCCGCCCGGAAAAAGGGACAAGAAATTTGATTTGACCCGGTTCAAGTCCCGGGTTATTAGGTCAATCCATAACCAATACTACGTATGATCCATTTCTAGGTCAGTATTATGCAACAAAATTACCTTGACATCATCGACGTCAACGGTGAGAAACAAAGCATCAGGGTAAGCAGAAGCAATCTCTTCAAAGAAAGGATTCATAGCCAAAGAGGGTATACACCATGATGCAGTAAAGTGCACCACAACCTGCAACACACAGACAACATCGATTCTTCAACTGTATAACAAGATCATAATAATAGAGTTTTCTGCAGTGAAATCATCGAATTCGAAAGAAATAAGAAGAGAGATGATCGAATACTTACAGGGGAGCCGTGAGCTTTGGCTTGATTCATATACAAATCCCATGATTCAGGGGAATCGATCTTAATCACGCCTGGTTTGCTCGACTGCTCTTGGGTTTCCATCTTATGAGAGGGATTAAGATTGACTGATTTTGTTACCCAGAAATTATCAATGGGAGTTCAGAATATATGATGGTAGGGGAGGAGATGAGGGCAAGAAGAGAGAAGCTACTAGATAAGACCGGCACGATTCCCTGGCCCCACCTTCCAGGTAGCCTCGGTCCCACTTCATTTTTATTCTTTTTTGCTAATTGTTTTGGTGATACCACTGGCACTAATTAACATTTTTAAATATATTATTTATTATTTAACATTTTAATAATCCTATTAATAATTGAAAGTTTGGCTATGGACCGGTTTACCATACTTATCAACTTAGGATTCTAGAAATAATAGGCTTATATATTTGTTACGATAAGACATTCTCATATTGATTTGTATTATTCATGAAAGACAAAATATTTATACAAACTAAAGGATACGACTGTTAGCTTGGAGAAAAGGGGGCTATTGTGTTTCTCAAGCATATCAAACAAGTTACCTAGAGTCGTGAAAAGATAATGTGGACTCCCAGTTTGGTGAAGATTTCGGGAAGTTGATCGGAGGATTGGATGTCAAGTGTAGCAATAGTGTTGGCTTGAACTTGATCACGAATGGCATGGCATTCTCGATATGCTCTGTGCACACCTACAACATCGGGTTGGATGCAATGCATAGAGTTGCTTGATTGTCACACTAAAGTGTACATGGACGAGACAAAATGGCGCTAAGGAAGAGAAGAAGGAAGCAAAGCCAAATAATTTCGCAAGTCGTAGTGGTCAATGCACGCTGTTCAGATTCAATTGAATAATGGGACACTATATGTTGCTTCTTAGCTTTCCAAGAGAACGAAGATCTACCCAATATAATGAAGACATCAAAGAGGGGGCATCTTGTAAGACCATATGGTGCCATTTATAGATTCTTGTTCTGTAGAGCTGTTGTTAGTATCTAGTCGCTAATTTTGCTATATCGGGAACGAAACTGGTTTGCATCCTAGATGACCAGTGTTGGTGAGTAGACCAATTACATACTTGTGTTGAGAATGACACAAATTAGCCGGAGTACGTGTGATCTCGATTCCTAGAAAGAAAAGAAATCAAGGTCTTTTGTATGAAAACAAGAGTTAAGATACAGCCTAAATTGAGAAATAAAGTCCGAATGATCACCAACAATTATTAAGTCATCAAGATAACCTAGTGCATGCACAATAATACATTATTTGATGAAATAGAATAAGCAGCATAAGGCTGAACAAAACTATATTTTGTTGGAACCAATTTTTAATAAGTATCGTGCTGGGTTTTTTCGGACAAATTTTTGGTGGGCTTCAACCATCGTGAACACTGAAAAATGGAAGCATTGACTCCATCTTCGCGAGTACTTAATCATGGTATACTTATTTACTAAAGTTGGATTCCGAATGTATGATATAATGTTGTTCGAAGTTATGTGTACGGAATACAAACTTGGGAAGTATGGACAAAAATGTGGTCTCATGTCGACAAAAAGATAATAACTCGTATAGTATGTAAAGAATAAATATGCTTAAAGGTCATGCCCTTTGGTTCACTACCCAATTTCAATGGGGAGCGGGCATAGCTAAACGGACCACATGCGCGTGTCTCCGGCTTCGGACCCGAACATCCGGCTTCGGACCCGAACATGGACCTGATCTTTGGGCTTTTGGGATCATGACGAGAATGAAATGGGTTGATGGTGTTGGGCTGAAACCTGTTATTATGGGTTGTAGAAGTCAAACCAAATATCAGTCACCTTAATGCACAAATCGAGAATGCAAATTCAGATTTTAAATTGGTAAATTTACTTAAGTACCCCAAACTAAAGGGGGTGGTAACTTTGTACCACAAACTTGTAACATGAACTAATTCTTAGTTGGTCTAGTGGTTTTGGTGCTAGACTGCCCGGAGATTCGAGTTCGAATCCTCCTGAAGACATGTATGGAAAATTTGGTATTGGGAGGGTATCCCCTTAAATGGGGCACTACTATATATGCCCTATTCGGACGTAGGCAAAGTCGAACCGGAAACGTAACCTTTCAAAAAAAAAACTTAACATGAATGAAAATACCCCAATATTCAGTATACATGGTGATGCGGGGGTGAAGCCGTAGTTTCCGATCTAGACTGAAAATCCACGAACTGTCTTAGAGAACAAATCTCGGGTATGAATCACAGGGGAGATTTTGTATACTAGACCGAGATTTGTGAAACTTCGAACCAAAGAACGTGAATTTGATGGATTGATAATGGAAAGATAAGAAGATTATTATATGGAATGAAATCAATGGAAATATAGGAAGATACAAACCAAGATATTCCCGCAAAGAACCTTGACCAATTATGTGTGAAAACTCTTTAACGAATAACTTACCTTCACCCTTACTTTTTTGAACCGTACGCAAGCCTTCTAAGACAAGCACAAGGAGGGACTAGAATTGACGATGAGCACCAACCTTTAAGAAGATTAACACACTCAAGCACAACCTAACAAGGACTCACAACGATTCAATCAAAAACTCTCTCTTTTGATTGAATCGAAATTAATAAAACACAAACTTCGTAAGTGAAGTTGCAAGTATCTCACAATTTTGTGAAAATAATAATCAAATCAATCTACCTAATAATCTCTCCCTCTAAGGCTATTTATTGAAAAGATTCTCATATAAAAGATAAAAAAAATCTAACTAAAGATAATTATAAAAGATAGGATAAAAAATAACAAATACCTTTAGATTGTTTTAGAGCTTAAAGGTATTAAAATAATAAAAGATAAGTACCCAGGTCGAGATCTAGTCGATAATACGCAACAATGGAGAATCTCGGTCTTCTCTCGGATACTCCCATGTTTGCAATTTGCAAGCAACCTCTCCTTGAGTGCCTCCTGTTCTTGACTTAGTGATGGCTTCATGTAATGTAGGTGCTATCAAAGATGGTCTCACATCACATGGTAACACGGTGCCATAAAACTTTACTCTGGAAAAAATTCCGACAAAGAGGGTGACTTGTCATCCTAGTGACATATGAGTTGAATTTTTTTGAAATAATAAAAAGGAAAACAAAAAGGAAAACAATTTGTAGTTGATTCATCCTTCACTCGAATTCTTAATCGTTTTTACCAAAAGCTGAGGTCTACTGGTGGGCTCTCAACATTTCTCTTTCCTCCCTTCTCAATCTCCCTCTTCTACCTCCTTCAATGGCTGCTCAAGACCTTAACATTCCTTCGTTTCTCCCACCTTACCCCGAGGTAATTAACTAAAGTTGACTCTTACCCTTTGCAATTCACCTCCGATTACCCCAACATTTTGACTTAAATTCATTTTATTCTGCTCATAGGGAGACATATATCGTTTTTCCTAAATCAGGGCTTTCAATTTTGATGATTGTTGTTGTTTTTTGTTTTAAAGATGATTTACGCATCATTGATGCGTCGAACGAGAATATGTGGTCGAACAAGATGTCAATTTCAGGCTACATAGAAGCGAGGTACAGGAATCTTCTAGTTGGTCACTCCACCTTCTCATACACCATTTGAACAAAATGAAGGATAGTGGTGAGCTCATATTTTGGATGAACAAGTACAGGAAACCCGACCCAAATTTCGTTCGCCGTGGGCAAGGCGGGCCTCCTAAGACTAAGGATGAAGAAATCCCTAATCGATTTACCAATTTGATGATGAATCGGCTGTAAATTGTTTTTCTTTTTGTTTTGCATTTTTTTGAATTAAAAAAAATCCAACTCAAATGCTACCAGGATGACAAGTCACTTCTCTGTTGGAATTTTGATCGGTGTAAAATTTTATGGCATCGTGTTACCATGTATATTGAAGATTGGAGTATTTTTATTCATGTTACAAGTTTGTGGTACAAAGTTACCTCCCCTTTATTTTGGGGTGTTTTAATTAATTTTACCTTTTAAATTCGAAAATTCTAATACAATGGGAATATCCGGAGTTACAAATCTCGGATTAAAAGCGTTGTAAATACGCTGATCTTCTTTGTCTTCTCACTTTGCCTATAAAAAAGAAAGCTTCATCCTCTCATTCCAACACACCAATAAAAACACAAATGACATAATGTCTCCTCCTCCTTTTTTTAAGTCTTACAAAAACAAGAGTGTTACACAAAAGTAGTTCGACAGATTTCGAAAATCGTTACAAGACTTGAATCTAGTGCAGTTTTATCCTGGGATTCAAAACGTCATTTCAACCATCGTAATCAAAGGCGTTTTAGGAATTAAGGACATATTTCTCCTATCTCGACTCTATACACTAACAATATTGTTTTTCCTCTTTTTCGTTGTCTTAATAGTTTAATCGGAAGAATCCACGAACAACATTCCTACATATATATGTAAAGCCGAAACAAGTTTTGAAAACCAATTAGGAGGATCTTGTTGAAGTTAATAAAGGGACTTTCGAAGGCGACAAACCTAACGAGGATATGGTGGTATAAATCCAAGAGGAAAAGACATGTAAACTTC
This sequence comes from Fagopyrum esculentum, assembly GCA_033239045.1. Classification (NCBI taxonomy): domain Eukaryota; kingdom Viridiplantae; phylum Streptophyta; class Magnoliopsida; order Caryophyllales; family Polygonaceae; genus Fagopyrum; species Fagopyrum esculentum. The sequence goes on along the minus strand of BSUD01000007.1, from coordinate 5,469,463 downwards.
ATCGGTTCGATCGTCGTGGAAGAACGCAATGTGAAATCAATCATATGGAGTTCCCGGTGTTTGATAGAAGCAACTATGAAGAAAAGTTTGAAAGTGACAAACTTAGCAAAATGAGCAAACATATAAAAAAAACACATTATGCGTGCACCCCAACCTCGCGTGCCTCAGGATGCGGATGCTCTTAGTGTTTGGGAAAACTCCGCGTTCCCGACTCACTTCGAGTATATATAAACGGGTATTTTATTGCGCACTCACACTCGAACAAAATCTCACTTACAAGCTCTCTTTAGAAGCCTTTTATTACTCTCTTCTGGGTGGAGTTACACAAATGTGGGGTGGCCTCCCTTATTTATAGTCATGGCCACCTCCTCTACGGAAAGGTTCCGGAACTCGATTCTCCTAGCTAATTCCGGAGCCTTCTTACACAATCCTATACAACTCTAGAACTCTCCTTAGATTTCTAATCTAGTCTACATGGTTCCGTCGAGTTCTAGATGTCTCCATCATCTTCCGCCTCCTTCCGGAAAGTTCCGTTACCATCCGGAGTATTCCACTTCATTCAGGAGGTCCCACCATATTCCGGAGTGTTCCATCACCCTCCGAAATATTCCGCCTTCTTCCGGAATATTCCTTCGCCTTCCGGAGTGACCCATTATCACAATATTTATACTTGAAAATATAAATTAGCCTACAATTCCTCCCTTAATTCATATTTCCAAATATCTCCACAACATACGAAAATCTCACCTTCGTCTGCTTCTTAGTTCCAGTGTCACTACATCCCCCTTTTCGCACCGCTCTTCCATCTAAATTGCAAATATTCTTCTCATCCTTCCGGCCTCGCATCACCAAGCATCTCCCCTTGAAAACCTTGTACCATCTCCTTGTGCCGACGATCCTATAACCCTCCATCGTCATTGCTCCCAACGAGATGACATTCACGTTCGCCGATGACACATACCTCACATTGTGTAGAGTATGACTTGTACCGTTATGAAGCCTCATCCTCATGCTTCCGGTACCTTCTACCTTCAACTTTTCACCACTCACCGAGTTGAAGTGACCAAACTCTCCACCAATCTTCAAGGTCAAATAATGCTTGGTCTCTACATACATGCATTGAGGCGGCACTGCCCATCACCCACTTTGACTTGGCAGTCTCCTCACCCGTCGACAAGTAAACATCACCATAATCAACTTCACCAACTTCATTGACTTCACTGACCACATTTGTGTGGGAGCCCCCTCTCTTCTTTCCCGGCGACATCTCTCTCAACTTCTTTAAGTCCTCCCTCATCCGAGGACATCGGGCTTGCATGTGACCCTTCTCTCCGCGGCAGAAGCACTCAACCTCACTCCAATCTCGTCGCGAGCCCGATCTCTGCCCCTGGTCATCATGCCTCCTCCCCGTTCTCGCTCTCCTGCAACTAGTATGCGATCTTCTCCTTTGTCGGTAGCATCATTCTTCATCATCACCTCACTCTCCCGCAAGGCAGCGACCACCTCATCCAAAGTGAGAGACTTCCTTCGTACAAGTAACGTTTGCACCAAGGACTTGTAGGACTTCAACAATGATGCTAGCAACAACAACGCTTGCTCCTCTTCTCCAATCTTGTCATCAGCATTCAACAATTGACATACTAGTTGATTAAACGAGTTAATGTGGTCATGAAGATTACCTCTTTCCTCCATCTTGAGCGAGTAAAACTCCATCTTCAAGCACAACCGGCTGGTCAACGACTTTGACGCGTAGATGCTCTCGAGCTTCTCCCACAACGCCTTCGGTGTGGTCTCCTTCAACACACCGTACTTCATCTAGGGAGCCAACGCCAACCGAGTTGTACTTACCGTCTTCCTCTGGATGCTTCTCCACTTCTCCTCGCTCATCGATCTAGGGTTCTCCTCCTCTAGGGCTTGGTCAAGACCCTGCAACACCAGTAGGTCTTGAATCGTAATCTGCCACAAAGTGAAGTTGATCTTCCCATCAAAGAGTGGAATCTCGAACGCCCTCATCGCTTCGGCCGCCATCGCGCCAATCACGAGATTCAATAAGCAACAAAGTTTACCCGAACACCACCACCGCAACCTCGGCTATGATACCAGTTGTTGGAGAAAACTCCGCGTTCCCGACTCACTCCGAGTATATATAAAAGGGTATTTTGTTGCGCACTCACACTCGAACAAAATCTCACTTACAAGCTCTCTTTAGAAGCCTTTTATTACTCTCTTCTGGATGGAGTTACACAAATGTGGGGTGACTTCCCTTATTTATAGTCATGGCCACCTCCTCTACGGGAAGGTTCCGGAACTCGATTCTCCTAGATAATTCCGGAGCCTTCTCACACAATCCTATACAACTCTAGAACTCTCATTAGATTTCTAATTTAGTCTACATGGTTCCGTCAAGTTCTAGATGTCTCCATCATCTTCCGCCTCCTTCCGGAAAGTTCCGTCACTATCCGGAGTATTCCACTTCATTTAGGAGGTTACACCATATTCCGGAGTGTTCCATCACCCTCCGAAATATTCCGCCTTCTTCCGGAATATTCTTTCGCCTTTCGGAGTGACCCATTATCACAATATTTATATTTGAAAATATGAATTAGCCTAACACTTAGGTGAGCACATGCGCAACCCGTATGCGTTTGTACGGGGCGCATGCGTAGCTCGTGTGCGTTGACTCGTAGCGTCGACCTAATGTCAATTTCGATTCCGACCAAATATCAATTTTGTTTTAAATATAAGAAATGTTTTGGGAAATACCTTAATTGATGGCATATTGGCATTTACTCGATCAAATATTCACCAATCTCAGAATCAGATTATGAAAATGACATAGATATATGCCACAATTGACCAATCAGATATGGTTATCTGGACAACCTGGTGGGCCATCACAGATCCATCTCAGAGCTCATCCAGTCGTCCATTTACATATTCAAATCAACGGTCTAGGATTACGATCCGTGTGAATCGATCCCATTGGTCAAAATTTCCAGCAATTTACTCCCTCTTTCTCATCTTTATATACGACACAACAGTCCTTTTCCTCTCATCTCCCGCTTAAACCTCATATAATTGCTTCCCAGTTCCCAATCAATCGAAACAAACTCCGATCAAGCTCCGACTAAGGAATTCAATCGCGAGCCATGGCTGGAAGAGGGAAAATGCTCGGATCTGCAGCATCGAAGAAGGCAACTTCCCGTAGTAGTAAAGCCGGTCTCCAATTCCCCGTCGGTCGTATTGCTCGTTTTCTCAAGGCCGGCAAGTATGCCGAGCGTGTTGGTGCAGGCGCTCCGGTCTATCTCGCAGCTGTCCTCGAATACCTCGCTGCTGAGGTATGAATAGGATTCGATTTGTATTTGTCGTTCCGTTGCTTCTGTATCTTTGAATTAGGGTTAATTTCTGAGATCGAAGTGTTTTAGATCTGATAAATTCCAACTGTTGAGTTTCTTGGATCCGAAATTTGAATTGAGTTTGTTGTTTATAGGTTTTGGAGTTGGCAGGAAATGCTGCAAGAGACAACAAGAAAACGAGGATTGTGCCTCGTCACATTCAATTAGCCGTGAGAAACGACGAGGAGTTGAGCAAGTTGCTCGGTACTGTAACTATTGCTAACGGTGGAGTTATGCCCAACATCCATAACCATCTCCTCCCCAAGAAAAGCGGTTTCTCGAAGCCTAGTTCCGATGATGATAACTGAGCCTACAAATCTTTGAATACTATGGCATTTGTAGATTTGAACAGATGTCTGTTCTCTAGGGTTCTTTCTGTTAGATTTGTCTACCTTGGAGGAAAATCATCTGTTCATGCTGTAGATTTTGATGTTACAGATGGATTTGCTATGGTGCATAAGCATCTTGGTTACAAAGATTGATTTTTGCATCCAGATTTGTCAATCGATCTTTACATTAATCATACTATCAAAGATACAAACAGTTTGCATATTTGCTGCTGTTGTTAATCACGCTGGTGTTCTTCTTTGACTCATCATCATCTCCTCTTCTTCATATGCTGCACTAGCAGATATATAATAAGTAGCTAAAAATACGGCATGAATGAAGCAGATGACTCCTCCTATTGCCAATGCTTGCTGGTGTGAGAACCCACAAGTATTCTGCGGTCTTGCATTTGACATTGTCCCTAAGATCAGTGATGAGAAGGCGATTATGAGGGTGATCCTGAAAAACAGGCACATATATGAGTTGATGTAATGTTTTCTGCTAGAAAGTGATTAGCTATAAGAATTTACCATGACAAAATAAGAGACCCAGCTGCTATCTGCTTGTTAGGAGATGATCTTTGCAACTCTTCCCTAGAAAATATACAAACACACCCGACAAGAGCGTTTGCCATTGCGTGAGCTACTGCTATCAATATAGTAGCTCCCAATCCGAGCTTGTATGCCTTATAACTTGGCTCGCGGCACTCAAATACAGACACCTTCGTAAACCCTTCCTGTTGCACCAAATAATCTGAGTTTTACTTGTTGCCTTATGACAAATTCCGGTGATTCAATGATTTATAAACTTACCTTGTTTTGAGCTAATTGAGCCTCAATGCCGAGTATCCCTGCAATGATATCCATGACCACAACTAGAAGGCATATGTTAGGGCCAATGGCCTTTACTATCCTTACCATCTTCCTTAAGAAGCGACACCAATGCGGCTATATGGCAATTGTTGATCAGATAATTAGGTTCCTGGTAGTTGTAGTATTGTAGATGCATTAGAATAATTTTGGGTTATAATTGCTTCTGATATGTTCCTTGCAGGATTCTTGATCTGGTGAACAAGGAAAGAAGGGTATCACCAGCAAAGTAGTTGTATACAATCAGTAACAGCAGTGTGGAGTTTTGTTTTGTTGGGCCTGACTTTGTGAGTAATTTGGGCCAGATTATATTCCGTTAGCCCAAAATGGAGATAAGTATAAAACAGGTGTCTGAAAAATCCTGCTTCCTCTTTGTCTAATTGGATTCGATCATCAACAATACAACATTATGGCCTAGAAAAGTTCGAATTCAACATAATCCGAAAAAAGTGGATTCGAATTTGATGTTTATCCGAATATTTTTTTTAATGGTTGATAAGTAACTCCCGGTTCGAGTTTTTCCATACATGTCGTCAGAGGATTCGAACTTGATTCTCCATACTAACCACTTAAAGAGTCTAGCACCTAAGCACGTCCGCGGGTCGGACCCGCCGGGTCAAGGGTCCGGGAAGGGTGACCCGGACACGGACACGGACCCGTCTAAAGGACCAACCCGCCGGGTCCCGGGTCAGACCTGACGGGCCGGCGGGTTGACCCTCTTTTTTCAAAGACAACTTAAAAAAAGAAAAAAAAAAGAAGAGAAGAATTGGGCTTGAACCGGAATCCCGGTTGCCTACGTATCCTCTCGGGGAGGAGGAATCAAAGCCCACGTATTTCTCTTACCTTTGTTTATATCCCCGATTGGCTCTTACCTTAGTCGTCGGACTCTCCCACCGATACATCCGACGGCGTTTGCTGCCGTTCGTCGTCATCTTCGTCGCCTTCCTCCGCCGATAGGTTGTTTCTTTGTGTTCGCATTTCCGCTTTCCTCCAATCGGCTAGTAGGACTTGTGCCTCCAACGTCTCGGGCAACATGTTTGATCTCGTCGGATCGAGAACCTTTCCACTTCGGCTAAAGGTTTGCCCAACCGCTACCGTTGAGGCGGGAATGACGAGAATTTGTGCCGCGATCCTTGAGAGGGTAGGGAACCTCATTCTCTCCGGTCGGCTCCACCACTCTAATATGTTGAAATCCTCTTCTTCTTCATTGCCAAACTCAAAAGAAATGGTTAGATATTCGTCGAGTTTCGAATGAGAACTCGACGTGATTTTTGCCCTTTTCGGGCCAAACAAATCTCTAGCAATTGATTTAAATTTAGAAGTAGTTGAAGATGAAGGACGAGGAGGGGGTTGAAATGATTGACCTTGATCGAAAACACGATATTGAACCATTAAATCATCAAATAATTTTCTAATGCTAGCAAGTATGGTAGAAACATGACAATCGAGATGTTGTTCTAAATCTAAAAAATCATAATAACTTTCTAAAAATTGTTTTAAACCATCCATTTTACGTATAGGATCTAACACAAATGCAACAAATATAATATCATCGGGAATAGTCGTATAATAATCTAACCATTTACTTAGCATTGTATAAATAGCTTGTGAAATAGAATCAATTAAAAGACCTTGTTGAAGTGCAAATGTAATATTAATTGCTACATAACAAAATATGTTTGAAGTCGGTGTATAAACATACCTAAAAGTATTAGTACCATCATAAAAATATTAAAAAATCTCCATTCCATCCCTTGCTAAAACCCAAGATTCTCCGAAAACAAAATCACCGTCAATATATTGTGCGGCAAAACCACTTAAAAGATCTCGATATTCATATGATTCGAAAATCATTTTGTAAGTAGAGTTCCATCTTGTACAAACATCTTTTGTAAATTTTTTAGGATAAACACCATTTTGTTTACAATATGCATACCATTTAGTACGTACACTTTTTTTAGACCAAAATTCATTAAGAAATTTTCGAATAGGTTGTACTAAATCTCCAACATATGCTAAACCGTCTTGAACACACAAGTTTAAAATTTGAGCGGCACACCTAATGTGAAAAAATTTAGCTTCAATCGTCGGCTTACAATAGTTGGTTAAATCTCTAATGGAAGCCGTGTTAGCGGAGACGTTGTCAAAACCGATTGAAAAAACTCGTGAAACTAATCTATATTCTTTCAAAACATTTGCAATCAAACGGGCAATGTTTTGGACGGTGTGTTGTTCATTGAAAACTCGTAATGCTAAAACTCTTTTGTTTAAAATCCAAAATTTATCAACAAAATGAAAAGTAATACCCATATATAATTTTTTTTTTTGAAAATTGTCGGTCCAAATATCACTACAAATAGAAACTTGAATATCACCATTTTCCATAAAATATTTAATCAAATTTTCTTTACGCATTTTATATTTAAGCATCATTTTTCTTTTAGCGGTTTGACGAGAAATCGGTTTATATGCGGGTTGAGCATGATGTTGCATCCAATCATTAAAACCAACATTTTGTGCAAAACTAAATGCTAAAGAATCTACGGCTAACATTTTCGAAAATGCATCCATAGACGAAGCATGATCATATGTAAACAAAGAAGGAGGTTGATTAGAGGTAGATGCGTACCCAGTTAGTTGTGTTTGCCCTCGTACCATTCCCATTTTTTGGGATGCTTGTTGCTAATATGTCTCTTGTAGTTCCCGTAACCTTCTCCCTTTTTGTGCTTGTATTGTGTCGAACAAAAATTGCATTTGGTATAGTAAATCCCGTTAGCATCGGGAGCACCTTTTGTGAACAAAAATCGGAAGACCGCTACCGATAGTTGAGTATTGTTCATCGGCTCCTCCGGCTCCGGGTATTGGGTCTCGGATTCTTGGGTGTTGAGGAAAGAAGGTGAATCCATGTTGAAATCCTCCTCCTCGTGGATCTCGTGATCTCCACTCAAGAAGCCCCGCCTTATATCCGAACCCGTTGGAGGACCGCTAACGGAATGACGTCCTCGGCTAACACCTCCGCCGGATGAAGGACCGCTAACGAAACGTCTTCCTCGGCTAGCCATCTTTGTTTGAATGTAGTAAGAGTTGTAAAATGAATAATTAAAAAGAAAATTAGAGAATGAGATTAGGAGAGTAATTGAATGTAAGCGTTGGAAATTATGGAAAGATTGAGTAGATGATTGTATGAGAATTGGTGTGAGATAAAATGAATTGGGTTTGGGGTATTTACATAAATGTTTTTGGGTTAAATTTAATATTTTTTTAAAAAATATTTCGATTTTATTTTTGGCTAAGTTTTTAAAAAAGTTTTGATCGTTGGACGGGTCGACCCGCCGGGTTACCCGTCATGGTCAGCGGTAAGGATCACCTCGACCCTTACCCGCATCCGTAACCCGACGGAACCCGGACCCGCCGGGTCACGGGTAACTCGTGACCCGTAGACATGTTTGATGTATTGAACCGCTTTCCTTTCTAAAAAAAAATTCTCCAAAGTTACGATTTATAAAAGATATTGGTATATACCAATATACCAATCATTATAATACTCATAAACCTCGATGTCACTCGGAAATATATCTTCACGCCTTGCATAGGTTCTCATACTTATATTAAACTAGTCCTTATAGTAAATTGAAAGAATTGCGTGAGGTAAGCTCTTTTTTTATGAACTTTTGTTTTGTATACCCTCTAATTTTTATCACTCTAATTTACTTACCACTATTATTCAATTAAGGGCATATATACTTAATGAGTTTATGGTATAAATACTCTTAATAGAGTAATAGTGGTAAAAGGCTTAGTTAGCCATTTTATCCTACGATATTTTGATTTTCTATCATAGGTAAGAATATAAAGAGAAAAGTATTATAATGAATTATATATTGGTATATATTAATACAAAATATGATTTGGTATAGAGTTCTAGTTGTGGCATATTTTGTAACCAATAAAAATATTCTATAATCTTTAGTAATGATAAGAATCTCTAGTAGATTATATAAGGGCATAAAATCTATAAACTACTATATTTATTGTAAATTGATGTATAATCTCATTGTATTTATATGTTGGGTCCCGATATAAAGTATATGGGTATTTATAAACCCTACTTCTTACAATATTAATTTACCAGAAACGATAATATATTGATTGGTAAATGATGGCTCATATTCACACGTACCTAATATTGACGTGGAATACAATTAGTTTCAAACAAAATAATAAATACATACCGACAATAAACAAATTAAAACGACATTTTCCAATGGAATTTTTCCTATGTGGGATATTCTCACAATCAACTCAAAATCGTCCGTCTAGTCCAATTTACATTTAACAGCATCTCTCGAGACAGACCAAATCACTCAGAGACGGAACATCCTAACACTCATTGCCCAAGTCCTCGATCATATTAATAACTTCAGTGAAGTTTGGGTGTGTTATAATATTAGGGTATGAGAAAATTGGTGATACGATGAATATTTAATTTCTGTGAGAAAATTGGGTAATACGTTGGACACATACCCGATTCATGAGCAATTTTGAATTCAAATTATCCAATTCATTAACAATGTCAAATTCAAATAATTTGATTCATAAACAATTTCCAATTACCACATTCAGAATTTACTAAGGTTAATCAATGGTTGAACAATAGTTAATATAAATTAAAACACTAATTACCATTAAAAAGTAAATTATGAAATCTTTTTTAATTAAGAAGGCTACTTTGTTAACTAGATTATAAAAATGTTTAATTTTTCACCTATTTCAAAAAGGCCACTCTCTTGTTTCATCCATACAAATGAATAATTTATAAATTTATAAATAAAATTAAAATTTTTTTTCTTAGTATCCTTCAAGTTTGAACTTTTTCTATTGATATCCATAAGGATTTAAATTTCCTCCAAATACCTTTCTTATTACATGTCATTAAAATTTAATTATAAATAAAAATATTTAAAAAATTAATAACTATTTCTGAAAAAAAAACTACTTATTTTTATTTTATGTTTTTGAAATAGAAATAAAT
>BSUD01000007.1:5414126-5458651 GCA_033239045.1 Fagopyrum esculentum | reverse complement strand
AAAAAAAAAAACAACATTTAAATATGACACAAGAATCTCGTGCATTTTGGTGAATTATTTCACTCCGAGCCTAAAACGGAAAATTCTTTTGAAGTTTCGTTTACTTTGGCGAAAGATCCAAAACAACATTTAAATATGACACAAGAATAATAATATAAAAAATTTAATAAATCGTAGAAAAATTTTTATAAATGAGAAGCCACAACCCATTTTAAAACGATTTTTCTCAAAAAAAAAATTTTTTTTTTTTTTTTGGAGGGTGGGGCGGATGCCCCACCCTGACCCCCCAAGGGCCGCCCATGTTTGTACGTCCTTATGAATCAATATCGGTACAAATTTAAGTTTAAATGCAAAATTTGTTAGAATTTAAATTATCGTTTAAAAATATCTTAAATCGTGTTTGTTCTTACAAAATTAGTTGGAATGATTACATGTAATATATAAAGAATATCTTGTGAATTATACATAATTTTTGTAATGGTCAATCAATGTTGGAGATATAGATATGATTAAGTTTCTATCTATAAATTACGAACATTCCAAATCTAGTATAGAAGGTAGATTGATTACTTCTCCTATTATTAAGGGCTAGTTTGGTAAACGTAAGATTACGTAGATGAAGATGAGAGGAAGATAATTATTTAGATGAAGAATTATGGGGATGAAATTGTTTAAGATGATGAGTATGAAATTAAATGAATGGAGTGTTTGGTAAAATTAATATAATTCTAGGTAAAATTACGAAAAGGTACGTGTTAAATTTTTTTTATAGATGAAAGAGATGAAAAAATGAGGGGTAAAAGTGAGATTTAAGCTTCAATAATCTTCGTAATCCTTATAATCCAACTTTTACAGGATTACAAAATTCTCATAATCTAATTTCCATAATCTCCGTAATCTAACATTTTTAATATCCTTAATTCTCTTACCAAACGAGATTACGAGAATTATTTCTTTCTTTTAATTCTCATAATCTTAATCTCCTTAATTTTTCCTCCTACCAAACGGAGCCTAACTTGTTTTAGGATTGAACTCATTGGGTTTATGTGTTGTGCTTGAGCCTAATGCGCATGTGTACTCGTATGCACAAGATTTCCGCTTTATTGTGGACTAGTGTCAACTAGGTATGTACGTAGTTGCACTTGCGGGTTTAAAGTAGGATATTACGTGCGTAGTATATAAAATCAAGGAACGACTCTTCTTACCCCAAATAGGTTTCAGGATACAATCTCAACAAATTTATGTGTTGGACTTAACCCTAATGTTTATGTACGCTCGTATACGCACGATCTTGCTGGACCTACTTTAAAAATAACACCCTTTTCTGGAATGACTAATTTGTAGTTTTTTTTTGGGTGTTAGTGACTAATTTGTGTTAAAACTTAAAACTCTATAAATAAATTGGGATCAAATATTTGACTATTTTAGTTACACAAGTTTCGACGACTAGTGAACGTCTCATACATGGTCATGTTGTAGTATATCATTTTATTGAAAGTTTACGTATATAGATAAAGGAGAGGATTTGCAAAAGAGGGGGGGGGGTCTTCTGACCAGAGTCAAACATAATCAGAATAAATCCTGAAACAGGGAAAAGGGAGAAGCGGGGGATCAAATAAAGTGGATTCTGAGAATTATAGCCCACAACAGGGACTCCTGGGAATGGTCTTTCCAATAGTGAGAGGTGACGTTCTTGATATAGAGGATGATGGTGGCGGTGCAAGTGGAGGCAAAGGTGAAATTGTTGTTGTAGATCAGATTGATCCTAGCCTTCCAGGTGTAGTAGATGAATGTTGTGATGTATGAGATCCGAATACTAGAGATGAGGCTGCGTTTAGTCATTTTTTTGAGAGCTAAGTCAGTTCCAAAGGTTGTGGCGAGTCTCGTCCTCAGGGTGATTCATACAAAGCTTGCAGGTGCCAATGGTGATGAGGTTCCATTTGAGAAGCTTTGCAAGAGTGAGAAGTCTTTGGTGTCCCGTGATCCAAGAGATGAAGCTACATTTAGGAATGTTAAGGTCCTACCAAATAATGTTGAACTTGATGGGATAGGGAGAAGGGTTAGGACATCTAAAATAGTTGTAAGCCTTTGCAGAGGAGAAAAATCCATTAGGGTTGATGATGGCGTCAAGGCGACTACTCGCAGCTCTAGAGGGAGGTAACTCGTCGTGAACTTTGAGGATCATGTTCCAATGGTGGCTGTAAGAGTAGTTGGTAGAGCATTTCTAAATGGAATTGTTCTTGAGGATGTTCTTGGATCCACAAACACCAAATGTTGCTATTATTAGAGGCAAGGTCAAATATTAAGCGAGAGAGACAAGCCTTATTCCAAGAGAGAAGCTCTTTGAAACCGAGACCACCATCACAACGGGGGAACAAACAATGCTCCAAGCAACTAGAGAACAACTACTACAATTCTTGCCAGACCAAAGAAAGGAGTGGAGGAGGCTCTAGACTTTGTGGAGAATAAAGGCGGGGAGAAGGAACACTGAACTTCAGTAGTAGTGATGGACTTGAGGATAAACGAGATAATTTGCATTTTCCCAACGTAAGAAAGAAGCTTGGCGCTCCAGGATTGCATCTTCTTATTAATGTTATTAATGAGAGGTTGGTAGTCAGAAACGTTCAATCTCTTACTCCCAACAGGAACACCAAGTTAGTTGAAGGGAAGAGATCCACAAGGATACCAAGAGATTTGATGATACGATTCTGGGTGAGGGTGAGAAGACCACCAAGAAAGATTGTCGATTTAGAAATGTTAATCTTTAGGCCATAAATGTTCCAGAAGGAGTCAAGAGCATGTTTCAAGGTAAGGATAGAGGTGAGATCACCCCGACAAAAAAGCATAAGGTCGTTAGCAAAGCATAAGTGGGTAATGTGAGGGTTGTGGCATGGGAGCCCTTGGGTCGTGAACGGTTCCTCCACATTGCTCCTGAAACTCGTGTATTTGCTTATGAGTGAGTTTTCTTGTCCGAAAACTTTATCCTCCTTAATTACCAAATAAACTAATTGAATCTCTATTTTGCTATTATTTTACTTAAATTATTTAATTTTAAATTATCAAAACTCAGTGTTACTCAATCTTAATTACTAAATTTTAAATATGAATGAGTTGGGTAAGTAGACAACTTATGTAATGGTGTGTACAAACTAGCCTCATTTTGTATCTTGTTAACAAACTAGGCCCCTCTATAATTTACAAAACAGATTAATCAAATAAATATATCAGATTCCATAGATTTGCTGAAAAACCCTCTTTCCTAAATTGTTGTATTAATTAGCTTAATTAAAACACATTAATATTTATTTGAGGCGTTAAATAAGGGAATAAGCGTTGAACAATTTCTATTAATTCATTGAATATCAATTAGACGATGTTTGAATAATCATTCTGGACGCCGTTGTTGCTTCATCCGAGAGCTTATGTTCTTGCGTTCTTCAACATTGAAGCTATTATTTGTCATCTTCATTCCTTCTTAATCGTTCGATAGAAATCGATGAAATACATAAGGCGCTTGGATTCAGAAACATACTGATTGTGTTCATCGCTTTTTTCATCCGACAACCTTTACGCCATTGTTGGTCCTTTATATCTACTCATCATCATCGTTAGATATCGAGCATATACACAAGACGGTTGACTTCAACTACATATCTGTTTTTGTACCAAATAGATGTGTATGTACTAGGTAATTTGTACTTATCCGGCGTTTTTTTGCAATTTATTTGAATTTACACCTACTTATTATCGGATTGTGGTTCAATGAACTATTCTATGATTTGGGTGTGATACGTAGTTATCTTGTGTATTAAATATGTAATTATGTTATGTACTATATATGTACTGTAAACATGTTATTGATGTTTATGTAATAGGTATGAGTACTGTTTTCGTGACATTCTATTACGGTGGTGCTTGGGAGTTGAAGAATAATGTATGGGAATACATTGGTGATGTTACAAGCAAACCACTTGCTGTAGATGTATCTTGCATATTTGAGGATTTAAAACATAAGGTTTCCACGCAATTTGGGATATGTGAATCCAACTTTAATGTAAAATTGTCGTACAAGAATCCTTTTAATCCTACGCTAAAGCCATTTGACGTCACCACAACGGTTGATTTGGAAACATTTCTCCAAATAAATGGTCTGCAACAGTTCATGTGGTGTGTGCCAATGTGTGTAACGACAGTTTGTGTTCATAAGTCTAACAATATTGTGACAGTTGATGAGGTACATATTGCAGAACATAATACGACAGGTTGTCTGCAGCTTGATTTATGTACATATTCATCAAATATGTCGGTGACAATCGAAGAAGATCTTACGCCGGGTGACCCACTTGCGATAGTGCCTCGTGTAGATACATATGTACCAGATGTGCATGATTATGAGCTTGTTGTTCAACCTTGTCTGCAAGAGCTTTCTGATCCCGTTCAATTGATTCCAACTTCTCCATTATTTTTGCAACCCAATCCGGCTGAGTTGCTTCCATTCTGAGAGTTTAATCAATAAAGTATTTACATTTTTGAAAAACGCGAAAAATATTTTTTACATTCTGTAACATTATTTTGAATCTTATAGATATGTTTGCCATGTTTCTAATTTATGTATTTAATTATGTACATTGCGACACTGACCTTGGACTATCCGGAATCTTTGCCTCTGTTTTTTCAACACACTTCTCCTTCTTTCTTTCGGGTTCTTTTTCAGGATTTGCATCTATCGTTTCTGCAGATAGGGAGTCCTTTTTTTTGTTCATCCTCTTTGACAATCTACATGACGTTTAACATATGTATTATCAACTACATATATTTTGGATTTAAAAAAAAACTTGTTTTAATAAAATTGACAACCTGAGATGTTTGATAATCGGGCTACTGTTTTCTGCTTTCCTTTTGCCCTTCATCTTTTCAACATCTTTCACCTCCAAATTTGGTTTTTCTGTTTGCATAAATTGTATGTTCAGTACACTCATATACTATGTAATTAATATGTAAATTATTTAACTTACTAGGTGGATTAACAAAGTCATCAGCATCTTCATCATCCTTCAGATTTGATATATTTCTAATCTTTATTTCTGGTATAAGAGGACTACATAACCAAAACCTATCAATAAATATGTGTAATTGTTAACTACATAAAACAAAATAATGTAAAAAAACAGTACATAACGTACCTAAATTCCTTTTTCTTCTCGTGCACAACATTTGACCTTGTAATTATTAAGTCAAACTTTTCAAATCCAACTTCAAACAAGAAATCAATCCTCTCATCTTCTCCCTTTTTTGTCACCCACCTTTCGATGTCATCTGATTCACTGAGTCCTTGAACTGTTTTTATTTCCTTCTTTTCAAGGGTATTTATAATACCCTTAATGTCTGCATACCCAAGAAACGGGTTACCCCCTTTACCAGAATTTGATACCCAACGTAGGTACAATGGTGAAACATTTTCATTTACTAAACTTGCGAATACCCTTGCAAGCTTTGAAATTGAATGGAAAGCAAATATCTGTAGAATGTGTCAAACAAACATAAAATATTTATGCTTTTTTTTTCTGCCATTATCTATATAATGATTATGTATTAAAATATATGGGTATGCACTACATTTCCAATTCATAACTACTGAATGAAAATCAAAATCATCATATATACTTATGTACGTAATTACATCATAATTATGTGGATTTGTACTATATTTTCAATGCATAATTTCTGGTTGCTTTACTGGATAATTCATTTGTAAATAAACCACCAATCATAGTTACACATACCTGAAGCGCAAGTGGAAAACCTCCAATGTTGTAGCCACCACTATTCCTATCTTTTCCAGCCTCACAAGATTGAAGAAACTTCTTAGTGTGGATGAAAGCTAATCTACCCCACGGAAACGAGTTAAAAAGGTCCATATCATTGACCATGTTGATCGTCTGCTGGTTGATTTGGGTTTTCCTATCTTTGGCCACAACAACACATTCCATGAAAAGGATGAGGGCCATTCTATATTTGAATGGGGACTCCTTGAGTTCTTTCATGTATCTTTCTTCCAGATCCTTAGTTGAGCATCGTTCTACACCAACAACAACTTTCATGTTGACATCGGGTGTTTCATCATATGCATCAAAGAAATCCTCCTCGCAGTTAAGTCCCGTTATTTCTTCAAACTCCTTGATTCCAAACAATAGCAGTACCTCTTTGACTCCAAACCACATAGAGTGTTGTCTTCTAGTCTGTACCTCCGTCATCAACATAAAGTGTATGATCTGGTTTGACATTTTCATCCGTGTGTTCATTTTAATTATTGGTGCAAATACCCCATTCTTCATTCTTTTGTTGTCGGAATCAGACAACCCGTCAAGTATCATTGGTATAAGTTGGAGTCGACTGAAGTTGTTAATACGAGCCATCCGAGGGGATTCATTTTCCACCCATCGGTAGGTGAACTGTAAAGGTAAATATAATATGTTGTAATATATTAGTACAATAAACAAAAACTGTATATGATGTAGTATACAATATTTTGACAAACCTTCAGTTGGGGATTGTCTTCCCTATTCATTGTTGCAACATCCTGGGTGTATGTACCTTCCATTTCCTGTTCATTATTTGACTAATCAACACATTTGTATGTGTATATGTAATACATATGATGATATACCCATAAATATGTGTTGTCTATTACATATTGAACTACATTACCTGGACAAGCGAATGTTTTCCAAAACCTGTACATGTAATACCATAATATTTGTATATATATAAACATATTACATTTTTTGCATCAACTTGTGTATATTAGTAATACATATGCTTTCAATTACGTAAGTATGTGCTTACTCATGTACTAATCAGTAGATTTTTTTGTTTATGAAAAACATATGCTTTTAACACCATATAACTTGACAATTACATAAATATGTGCTTACTGATGTGTGCTATGCATATGATGTTTGTCAGTCTCATGCTTGCTTACTCGTACATAATTACAAATAGACCATTACATTTGACTAATTATTGATATGTACATTTATCTAATGAGATACAATTGATTAACAACTACATAATGAATACATTTGGATACCTGTTTGGAAGGACCAGCCCCAAAAGTAGGATGTTCATTCCTCATGTGGGGCTTAATGACCATTCGCTTTTTTCTTGCCATAGTTTTTGTATTATCAATGAACTAATACGATTAGTTGGTTTTGTACCTTATATTGAATGCTATATGTACATATTGTAAATACATACTTTGTATGACTATTACGAGATATAAACGTAACACATCCATGTATGATATCCCATAAACATCTACAATAATATGTAACAAACATGATGCTTGTCTATATATTTGGTTAGTATTTTGAATCATAATCATTTTGCATGTTAATATGTATACATATTCTACATGTATCCAATATAATCTGTTTAAATAATATGTATATATTTGCTATTATTCAGTATAATGTAACCGACATGCATCAACAACAATCAACAATCATTCATTTCCACACCAAATCTATTAAATATCAGGCACATATTAGACATAATTAGTACATACAGCTATAAGTTTGCTATAAACATGTATCAGATTTGTGTATACCATACAAATATAAAATAATATGTAGCTTTTTTCTATATATACGAACATTAAACTGAACATGCAACATCGTCAATAAATTTAGAGTTTCATAACCAGATATATCAAGAACATATCTGGGCATTTATAAACTGAGTAAGTACATAAAAGATTGAACGGGATGAATATTACTCTGTATTTGCCTAGTTTGATTACATATTAAGACAATCAATCTCCATAGAATCAAAAAATTTCCACTGATTACTTTTAATGTTAGCCTACTTCGTTCGTTGGAACAATCATCAAATTCGTGTTTGATTTGTAATAATCTGGTACATAATCGAGTAATAGGTTGCAATAAACTTCATTTCGAACTAAAAAATGTATCTTTTGGTGAGTTGGGGAAGACGATACTGTTAATATGTCTTCAGCGGTCTTCAATGGCGATATGCGTATACTGAGTGTATACTATCCTTCAATGGAGCATGATATAAACGCTTATAAGTATCAGCTTTATTGGATAAGTAGATGTAAACGAAATGTAAGGGGTGAAGACGATACCTTGAAGCGAAAAGGCTGAGAGCTTCTTCAGAGAAGACTTGGACCTTGAATCGCCAAAAATGGAGAAGAAAGAGTAAAGTTAACCGGCGCTTGAAATACGTGATGATGTGTGTGATTGACGGATGTACTCTCTCTCATTGAGGTTGTAGATGGTGCGATATTCTTGGGTACTCGGTTGCCTTTTTTTTAAATTCTATTGCTTATTTAAGGCACGTTTTGATTACCGTTTTAATAAACTGCTCCCCAACTCTCCTATTTTATCTCCTCTGTAATTTATTTAATCTTTATTTATTTGATTAATAATCCTATGGGCCTAGTTAATCTACACTAATAAAAAAGGCCCTATTTCACCAATTTTCTCTTTAAATATCTATGTCGAATACCCAAATTGAATTACACAAATACAACGAAATTGGATCACGTCATACTTTTGTCTAGGTAGGAAAAAATCTAGCTTTTAAGAAAATATATTCTGGACACAATAATTTTGAAGAAATTGGACCTACGAGAAAATTGGCCGCACGACGTCCAGAAAATATCATACAAATCTTAATGTGATGTCATGGTGCATTGCCTCATTGCAACCAAATTTTGATCACGGTCCATATCGAATGGAAAAACATATTCTTTTGCGACCATTATTCCGGTTTGAACCGCTCTTGAACATGATAAACCAATTAAATTAATCTTTACTTGTGTTGGACTAGACCTTTTCATCGGATCATAGCCTTTGTAAGTTTCAAAATTTTGGTCCAGTTCGGAACAAAGTTTAAACTACATTTCTTTTAAGAACGGTCAGTAGACCGGACTTTTAGTCCTTCATTCCGGATAGATCCGGAATGAAAAATGAATACAACATGTTTGATGGATTAGGTTCGTAAAACCAATTGGTATGATAATGAAAACTACATTGGGTTTTGTTCCCTTAAAATTAGACATAAAAAATAAATTAAAATGTGAATAAAATATAAATTAATAAATAAAATATATCTTCAAAGTTTAACTTCAATTTAATTTTATATATACACGATATTTGTGGATGAATTTGTGGTGTGAAATCTATTGGTGACATGTCATTATTTTCGAAAGCGAATGCTCGTTATTTGGTTTTGAATATTCCTAGAATAAATTTGGATTTTGGAATGTTCCTATGTGAAAACTATCTTATATTGTATTTCGCTAAAAATTGAATAATATATAAATTAATAAATAAAATGATTATAGCTTCAAAGTTTAACTTCAATTTAATTTTATGTATACACGATATTTGTGGATGAATTTGTGGTGTGAAATCTATTGGTGATACGTCATTGTTTTCGAAGGCGAATGCTCGTTCCTTACTCAGTTTTGAATATTCCTAGAATAAATTTGGATTTTGGAATGTTCCTATGTGAAAACTATCTTATATAGTATTTCGCTAAAGTTCTAAATTGAGATTGTCATTTTCTATTTTTTCAAAAAACCATCCATTTTTCACCAAATTATGAAGGGGTGAGTTGGCTAAGTAGGCACTCTTTGCCTAAAGCCCAATCGATTTTAAAGACCCATATTAAAATACAAATGTTGTAGCTAGTGAGTATCGAACTCTGTGCGACAGAACCTCCCTCCCACCCTTATACTAGCTGTGTTAATTGAACTTGTGTATTGTCTAGTCGATACATAGTATTAATACACAATTTTCAGTTACACAATGTTAATGCACAATTTCACTTACACAACGTGAATACACAATTCCAAATACACAATACTAATACACAATTCCAATTACACAATATTAATACACAATTCCAATTACACAATGTTTATACACACTTTCAATTATAATGTCAAATTATGTAGTTAACAAGCTCGATCAATTTCAAATTACACAAGTCCGATTGTTTACACAAGGTGGAGTTACACAAACTCAAACGAGTTGCACAACCCCAAAAGTCCGTCATTTACATAAGGTCGAGTTACACAAGTCCAAGTCCATCGAGTTACACAAGTCCAAACCCATCGAGTTACACAAGTCTAAGTTCATCAAGTTACACAAGTCCAAGCCCATTGAATTACACAAGTACAAAGCCCATCGAGTTACACAAGTCCAAGCCCATCGAGTTACACAAGCACATTTATAATTTTATATCCAGTACTTATAAAGTCGGGTGAACTTCTATAATTAATCAAGTTGGAGCAATTTGTGAACTTTCAAAACTCTGAGCCTTTCCTGCAATTCTAAAACCTGGGTCAAAATCTGTAATTAACTTTATAAGGGCATATTTGTAGATTTATAAAAACTGGGTTCATAAGCACAAATGTGAAATATGGATAGTTATTTGTAATTTACCCTAATTTCATCTTAAATCGTTAGGGTTTCTTGCGTGCTTCCTGGTGAGGCAATTCTCCAGCAGATGACCCAAGTTCAGTTCAGCGGCGACAACTTCTTCCGGCAGGCGAGGGGGAGACTCTTTTGGTGGTGACACCCTTAGCGGCGACTCCCTTGGCGTCTAGAGTTGGCGAGGGCGGCAAACAAACCGGCGGCAACTTCTCTCGTATCGCTGAATGTCTTATCGGCGATGCCGATGGGCTTGGGAGGCCATGGCAGCGCAATTCTGGTGCCGGCTCTGGCGCGTCGATAAGGCTTCCCTGGGTGGAGCATCGGAGGCGGCTGGCAGGCGGTGGCACGGCGAAGCCGATGGCATCGGCGTTCTCCTCCTCCAATTTCCGCTATGGCTGAGCCCAAAAAACGCAGAAAACGCAGTCATGGTCGAGCCATGGATGAGCCCAGAAAAACGCAGGCAGTGGCTGCAATCCTCGGAGAAACCCTAATCAAAGGAAGGTGCGGAATCTGCAGATCGATCGACGACAGCTATGGTTTCCAAAAACTAGATCGAAGGTGGAACAAATCAAAATCTAAGGTGCAACAAATTCGTTCAACAAATTGTAATCAAATCGAAAAAATAGGTTGCAAGTTCACGTACATTGTCTTCTCTGACGAGACGGTTTAGACTGTTCCGAACAGTTCCTCCCAATCGAGAAGCAAACTCCGAGAAACCCTAACTAGATGTGGAATTTGGCGATTGAGTTATTTTATAGGGTTTTCATTTTTTAGTTTCCCCTTATTCCTCTTGATTGATTGTTTCAATCTAAAAAAATTCAGGCTGAAAATAGAGGGGTATAGTTAGTCTAAAGTTACAAAAAGTGTCTTAATACACCAATTTTCTCAACTATGCATCAGAATATAGTTGTACCACCAACACCGGAGTTTT
The DNA here is from genome assembly GCA_033239045.1 of Fagopyrum esculentum. NCBI lineage: Eukaryota > Viridiplantae > Streptophyta > Magnoliopsida > Caryophyllales > Polygonaceae > Fagopyrum > Fagopyrum esculentum. The sequence continues at coordinate 5,447,254 of BSUD01000007.1, read as the reverse complement.
CACTAAAATTAAACGGGTGTTTGTTTACACGTTATTATAAATTAATATTTCGTTAAATTTGAGTCTAAATATAAAAGCTATTAGAATTTGAGTTGTAGTTTAAAAATGTCTTAATCAAATTGTGTTTGGTTGTACAATGTTAGTTTGTATCAACTGTTTTACCATTAATGAATTTTATGAGTGTAAATTTTAATTTTTTATTATAAAAATACAAGTTCATGTAAAAACGATTGTCAATTCAAATATTTCGTTAAAAATATGGGTCGTGAATTTGTGGTCAATTTCCGACGACTCTATATCGAATCAAAATACACGATGCCTACTATTGTTCTCCAAACTTTTTTCTTGTGCAATTCCTTCGACGATGAACTTTTTCTCTCCGCTTTCATGTGACTGACTCGTTCTCCGATCCTTTCCCTTGAAGACCTATTTGCTTTCGGAAAACTTAATGTACTTCAGTGTATTTCTTTATTTTTCATTTGTTTTGCATTATCATGGCGGTTAATTAGTCCTTTTGCCGATTTTTTTTGGCCTTTCAGCCCATTACACGACGTGTCGTCTATTGCATCATACCACTGAACTTTATCAAAAATAAAAAAGCATTTAAACACCCATTTAAACCCCAAGCTAGTTTATTATAGTAAATCAAATATTACTCATATTATATTCTAAAGACATATCAGTTTATAAACTAAGTGTTTATGTACAAACAAACACAATCAAACGTTTTCTCTTGTCAATTACCAACCGGATGTATAATCTTAGCCAATAAGTTAGAAATTCCTCGACTCAACAATCCCAAGTTGGTTTATAACCTTTCTTTTCTCAAAACTGAAACTAAAATTTTAATGAAATATTGCTGGACTTTGTGTGTTATGACTTATGCGGACCTAATGCACACATACACTCGTCCGTCTGACTTAACATTCCACGTTAAGTCCGACAAATCGAACTAAACTCTCCGTATTAAATCTTACACGTTGGACTTTCACATGATCATAAAACATTTTTTTTTAAACATATAAATGCATAACAAAAGATGATATAACTTTATAATCATCACACAAGTATTTTCTGCAACGACTAATTTGTAGATTGCACCTATACTCAAATTAGGTTTTCAAGTACATACCAACTTCGGCACCAAATTTAAATACTTAAAAATCTTCACGAGGCAATCAAACTATAAATTAAAAGGATTGAAATCGTAGGGACAACCTATGTGTTATCAAGACATTCCTGGGTTGTTGGAGTTGCCCTTGAAAGATCGAAATATTTTTTCCGACCCCAAACTGGACCTCGAGTTCTTTAATGAAGTCCATATTAGACATGTTTTCAGATAGTAAATTGTGTTGCTGACCGATTAATCCATCACCAACTTCTCTAACAATCATGAACTTTATGTTTTCATTTGCAAGAATGCTTTCGGAATGAACTACCTCTAGAAGATAGTTGATCCTAACCGCTTTTCGTAAAAAAAAAACTTAAATATCTACATCCATAAATAAAAAAAACGAGTATTTCATTGGAAAGGGACCAAACATTAATGCACTCTTTGGATGTAGTGACGTGTCATACTTGGTCGTCACACGTTCATAGTTTCGACATATCACATCGAGCTTTTTCTCTTTGTCTTACTTCTTAATTTTGATGACGTCAAACATTAGATAATTCTATATATGTTTTTTTTGGTGGGAATAATTCTATATATGTTTTTTTTGGTGGGAATAATTCTATATATGTTATTTATAAAATGGACTAATTTTCGATATTGGATATTTAGTTAGTTCATTAACTGAAATTCAAAATACGTAAACCTTAATCAATCCAAAAAGTCTCTATTCAATTGCGTTATCAAAACTCAAAAGATTACTTGATTAAGCCGATTATGCTGAGTCAAAAGATTACTTCTGCGAAAATTTTTGGGACGATTAGGATCGAAGGGACGTTGAAGATAATAAGTTCCCACGTCGAAAGTTCTAAGCATTCCGAACTTAGTATATAAGGTCTGTGGGCTTCTTGATCTTTTTATTTCCAATTAGTTTTAGAATGAAACCTCATCGGTTTTATGTGTTGAGTTTGAGCCTAATACACATGTGCGCTCGTCGTATTCACACGATCCCCGCTCTACCGGTGCTAAACTGATCGAGTTGGAGGAAGCCGCCATGAACATCATAACTAAGCGGCTATTTATCAATGTCATAATCTAGGGAGGGGTTGACAACATAATCTAGACTTGGTGGATGTGACCAGGAAGGCTAATATACCCAAGTGTGAAACCCTTTGGAAAGCCAAGTGTGAAAGCCTTGTGTTTTCAACAACTTTTTTTCCTTTCAGAACAATGTTCTTTTACATTTGGATGAAAGGGGCAAAGTGGATTTTTTTTTTTTTGATAAAGGAAAGCGGTTCGATCTAATAGGCGGCACGCCGACTATTGGATCGAAAGGCCGATAAGAATCGGAAGACGGACTAACCGTCATGAATAACCACAATAAATGAGAAAAAAGAAGACACAAAAATACATCATAAAAACCCGAAAACAGGACGTCTTCAAGGGAAAGCAGCATGATCCAGTCAGCCGGAAGTAACGAGTGGATTTTGAGTTTTGAAAGCTTCTTGAAAGAACCTTCCTCCTACTCTATTATCAACTCTTAAATTTAATTTTATATTTTTTTCCTTTTATAAAATTATAGTTATATATCAATTGTAACTCTTAAAATTTTATATTTACGCCTAAAATATAAGCACCTTCTTATATAGAAAATAAACTCTTTTTTCTAATCCAATTTTCTCATAAAAATACACAATTATTGTTTTTGAATTTGATAAGATGAAATTTATTGAACATGAAACTTAGGGCCCGCTTGGTTTAAACTCCGGAAACGGAAACGGAATGGAAACGAATATAGTCCATTAGTATACCATTGTTCATGAAAGTTTTTGAAATCATTCATGCAAAATGCATTTGCTTCCCTCTATTTTGATTACTTTTGATACCCTATAGGGTAACAAAATTGGGGCAATCAAGTGCATTTTGAATGAAATAACAAGGAATGATTCCAAAGTTATTCATGAACAAAGTAAATATATGGAATAGATTCGTTTTCATTCCGTTTCCGTTTCCGGAGTTTAAACCAAACGGGCCCTTATAAGTTTTATACAGAAAACAATACAAAGTTTACCCATTATAATAAAAGACTTTTCAAAACTCGTTGCATAAGAAATTCCCAATATGAATACTAAGTTTGCAATTAAGATCAACAAGATACTGTCATTGCAAATTCTGTTTCTGCTGAAGTTGTAAATACTTAGGTTGACATACTTGTTCGAATGCAGTGTTCTTGTGTGAAATGCTTAAACTATGTCTTCATCACTTCAGTTAGTTATATCTTCTTCCGTACGGTCTATAAAAGTTCCTAGAGTTAAACAAATTAAAGTGTTCTTGTGTAAAATGCTATGGCTTATGTAATGAACGCTTAAGATTGACAGATTTGTACCGAATGCAGGGTTCCGCTTTTGTAAATGTCCATATGTCGAGAACACCGGGTCAAAGATTTGACACAGATGATGACTTCTTAATTGCACAATGAAGTTATGAATTGTTGATACTAGTTATCCACTTCTCTTCTGTTTTCTTTTTGATTTTTTTGTATTTGAATATGTTCTTTTTTTTTTCTAACTCAAATTCCGCAAAAAAGTCATTAACAAATATAAACCGTGCCAAACACTCGTTAGCGTTTACAAACACTAAGGCTGTGTTTGTCATGCAACCACCAAACACTAGTTTAAAGTGTTGTGTTGTGTTTTTGACCAAAAAGTGAGAGTTTAGGAGTGTGTGTGTTTCAAAACAACTAACGGGTGTTTGCTAGCAAAACGCTAGTGTTTCAACCATGTGACATACACGTGATATAATGTGAGGGGTATTTTGATTCTTGCACACAGCTACGGTAAGGAGACGAGCGAAGGAGAAGGCCAAGCCAAGGAGCAGGTCAAGCGAAGGAGAAGGCCAAGCGAAGGAGCAGGACAAGCGAAGGAGAAGGCCGGAGAAGGCTGTGTTGGATTCCTAACACTGTGTTGGATACACCAAGGCTGTGTTGGATTCTATGCTCATCTCGCACGCAGCAGCAGGACAAGCGAAGGAGAAGGCCGGAGAAGGGAGAACACAAACGTCGGAGAAGGAGCACACAAAGGCCGGAGAAGGGAGCAAATATCGATTCGGTCAGGTATATAACCATAGCAAACATCTGGTTTGAGTATCGATTTGAGTATCGATTCATTTGAAGTGATTTAGGGTTTGAAGGGTTTCAATTGAGCAATTTTATGTCGGAGAAGGAGAAGGCTAGGGTTTGATGGGTCGTTTTTTAGGGTTTTCTGCACCAACTTGATTCTACCACAATTCTTCCGATTAACTAGAAATATTGGTGCTTCCGAGTTGTGATATTGCTTTCAATTTGTGTTACTGCTTCACAAAGTCTGAGCATCTTCTTGTTGTGATTTTATTGTTAAGGATAGTCAGCTGGTGTTTGCTTCACAAAGTCGTACTAGGATAGTTAGCATATATATATATCTATTGTCATTTTATTCTTGCTGGTGTGAGAAGTTGTGATTTTAGCATAAGGATAGTCAGCTGGTGTTTGCTGGTGTGAGAAGTTGTGATTTTATTGTTAAGGATAGTCAGCTGGTGTTTGCTTCACAAAGTCGTACTAGGATTGTTAGCATATATATATATCTATTGTCATTTTATTCTTGCTGGTGTGAGAAGTTGTGATTTTAGCATAAGGATAGTCAGCTGGTGTTTGCTGGTGTGAGAAGTTGTGATTTTATTGTTAAGGATAGTCAGCTGGTGTTTGCTTCACAAAGTCGTACTAGGATTGTTAGCATATATATATATCTATTGTCATTTTATTCTTGTTGTGATTTTTTGTACGCGGATTGTTAACATATATATATCTATTGTCATCTTCAGATCCTGTTGCTCTCTTTGAAGTCTGAGCATCTTCTTTCTGTGTTAATAGAACCACTTTTAATGACATGAGACAATGCAAAAAAAACTTCGATTATCCTTACCACAATTTGTGAGCATTAGCTGTGAACTAATCATTGAAGTTGTGAGCATGGCAGTGAACTGTACAAGGTTTTCTGATCTAACAGTAGTCATATGTTATTTTAAAACAGTTGTTGAAATGGTGAGCCAACCCTCAGATGATTCTAGTGATGACAGTGTCAATGAGTTCATCGAGGAGGCTATTGAGGATGAAATGCTAGAATATGCTCACGAATTTAATGATAGCTCAAGTTCATTACGGGACTACGTCACTGGCTTAAGGGAGATAAAAAAGAATCTGACGAATGAAGTCCATGGACTACGCGACAATCTTGAATATAAGAGGCTTTTAGTCGACTCTTTAGAGCATGGAATAATTCAACTGAAGGAGCGAAACAAGGAGGTTGAATCTCATAGATTGAATGCGTTTGTATTGGGACTTGTCATTGGGATTTTTGTTGTCATTTATGCAATGTATTATTGACTTTGGTAATGATTGTAAGAGACCATATTCCGCTTTTATGGCATTTGTATTATGAACTAAGTTGCTAGTCCTTGTAACACATTTGTGTTATGAACTAATGTTAGTAATCCTTGTCAAACATTTGAATTATCATCGAGTGACTTATTGAAATGTAAGGTTAAACAAAAGGAATGATGTCCTTGCACGTGTACTTGCAAATTGGTGTACAAAAAAGCAAGCTAAAACATAGTTTGTAAGGTAAACAAAAGGAATGATGTCCTTGCACGTGTACTTGCAAATTGGTGTACAAAAAAGCAAGCTAAAACATAGTTTGTAATGTAAACAAAAGGAATAATCCTCTTAAGTACTTGCAAAGACTAAACCCTTCTAGAACTCCAAATTGCATTCGCTATACGATCGCGAATGTGGCTCATACCTCCAAAGCTTTGGTCATCATCCTGTTCCCCTTCTTGCTCCACTTCTTCTGTATTGGATATGGGGATTTCATCCTCATCTTCAGAAAGATCATCATATCCAGAAAATAATCGAATGAAGTTGTGTAGTGCAAAACAAGCCATATGAATATCCACCTGTGTGTAGTCTCGGTAACATGGCATTGTGGATAACAACTTCCATCTCTTTTTGAGAATGCCGAAACAACGTTCTATACAACTCCTTAAAGAAGAGTGTGCCCGATTAAACGCTTCCTTCTTATTGCTTGGTGGCTCAATGTCAAACTGGTTGAGGTGGTAACGAACCTTGGAATACGGAACCAAATACCCCGGTCTATCTGCATAACCTTTGTCACACAAGTAGTACTTGCCAGATGGCGGATGTGGGAAGTTGTTAGCCGGGTTACATATGGCGTTGTCGAGAACTTTTGCGTCATGAGCAGAACCTTCCCAACCAGATAGAACAAAGGTGAATAGCATATTAAAATCACAAACGGCGAGTACATTGAAGGTGACCAAACTTTTTCGACCTCTAAATGGACCTTGATCAAGCTCTTTGATGCACGCGTTAATGTGTGTGCCGTCTAGACAACCAATACAATCCTGTACATGCAAGGTTTAGTGTGACGTTCATACACAATGGTAAAAGAAAAGTAAGTATAATTGGTGTACCTTGAAGTAATCTTTATATCTAGGATCTGCAGCAATATGCGTTGGTGTCCTAGGAAAATTGGTGTTTCTTGGTCTTATCATATCACGTACTAGACCCTCGCCTCCATTCCTACCAGTTATGGAGTCTAAAACTTCATGGAATGATCGATGCACTGTTTCTGTTGACCTTTGAAAATGCTCAGCTACAACACGAAATGAACTTCCTTGAGCAAGGGTGTACAGAAATAAGCCAACTTTTTCAAGCACTGAGACTTCTCTTGATGGAGTGAGTCCATGACTTTGTTCTAGATCGTTGCATAGTCGTAAAAGGACTTCGGCATCCATTCTGAACATGTTAATAGTACGAATATGATGTCCTTGCACTATATCCTCCATCCATAACCTTCCTCGCTCATACTCTGTATAGCAAGGCTGTTTGAACATATGTTTGTAGAAATGTTCAGCCAACAGGGCATTCTCGCTTTGTATCCATTCATGACATTCAACAAGCTTTTGGGCAAGCCTTCGAGTACATAATCTCCCAGATTCACTATCTGTGCTATCACCAGACGTATTGCTATCTTCAGAAGAGGAACTTGACATTTCTGACTAAAATTACCTATCCTGCAAATCAACGAGAAACCATAAAATGGTGAAAAATCTGATTTCTGAAAATTGCGAATCGATAGTATTATCATAAAACAAAATGAACAAAGTCATTAGGGGAATCATAATTCATAACAAAATGAACAAAGTCAAGATACAATTCATCAGCGTCTAAAACCAAGCATGTACGTTTACAAACTTGAAACACAAGTGCATGAAATAAACACAGCAGCAAACTTCAGAGACAAACAGCAAACTTCAAAACACAGCAACGAACTTCAAACACAGCATCAAACAAAGTCATCAACACAACTACTTCTCGCTCTTCTCAAATTCCCACGTCAACCACTTTATTCTTTCATCATCATCATCAAAGCAATTAAGAAAGACGTTCATCAGCGTCTTTGATTTGGTAACAGATATAGCAAAACACCAAAGTGGGGTTCCCTTCACCAATAAACCCTGTTGGGTCATCCGACGAATGATGTCTGCACAAGTCTTCACCTTATCTTCATTGGCCCGGTACCTAGAGTTGACTTCTTCTTGAAAGAGTGCAACCATTCTGTCACTGTTTGCTCTACTATGTGCCAGATGTTCTTCAAACCTAGATGACCCAACGGATTGCCTTCTTTTCCTCTTAACTGCTTGCTTTTCAATTGTAATTCTAGCCTCTGGATTTGTTAGTGGTGTTTGAGTAGACTGTACTGGATCATCATTGCAATCTGCTCCAACACCAGATTGATTTGATGCTCGGTCATCTATGATAGTGTCTACAAAGGAGCGAAAGAAACCCCTCTCTGTTCCAAGCCCTTCTAGTTCAACAGCAGCTGTCTCAATTTCAATCTCAGGCTCATCGGGTTGGGGACTTAATTCAACATCCATTGCAGCTGATCTCGCTAGTCGCCCAGTTGCCACATTTCCACTAAACAGAGAATGCAAAATCTCTTCATATGCTGCATCCATTCCCTTCGTTCTGAATTTTTTACAATTTGTGTCTTCCTGCAATAATTATTGCAATTTAGAATACTTAATAATAAAATATGTAAATGATCCAATACATAAATAATAATGAGGTAATGAATATTGCAAATGTACCATAATCTTTCGATCCCACCATTCTTGAGAAGCAGTGATCGTGCGTGTGCTTTCATCCCAACCAAGTCCGGTCTCTGCATTTCTAAGCAAATTCCAGGCCTTGTAATCCTTTTTCATGGCCTCAAATTTATTCCTACATACATCCTTCACTCCTGTCGTTCCACTCCTCTTAAAAAACTCTTCACTAATTATTACCCAGTTGTACGGTTGCTTTCCATTCTTTCGTTGATAAGCATGAAGAATTTCAACAAGAAGTCTCACCAACTGATTGTTCCATACATAATTAGGACCCCTAGTACGACTTTGTGAAGCATTTTTGTCCATCCTATCTAACCACAAAAACAATTTCAATTCTAACCAATAAACAACAGCACTTTATAGTTTTTTAATAGAAAAAATGGTAAAATAAGTGGCATATAATTTGACAAGAACATTCAAAAGGTATATCCAGAAATCTCCATCATCGATTCCTCTATCCAATATAGCCAGGATTTCAAAACAGCAAATAATCACCATCGACAACTTCAGTTATATATAAAGCCAGGATTTCAAAACAGCATATACTTGAATTACCATGCAGTATGCTACTAAACAAATAGCAATGCAGTATGCTACTATAAAATCACAAGTGCATCATCCATGAAACTATAAATACAAATACCTGAATTACCATGACCAAGAAATTCAAAGTATTTCACAAGTGCATCATCCTTACATAAAGCACTCTATGAACTTATAATCTGTCATTTCAAATGATTATAGTGATGCAGTAGGAGTGTTAGATCATGGAATTGGATGGCCTTAAATGACTTGAATGAAGCACTCTATGAACTTATAATTTGTCATTTGAAGAAATGATTATAGTGCTGGACCAAGGAAATGTTTTCTGGGATTAATATGTTTCTGGATACTATAGAAAACAAAGTTCATACTCAGCTTTTTTTAGTTTCACACTCTCTGCTACTTCTCACACCAGCTGACTATTCTTATGCTAAAATCACAACTTTTCACACCAGCAAGAATAAAATAACAATAGATATATATATATAGAAAACAAAGTTCATACTCAGCTTTTTTTAGGAGTGTTAGATCATGGAATTGGATGGCCTTAAATGACTTGAATGAAGCACTCTATGAACTCAGCTTTTTTTAGTTTCACACTCTCTGCTACTTATGCTAAAATGACAATAGATATATATATATATGCTAACTATCCTTAACAATAAAATCACAACTTCTCACACCAGCTGACTATTCTTATGCTAAAATCACAACTTTTCACACCAGCAAGAATAAAATAACAATCATAGTACGACTTTGTGAAGCAAACACCAGCTGACTATCCTAACAGTAAAATCACAACAAGAAGATGCTCAGACTTTGTGAAGCAAACACCAGCAGTTTATACATCCCTAACAATAAAATCACAACAAAGTAAAGTTGAAGCAAACTGCAATTTATACATTCCTAACACCAGCAGTTTTGTCTATGGTCATATGACACTAGTACCACCACCTGGATAAAACAACTTCTCACACCAGCAAACACCAGCTGACTATCCTTATGCTAAAATCACAACTTTTCACACCAGCAAGAATAAAATAACAATCATAGTACGACTTTGTGAAGCAAACACCAGCTGACTATCCTTAACAATAAAATCACAACAAGAAGATGCTCAGACTTTGTGAAGCAAACACCAGCAGTTTATACATCCCTAACAATAAAAAATCACAACAAAGTAAAGTTCAATCAAACAACTTCTCACAACAAAGTAAAGTTCAAGCAAACACCAGCAGTTTATATATATGCTAACTATCCTTAACACCAGCAGTTTTGTCTATGGTCATATGACACTAGTACCACCACCTGGATAAAACAACTTCTCACACCACCAGTATATACATTCCTAACACCAAAATGCAAGAATCACAACAAATGTATTTAACGATTCGTGAATAAGCGCGATGAAATCAACAAATTTATGAAATAAACATATTGAGCGAATGAAAAAATCCACAATCTTCATATGCATTTAACGATTAGGGCTAGGGAAGATCTCCAACATAAGATACAGGGCAACATATAAAATTAACATATAAAATAAACATATATTGAGCGAAGGAAGAACCTCGGTTGAAAGCTTCTTCGATTGCGAATCAACTGGTTGTACAGATCCCTCCTCGATGGTGTCTTCAATGGAGGCTACGATGCTCAAAGCTGGAAAGGAGAGGAAAACAGCCCTAAAAAAAAATAGAAGCTCCTTATATACATGGTGGGTGATGTAAATTGGTGTAAATGACAGGGGTATATTTGTCCTTTTACCCGTGAAACACACCATCATGAAACACAACCAGAGAAGTTGGGTGTGTTTCAAAACACACACGGGAAACACTTTACACTACTGATATAACGCATAGCAAACATCGGTTAACTGATACGGAAACACTTTACACCACCAAACACTAGTTTAAAGTGCTTACCAAACACAGCCTAAACACCAGTATTTCACGAAAACACTTCCAAAAACACTAGTGAACACTAAAAAAACACTAGTGTTTTTGCTAAGTATGCCAAACACAACTTTAGTAGTTCAAGGGGCGAACTCGTCAAGAGTTTGACATCGTATGGATCAACCACCAAAACGCATCATAGAGAATGAGATCGATTTATAAAGTTTGGGGGACACCAATCTGACCAGAGAGACAACCGGCCGGTAAGAGTGGCATGAGAATCGACCACTTTATTAACTTTTCAAAAAAACATGCTTAATATGGACCGACTAATTGTATTCCTACAATATAGTCAAAGGGTTCAATCACAACTATTTGGTAACCATCTCTTTGTTTGAAAATTTTGCAATCTACATGTTTTAAATTGACTCCTATTAGCCACGTATTGAATCCATGCATGTCATGGACACAAATCAATTCGTCACTGTCAAGAATTCATGCCCACATAGAGTAATCGTACCCCACCAATAGAGTCAACTCGTCTTTGTTTGGTTGGAAGTTGAAACCGAGTGAACTCGTCTGGTCTCTATTTACATTTTTCAAACGACTAATTAATGGCAACCTACCTTAGCATTGGACTTTAGCGATTCTTATGCCTATATAAACTGACATATTTAGTTAGAATGCGTATAAGCAAATAACACATCCCCTTCTCATATCCTTCTTCTGCCATTTTCAAACACTTCCTATAGCAATGGATGCTGCAAAATGTAACCAAAATGGCCAATCTTCATTCCAAAATGAGATCAATGATGTTAAGCCTTTTGACGGCGAGTTGGATCGTCGTCGTACTGCGCATTACAAACCCAATATTTGGAGCTATGATCACTTGGAGTCACTTGTGAATAATAATAATGTGAGATATATATGAATGATATGGTTTTCTTGATTTTATTCTTAGTTGCGTTTTGTTGCTAATGATATGAGATTTCGATTATAATTTGCAGGGTTTGGTTTGTAGAACTCAAGTCCAAAGCCTCAAAGAGGATTTCATTCAAGTTTTTGATCAAGAGACTCATGTTTCCAAGGTGAAGTTCATTGATGACATCAACAAGCTTGGATTGAATGGTCTTTTTGAGAAGGACATAATGGAAACCCTAGATGTTGCATCGGTTCGGTTACCCATGAGTTTGAGTTCTATTGACAACGTTGGCACCGCGGCATTATGCTTTCGGCTCCTTAGGCACCATGGCTACAATGTTTCACAAGGTGAAATATCTCATTACTACAAATATCATTACATATGGTGTTTATACCACAATGTTTATTGAAAACACCGAGGATATCCAAATCCATGATGTTTTGGAAAAAAGACGTGGATATCCAAATCTATAACGTTTTGAAAAAGTCATGGATATCTAGATTCATCGCGTTTTGAAATAAAATGAATAGACTTTTTCACGGCATTTGAAAAATCCATGAAATAGATGTCAAAAAGGCAACATCTTTTAAGATGACTTTGTCACGTTACAAAATTGTGGTTAAACACGTCTTTAAAGGTTTTCCATGACTTTGTTTACAAATATTTAGTTCTAAGTTAGTAGTGAATGTTTGCGAACTAATTAGGGTTCTTTGTACTGTGATGTTTGCAGAATTATTCACTGATTTTCTAAAAGAGGAAGTCGATATGAACACCAAAAGTCCTAACATAAATGGACTTATTATGCTCTATGAGGCTTCTCATTTGGCTATCAAAGATGACTACTCGTTGATCAAAGCCGGAATATCTTCGCGTAAAATTCTGAAGCATATCCATCCTAGTATCTTCGACGAGAATCTCACAAGGCAAGTTTCCGATGCCTTGGAGCTTCCGTTGCACTGGAGAGTGCAATGGTTCGACGTGAGGAAGAGAATCGAAGGATACGAGTTTGAAGTTACGAAAAATCCTACTCTTCTCAAGCTTGCTAAGTTGAACTTCAACACCGTCCAATCAGTACATCAAAAAGATCTTAAAGACTTAACAACGTAATAACTCGTACTTCTTATAGTAGTCAAAGTTTATCTATCTCTTCTATGCTATCATGTGCGGGACCATTTGTTACATGTATTTATTAAGGATGTTTTGAATGTGTTTGTTTGGTTGTGTTATAGGTGGTGGAAGGGTCTTGGCCTCATAGAAAATATCAGCTTTGCTAGGGACCGTTTGGTTGAGAGTTTCTTGTGGACCGTTGGAGTTGCTTGTGATCCACAATATTCGAGTCTAAGAAAATGTCTTACCAAACTGGTCACTTTTGTGCTTGTTCTAGATGATCTTTATGACGTCTTTGGGTCATTAGATGAACTCCAATGCTTCACTAAGGCCGTTGAAAGGTAACGCTTTCCAATTACACTAAGACCCCGTTTGCTTATAACTCCGAAAACGAAAACAGAATGAAAATACATGTAAAAATATATTTGTTTCCTATTTTTATGATGTCAAAAGTAATTAAATTATATTACAATTACTTTAAGCCATGATTCCATAAATTATGAACTAGTTTCGTTTTCATTCCGTTTTTGTTTCTAAAGTTGCCACCAAACGAGCCCTAATTTTCATCTTATATTGGCCTTTTAGTTTGACCCATGATGAGTTGAATTAGGGTTGAAAAAAGGATGCTAAGATCATCACTCGAATATGTACTTATTAGTAAACTAATTTTGGGTTTTTTTTGTTGTTGTTTTCAGGTGGTCTTGGGAGGAAAATGATCACCTTCCAGATTGCATGGAGATATGTTTCAAATCACTAAATCATACCACAAATGAAATTGCCAAGGAAATTGAGGATGAAACCGGGTTCAGTGATGCACTTCCTTACCTAAAAAACGCGGTATATATTCATTCTATGTCATTAGTTTTTGTTTATATCTATTTTGACATACGAAAGTCATGTAATATATGGATTTGTTGTATGTCAGTGGGTGGATTTCTGTAAAGCATTGCTCGTGGAGGCTCAATGGTACAACCAAGGTCACACTCCAACACTAAAGGAGTACTTAAGCTCTGCATGGATTTCATCTTGTGGCCCTTTACTCTCCTTAGTCATTCTCCTTATGTCGACCCAAAAGATTTCGTCTAGTGAGCTCGCGGATGAACTGAATGCAACAAAGAGTCTCGTGTATTACTCATCGGTCATCATTCGATTATGCAATGATCTTGGAACATCAGCTGTAAGAAATATGTTCATACTCGGTTTGTTTAGTATGTCAAAGAACTTGAGCAACTAATATATGATCAATTTGTGTACTTGATTAGGCGGAACTTGAAAGAGGTGATTCACCATCGTCTGTGTTGTGCTATATGAGAGAAGCCAATGTGAGTGAAGAGGTGGCGAGACGTAGAATAAAAGACATCATATCAAGTACATGGAAGAAAATCAATGGCGAGTTTGTGAAGCAACTTCCCTTGTTAGTTTCACCCGCAAATCTCATCATAAACACGGCAAGAGTTTGTCATTTCATTTATAACAAAGGAGATGGATTTGGTGTTCAAGATGGAGACACCAAGAGACAAATCAAACGCGTACTTGTTGAGCCTGTTATAGTTTAGGTAATGGTTAATACAATAAGTTTATAAAACACAAAGTAATTTGTAACAAGGGTTAATGTCTTTTAATATCTTTTTGTATTAAGTGGTTACCAGTTAGAGTATATATATAGAGAGAGGGTTGGGTTCCGGTGAAAGAGTTCTTAGGTGAAAAGTAGGAAGAAATAATAGACATCAAATTAAATAAATAAAGGGTTCTAATGAAGAGCTTTTTCTAAATGAGATCTCATTTGGGTAAAATGAGGGAGTACGTAGGTTTTGTAACCACGAGCATAAATAGGGTTCCAAGTTATAAATGTGTATAAACTAGACCCCTCTATATTTAATAAAAAAGATAAATTAAAATACAAAAGAAGATATTATGGAAATTAGAAGATATTTCTCTCTCCATTGAATAATCAATTAATTGTGGTAAAATGGGTAACTAAATATTTTCATAATCTGTTAATCAAGGAGAATAATATGTTAATTTCATCGTCTACTGATCTTCTTCTCCGATCTTTTCAGAATACCCGCTCAGCAAACACAGTTTAGACAAGACGTATGTACATATGCTACTCGAACAAGACATATGTACACACGTATATGTCTGTGTTACATCACATCCCATTTTACCATATGTACACATCTTGTAGATTTGATATATATGTACACAAATAGAAGTCTGCATTTCATCACATCCCAAATACCAACTGTACACAACTACAAATTTGATCTCAAATGCCAAATGTACACAAACTACGGATTTGATACATATAGAGTAAATCTGTTACATTTTTCCAGTGACATATACACATAATCAACAACAGCTACCTACGAATGTACATAGAGTAAATCTGCACACAAACTATGTTTGTGTAAGACAAATATTGTCGTATTCTTAAAAAACCTATGTGAAATCGACAAAGATAACATACTTGGAAATGACGATTGAAGATAGACTAACCGAAATTTTGAGAAGCCGACTGTTGCAATTGATAACTGATTATACCTGTTGAAGACGACTGTTGAAGCCTCGATTGAAGTTGGATATTGACGATGAATAATGAGTTGAAGAAGAGACCTCGAGAAGAATGACGATGGAGAACTTGCTTTTGACTGCAAATTACTTTTTTTGCTTTGATTTTGATTTCCGCTAAAAGAGCGATAATGAGAGATATTATAGATTCTGAAATCTCAAGCGTACGGTTACCTTTTTTATGTTAATCGGTTTCCTAATTTTTAGCATATTTAATTTATTTTAGCAATAAATTATCTTTCATTAATATTGTAACTACCTATTAAAGATGCTCTTAGTATCTAATTTACCTTTTTTTTTAAATTGTTAAATGCTTGAGGCCTAGTTTGTTTTCTAAAAAAAAAGTTGTCTTATTAGCTTAATTTTCTCATCTCTAATTAACGGTGATATTAAACACCGTTAGAGGGAAGAAGATCTCAAAAACACTACGGTTATTTCAAATGAATTTGTTCAAAATCTGATTTGTTCAAGTATAAAACTTATTTGTTCAACTATATGCATGTTTGTTCAAACTCAATTTATTGAAAACCTGATTTCTTTAATTAATATATTTCTGTAAAAGTTAACAAAATTATCAATCGATTAGATTGTACAACTTTATACACTTTCGTTTTCTGAACATTTTGTACCCAAAATAAGTTGAAGAACGAGACGGGTGTTAGGAACCGGTGAGCCAACGCCTTTGAGTTGATCCACCAACGATTTGAGTTGGAGACAACAAGCGTTAATGGAAGCAAAGCCATATAACTTACAATTTGAGAACTCATGTTCGAGGTAGACGGCACGGATGTTTTTGCTATCTTGAAAGATATCTCCGACTCAATTCCATGCCTGAAGCGCAGTATCATCAAAGTCAAGAATTTGCAAAAGTATCTCCCGTGAGACCGTACTGTAAATCCATTGAAGGACTGCCGTGTCAACTTGAAGCTATAACGAATCATCGATGTGTGTTGGTTTGAGAACCTTTTCATCGAAATGATCAAGAACATTGTGAGCTTTCGCGGCAACGTGAAACAAGGTAACCCAAGATCATACGGAGCGTCATGGTCAAGGACTAGAGCAAAATATTTTTGATATTTGAGAGTCCGAGGGCAGAATGTAACGAGGATTTCCGGTTTGAAACCATGGAAAAGATCGGTATAGGGGAAGGTGGGTGAGGTAGGGTTTAGACGCATGAAAAGGAGCGGAAGGCGGTTAGAAGAAAGAGAAGACTGACACTATGTGATAATATTGATAAATTTCACTTAGGGTTTCCATCAACTGATGGGTCATATTAATAACAATATCGTATTTACATAATTACACAAGCATCCTACTATTTACAATATTTGCATATTCTATCAACAATCTCAGTATGCCCCGGAGGCACACACAAATTACGAGTGTACTGCTTCCCGGTGTCTGAACGAATAGCAACCCTGTTAATTAATAAACAAAATATATCAGTTCTTATCTCAAGATATACTTCCCATGTACGTGAGTTATTGTTCTCCTGTTTTTTGAATCATCTCCTTTGTTTCACTAATCTGCAAATTAGCGTAATAATTTTGCAACTAATGCTTCAAGTAACAAGGTCAAGTAAGAATTTTAAATTTTAAATTCAAGAATAAAGTAATATGTGATTCTGCAACTAAAGAAACATTGTTTAATATGGACATACAACATTCTTGTTGAATCTGAACTTTAATTCAATCTCCATTAAAAATCCAATCTAAACCTAACTTAGCGTTGGACTACAGCGATGGAAACCAAATACATTAAAACGTTTTTTTTTTTAATAAAAAAATTAAGACAAATTAATGGAAACCTAACTTAGGTGTTGGACTTCAGTGATTCTTATGCCTATATAAACTGACATACTCAATTAGCAAGCATATAAGCAAATGGCATTTCCCCTTGTAATACCCTTCTTCTGTCATTATCAAACACGTCCTATAGTCATGCATGCTGCTAAATGTAACCAAAATGGCCAATCTTCATTGCAAAATGAGATCGATGATGTTAGGCCTTTCAACGCCGATTTAGATCGTCGTCGTACTGCGCATTACAAACCCAACATTTGGAGCTATGATCACTTGGAGTCACTTGTGAACAACAATAATGTGAGATATATATGAATGATCGATATGCTTTTCATGATTTCATTCTTAGTTACGTTTTGTTTCTGATAAGAAGAGAATTCGATTATAATTTGCAGGGTTTGGTTTGTAGAACACAACTCCAAAGTCTCAAAGAGGATTTCATTCAAGTTTTTGATCAAGAGACTGATGTATCCAAGCTGATGATCATTGATGACATCATCAAGCTTGGATTGAATGGTCTTTTTGAGAAGGACATAGTGGAAACCCTAGATGCTATATCGTTTCGGTTACCCATGAGTTTGAGTCCCATTGACAACGTTGGGACCGCAGCATTATGTTTTCGGCTCCTTAGGCACCACGGGTGCAATGTTTCACAAGGTAAATTGTATTGCTTCTACAAATGTCTTTATAGACGGTTTTTATGTTTATACCGTGACGTTTGTTGAAAATTTCGCGGATATCCAAATCCACGGTGAATTGAAAATGATGTGGATATCTCTATCTATTCATTGTGATTTGAAGATGTCATGGATAAACTATTTCACAAAGTTTAAAAAACGCCATTGAATAAGCGTTAAAAAGACGGTGTCACTCAAAACGCCTTTTTAATTGAAAATTTGTACTAGCTCAAAACATTTAGTTCACGATAATGAATAAATAGTAAATGCTTGCGAATCGATTAGGGTTTTTTTTTGAGGGGAATTGATTAGGGTTCTTTTGTATTGTGGTATATGCAGAATTATTCACTGATTTCCTAAAAGGAGAAGTTGACATGAACACCAAAAGTCCAAACATAAATGGACTTATTATGCTTTATGAGGCTTCACATTTGGCTGCCAAGGATGACTATTCATTGATCAAAGCCGGAATATCTTCGCGTAAAATGTTGAAGCATATTCATCATAAAATCTCCGACGAGAATCTCACAAGGCAAATTTCCGATGCCTTGGAGCTTCCGTTGCATTGGAGAGTGCAATGGTTCGATGTGAGGAAGAGAATCGAAGGATACGAGTTTGAAGTTACGAAAAATCCTACTCTTCTCAAACTTGCTAAGTTGAACTTCAACACCGTCCAATCAGGACATCAAAATGATCTTAAAGACTTGATAACGTAAGAACATGAACTTCTTATAGTAGTCAAAGTTTTTGTTTTTCTTCTATGTTATTAAGTGAGGGACCATTTGTTACATCTCTATATTAAGGTTGTTTTGAACGTGTGTTGTTTGACTGCATGTGTTATAGGTGGTGGAAGGGTCTTGGCCTCATAGAAAATATCGGCTTTGCTAGGGACCGTTTGGTTGAGTGTTTCTTGTGGACCGTTGGAGTTGCTTGTGATCCACAATATTCGAGTCTAAGGAAATGTGCTACCAAAGTGGTCACTTTTGTACTCGTTCTAGATGATCTTTACGACATCTTTGGGTCATTAGATGAACTTCAATGCTTCACCGACGCCGTTGAAAGGTAATCACTTTCCAATTACACTAATTTTTCTAGCTCATTGTATTTTGGCCTTTTAGTTTGACCTTTGATGAGTTGAGTGATGAATGAGTGTGTTATTTGTCGGGATTAAAATGCACAAAAGAAATAGGGGGGCGTGAGAATTTATTACCTAGTTCGTCATGAATCCGTGATCACTTATATCGAGGCAGGATATTGGACTTTATTGTGTATGATGATTACGGTAATTAACATGGGTTAAAATATGTCAATAATATTTAAAAGATAGAAACATAAAGATAGAAGAAGTAATTTGGCTAAATAGACTCTATTCTATTTTCATTAAATTTGTGTACCCTATTATTTTTTACGACTTTTCTTTATTGATAGTTAAAAGTAATTAACACCTCTGTTTTAATAAAAAAAAAATCAGACATTACAATCACAAATTAATTCCTAATTACTGAATTTGTTTTTATTTTCTTGTCTTTTTTATTTCCTTTATTATTATTATTATCTTTTTTTATTTTCTTAAATGAATTTCTGGTTTGAAATTAATACCAGAAAATTTTCAAACCAGAAATTTTATTACCAGAATTTTATGTTATGAAATTCATAGCATAATTTTCTTGTATGAAATTCATACAAGAATACTCATACAAGAAACATGAGCAAAGCCACAATTTGTGCAAGCAGATAACAATCTATACATCCAATGAAATATCCATCTTAAAACCCTTGAAATCAAACAAAGCACATTCTACTAGTCATTTCCTGTTGACAATAATTTTATCTAGCTTCATGAAATTCATTAATCAAAAGAAATTCACCTCAGACCTTTTGCACAAAGATCGAATTTAGCAAAGAACCATCAAATAGAGCTTCTTAACTTTCAATTGTAATGGAGAAAGATATGGTCCCCCGTCTCCTGGTGGTTGCAAGGAGACGGAAGACCATTGCTACCCTGAACATCATCCTCAACTGGTTACTTATTACTCCGAGGCACCAAACTATCCTCGGATGACTCGAATGGTTCAGATCATCCAACAGACAGAGCTTCAAGACTCAAATTTATATTGCCTCCTTCACTTCCTTCCTCTATCACATATGGAGGAGCCGTAATGACTTCATCTTCAATCACATCGTCCCCAACCCGGACTGCAATGCTCACAAAATAATGACCCACATTAAGCTTATTGCATCCTCAAAATGGACCAAACTCTCTCCAACAAGCTCCCAATGGATGAACTTTCTCCAAATCTCCTAGTTTGGCTCCTAGTTTGGCCAGCTTTCCTCCTCTAGCCTCTCTTTGCTCTGCTCGGATTTTCCCGCTTGTATCTCGTCTTTTTTTCTCTTTCTCTTGTAACTCTTTTCCAAATCATAACACGTAAACCCCCTCAGTTTCAAAAAAAACTTTCAATTGTAATAGATACTACCCAATTTCTCACCAGCCAAATAACAAAATATAGCTCAACAGAAGAGCCCTGAATTCAAGAAGAGAAACCCACCAGATTCAAGATTTGCGCCTTTGTTCCATACTCTTCATGCCTGTGAGATGTGTGTAATCAGATTACAATCTCCCTAAAACTGACAAATCTTACTACAGGAAAAAGAATAGAGCTCATACAATGACTTACATTACTTAGGAGACCCTCACTGTGAGATATATCATAGAACCTACTATTGCTCTTTCTGCTGAGAATTTCCAGAACTATGACACCAAAACTATACACATCTGATTTGGTAGAATTTGCGAAATGATCAGAATTGATGCTTAGAATTGTATTTGTTGTATGAAAATGAAATTTATGAAATAAACATATATATGAGGCCAAGAGGGTGAGTCCAGCCTCCTCCGCATAGTCACTCTTCCGGCCTCAACCGCCGGCAGCAAGTAGCAGCCTCTTCCGGAGAAGCCACCACCTTCAGCCTCTCCAACCATCGTTTCATTCACAGCGGCAACAGCAGCGTCGACGGCGACAGAGACGGAAGAAGAAGCGGCGAGGTTAGGGTCTTCATCGGTCGCCATTTTGAAGAAGAAGAAGATATGAAGAAAATTATAATATCTCACAACAGAATTCTGTTACAGCTTTTGGTATTTATACTACTTAGGATATATTGTAATAATGTCCCTAATATATCCTTTATTTACATATAAAACCCTATAAGATATACTATCTTCATACGCCCCCCTCAAGCTGGACATGGAGAAACAAGTCCAAGCTTGACAGAAAGAAAATGATGTTGCTGTTCTCCTAGGGCCTTAGTGAAAATATCAGCCAGTTGAAGGGATGACTTGACATGAGGAGTAGAGATGAAACCCTTCTGCACTTCATCTCGAACATAATGACAATCCAAACGAAGATGTTTGGTGCGTTCATGAAAAACGGGATTAGCAGCAAGATGTTGAGCAGCCTTGTTATCACAATGCATAGGAATAGGCAATGGCACCTTCAATTGCAAATCCGAAAGCAAACCTTCAATCCAAACAATTTCAGAAGCAGTGGCTGACATAGCCCTATATTCACTCTCAGCAGAAGACTTTGAAATGGTCTTTTGTTTCTTACTCTTCCAAGAAACCAAGGATGAACCTAAAAACAAGCAATAGCCTGTAATCGACTTGCAAGTAAAGGCACAGGATCCCCAATCAGCATCACTGTATGCTGTGAGATGCAAATCAGAGGAAGCTGGATAAAATAGAGCAAGGTGTAATGTGCCCTGGAGATAACGAAGAAGATGAATAGCAGCCTGCCAGTGTGGGAGGCGAGGAGTAGCTAAAAATTGGCTGAGCTAATGCACAGTGAAAGTAATATCTGGGCGTGTAAGGGTGAGATAGAGAAGACGGCCAACAAGGCGTCTGTATGACTCAGGATCCTCATATAAATCCCCATCATCAGGAGTGAGCTTTAGGTTGCGTTGCATAGGAAAGGGACTAGGCTTGCAGTGAAGCATATTGGATGAAGTAAGAATATCCAGTGTGTACTTTCTTTGATTCAAGTATAGACCCTCAGAATTACGAGAGATCTCCATACCCAAAAAAAATCTAGCAAGTCCCATGTCTTTAATAGTAAAAGCTTGATGAAGAGCATCTTTAGTAGTATTGATCATGGAAGAAGAACTGCCTGTGATGATAAGATCATCAACATACACTAGCACAATAGTAATACCTGAATCATCCAGCTTAGTGAAGAGAGAATAGTCATGACGAGACTGAGAATATCCAAGATGAAGCAATAACTTAGTGAGTTCCACATTCCACTGACGACTGGCTTGTTTAAGTCCATACAAAGACTTTTTAAGGCGACATACCTGACCAACAGAAGCTTTAGTGTAACCTTGTGGAGGATGCATATACACTTCCTCATTGAGAAATCCATGAAGAAAATCATTATTGATGTCAAGTTGATGCAAAGGCCAGGATTTAGCAGAAGCAAGAGCTAACAACACTCGAACAGTAGTAAACTTTGCAACTGGTGAAAAAGTATGCTTGTAATCTTTGTCCTTAATTTGGTTATAACCCTTGGCAACCAAACGAGCTTTGTACCTCTCAACCGAGCCATCTTGATTATACTTAACCTTGTAAACCCACTTGGAACCTATAGCCTTGGAACCAGGGGGCAAGGTGGTAAGTTCCCAGGTATGATTAGCTTCAAGAGCATGGAGTTCAGATTCCATGGCACTAATCCAAACAGCATGTTGTTTAGCCTGAGAATAAGTGGTGGGTTCAAATGTGGCAATTACATTACAGAGAGAACTCAAATATTCTGGATCCAGATCAAGAGCTTGCAATTGAGGAATAATATGATTGTTGGAAGAAAAGACAGAAGAGCAAACATAATCCTGAAGATGAGCAGGTTTATGAATGGTTCTATGTGGGCGAGAAGATGCAGGAGGATTAAGAATGGGTGGAGTAGAATCAGGAGAAAATGATATAGCTGAAGGAGATGTATTTTGTGGAGATTGGAAAGGAACAGGTATGGGAGTAGAAAATGAAGGAGATGTATTTTGTGGAGCTTTAGAAGTAGAAGGGGAAGAACTTGGTAATGGTAAAGATATGGGAAATAAATTAGGATTGCAAAATTCTTGGAAGTCACAAGCAGGAGAAACCAATGGAAAAGAAAAATCAGGCAATGGTAGAGTAGCAAGTTTTGATTGAAAAGGAAAGATATCCTCTTGAAAAGATACATTCCTGGTAACCATGATCTTGTCAGTCTATAAATCAAGAACTTTATAACCCTTCTGACCTGGAGGATAGCCCAGAAAAACACAAGGCCTGGATACAGCTTCAAGCTTGTCTTTCACATTATTCAGACAGTAACAAAGACAACCAATGATCCTGAGATGATCATAAGAAACTGGGCGTTGATGAAGAACTTCAAAAGGAATTTTCCAACCTAAAACAGATGAAGGCATGAGATTTATCAAATAAGTTGCTGATAGGAAGCATTCACCCCAGAAATGCAAAGGGAGATGTCCTTGAAGTCGTATAGCTCGAGCTGTAGCCAATAAATGACCATGCTTCCTCTCAACTCGACCATTCTGTTGAGGTGTGTATGGACAAGACTTATGATGCAGAATCCCTTTAGACTTGAATAAATCTTGTAAAGAATGTTGAATAAATTCAGATCCATTATCAGATCGAATGATTTTAACCACACCATTGAATTGAGTCTGCACATATACTAGAAACTCAGATACCAATCGATGCACCTGTAATTTATCATTCATAAGAAAGGTCCATGTGCATCGAGTAAAATCATCCAAAATTGTGAGAAAATATCGTGCACCACATATAGATCTAGTATGGTAAGGGCCCCATATATCCATGTGCAGAATAGCAAATGCATGAGCAGCATATGAATGACTACGAGGAAAAGATAATTTGTGTTGCTTTGCCATAGTACAAATGTCACAAGTCAAAGATGACAAAGAAGTAGAAGAACAAGCAGTAGTATGCTGCATTTTAAGCAAAGATGAATGCCCCAATCGAGCATGAAAGGTTTGCAAGGATAACTTGTCAACATTATTACAGATGGGAAAAATATCATTAGTAGAAATTGAAACAGGACTAATGAGCTTGTAAAGACCACCATCCAAGTAGCCTTGTGCTATGACAACATTAGTAATATGGTCCTGAAAGAAGCAATGACCAGTGTCAAAAACTGCCTTGCAGGAAGACTGAATAATGAGACGATGGACAGAGAGAAGGTTATGTTTAAACTCTGGCATGAATAAAAAATTGGTCAAAGTGAGAGATGAAGTAATTGGAACACTTCCTGAATGAGTCACCAATTTCAAAGTACCATCAGGAAGACCAATTTGAATAGGCTTGCTTAAGGCAACAAGAGTGGAGAAGAATTCTCGACAGTGACATATATGATCTGTTGCTCCTGAATCAATAATCCAAATGTGTGATGAAGAAGAAGCATGAGCTAAAAAAGATTTCATGATACCTGCAAAATTTGCAGAACTTGAAGATCCAGAATGGACAGATTTGTTGTTCATGAACTTGAACATCTCTTGAAACATCATGGACATGGTATTGTTATCAACTCCCTTGGTAACCATTTCATCCAGAGGAGAATTAAGAATAGAGCCATCTGAATTGTGTGCATTCAAAGAATGACCAGTTCTTGAATGACCTGCTGGTTTATCATTAGAGGAATTCTTGGAACCTTTATACCATTCTGGAAATCCATATAGCTTGAAACATTGCTCCTTCAAATGACCTTTTTCTTTGCAATGGTCACATTTCCTATCCCATTTATCCTTGCGAAAATCTTGCCTACTACCTCCTGCCTGGCGATAAGGAATCTGTCTATCTGCTGCTAAAACTTCATGAGAAGTATTTAATGTAGATGTAACTTCTCTTTGCTTTTCAACTTGCAAGACCATATGAAAAGCACGATTGAGAGATGGCAATGTTTCAAGAGATAAAATAGTTGATCTAACATGATCAAATTGATCATTGAGTCCCATAAGAAACTGAATCAGACGAGTTTTAGCTTCTCGCTCAACTAAAAGCTTAGGAATCTCACACTTACAGTGTACAATTCCAGCACAACAGCAAACAGGTAAAGCATCATGTGCTTGCAATTCATCCCAAAGTCTCTTAAGACGACCATAATAAACTGAAACAGTGGCATTCTCTTGTTTCATAGAGTTTAAATTCTTGTGGATCTGATATATCAAAGGCGCATTAGAAATTTGATACCTCTCTAAAACTTCATCCCACAATTCCTTAGCTGACTCCACATAAGAGAATTGCTCTGCTACTTCTCGTTTCATTGAATGAATTAACCAACATCGTATCATATAGTCGGCACGAATCCAGCGTGCTGCCTTCTCTGCATCAGCCACATCCTTGACACAAGTACCTGTGATAAAACCTAATTTCAATTTCGCACCAAGCGCCATATGAATCCCTCTCTTCCATGAGAAGAAATTGGATCCATCAAACAGTGTAGATACGAGCTGCATCCCTGGATTATCTGAGGGAGCAAGATAAAGTGGATCAGTTGAATTTCCAGGTAGCACAATCGCAGCTCCAGTGGATTCTGCATTTCTAATGTTCGATGAAATGAGATTTGTATCAGGAGTATCCTTATCTTGTGTATCATTATGATCATCCATAGATGATTAGCTAAAGATAGATCTAGATTGAGATATTTGCAGAAAAAATTCTTCGTAGCTCTGATACCATTTGAAGAAGAAGAAGATATGAAGAAAATTATAATATCTCACAACAGAATTCTGTTACAGCTTTTGGTATTTATACTACTTAGGATATATTGTAATAATGTCCCTAATATATCCTTTATTTACATATAAAACCCTATAAGATATACTATCTTCATAGCCATAGCGCCCTCCATGATTACAGGGAAGTCAAATTTACTAGATCTAGATCTGTAGAATAGGGAGATAGAAGGTTGCTTCCTTGCTCCCTGGTGGTCACGAGGCGACAGAATAGAGAAGGAAGAAGGTGAGAGAAATGTAGAAGAGGAGAGAGTAAGTGAAACCCTAATCTCCGAAGTAAAATTTAACCTAATTACAAATTAATGTTACGAGTCTACTTAACTAAAAACTCAAAATTGTCTATTTACCTAATTCGTCCAAGATAGAATATAGTGGGTCTAAAAATACATGGACCGAACACTACTTTCATCATCCTATCTGTTAACTCCACCTTGATAAATAAGACATTACTTATGGTTGATGAAAGCCAAAACCTTGGTTTCCAGGTTTTGGTAAGATCTTACAAGTGTTGGTAAAGTCTTTACAGTGTCAGGTAAGGCCTTACCATAAAAACCTTGGTTTCCAGGTTTCAGTAAGGCCTTACATAAACTGGTAAGACCTTACCAAAACTGGACAGAAACTAAAATTGCGCGGCGTACGTACAAGTGGCTTTTCCTTCTTGTTGAGTTATTTAAGGGATTTGATTTTAACAAATCTTTGATTTGTTTTAATTAAATCTTCTTAAAGATAAAATTGGAAGATTTCCTAACCTCAACAAAATATGATTGACGTACTTGATCGCTTGACTTCAACAAACAAAATCTCAACAACCCAAGATCTCAACAACCCAAGATCTCAACAACCCAAGATCTCCTAAGATCATGCAGCCAAGATCTTCTTCAACGTTAAAAATTGCTGATCTTCTTCTACGATCAAAGATGCCTATTTAAAGAGACAAGGAAGGAGAAACAAAATACACATTCATTACCTACTTCGAAAACCGAGAGATAAATTCTACATATCTCACAAAGACCCGATCTCACATTCGAAGCTTCATCATTATACTTCCCTGAGAAGTGTGAGATCTTTTTCGAGCTGATAGTACAATTCAACAAGGATCATACAAACCATTTTTATTTCTAGACACGTTGGATACGAGTGTTGTATCTGGAGTACTTTAGTTTTTCTTTTCGAGTGAGTGAGTTGCTAGATAGGAAGTGTAAGACTTCTGAGTTTAGAAGAGGGAAGGTCTTCTGAAGGTTGTATCTGGAACTCATCAAGAAGAAGGAAAATAAAGCTACTTGAATCCTAGGGTTGAATCAATCCTAGGCGGGGACTAGGTCGTGTTGGTGACCGAACCTCGTTAACATATCGCGTGTCCTTTACTGATCTTTATATTCCTGGTTTGTCTAAATCTTTATACTTAATTCCAATCTTAGAGAAACGTGTAAGGTCTTATAATTACGAGTAAGACTTTATCTCAATTGATAAGGTCTTATCTCTTTCGATAAGGTCTTACCTATCCTAAGATTGCGAAAAGTTTCCATACTCTATTCATCCCCCCCTTCTAGAGTATTGGATAAACTATTTTATCTGCCTATTCCGCATTTCAATTGGTATCAGAGCCTAACTCACGTCTTTTTAGATATTATTATCTGTGAGGCTAACTAATGGCAGGTGAAGGTCAAGGCGGATTTGGACAAGGAAGATCAATCTCTCGACCACCTCTTTTTGTAGGAAACAATTTTATGCACTGGAAATCCTTGATGCAGATGTTTATCATCGATCAAGATTTGGAACTGTGGCATATTATCAAGAACGGACCTCTCACTCCTACCAAAGAAGATCCCGACGGTAAAACAGTAAACAAGACAGAAGCTGAATTCAATCAGAAGGATCTTGAGAGCGTGGCGAAAAACTACAAGGCTATTAATCTTTTATATTGTGGTTTGAGTACTGATGAATTTAATCGTATATCTTCATGCAGATCCGCTAAAGAAATATGGGATAAATTAGTAGTCACCTATGAAGGAACCAGCCAGGTCAAAGAAACCAAAATTAGTATCTTTCTGAGGCAATACGAATTGTTTAAAATGATCCCAGATGAGTCAGTCAAAGTAATGTTCACCCGTTTTACGGAGATCATTAACAATCTTGACTCATTGGGAAAGACTTTCAACAATGAAGAAAAAGTCAGAAAGATACTTAGATGCTTGCCTAAAGCAAAATGGGGTCCCAAGGTAACCGCTATAGAAGAAGCCCAAAATCTCAATACACTCGCTCTTGATGATTTGCTAGGCAAATTAATCACCCATGAATTGATCCTCAATGAGGACGATGGGGATGTGCCAACAAACATTAAGAATTTAGCACTCAAGGCAAAGAAAGAGGAACCACTGGAAGATTCTGAAAGTGATGATGATGAAGACCCTTTTGCTCTTATCACAAGAGGACTAGCTAGAATATTAAAAATGAAAAAGCAATTTTCAAACAAAGAAAATGCTGGATCTTCTAAATACAGAGGTAAGTCTTCTTACCCCGTGAAGAAGAATCGTGTTCTAAATTGCTATGAATGTGGTGAAACAGATCATCTGGTTAAAGAATGTCCTCAAAAGAAGAAGAACAAATTCAAGAAAAAGGAATTTGGCAAGAAAGCCATGGTAGCAGCTTGGAGTGATTCAGACTCCTCAAGTGATTCAGATTCCGAAGATGATCATGCAAACTTATGTCTTATGGCAAAATCCGACAAAAATCAAGATCAACATTTGGATGGAATGGTAAGAAACCTTATATCTAGTCCTATCGATGTTTTATCAGAAGTACTGAAAAACATGATTTCTAATGAAGAATCTTACAACAAAGAAATCAACATTTTACAAGAAAAGCTTAATGATCAGGAAACCTGCATAAGAATGCTTTCGCTGAAAGTTCAAGATCTTGACAGCATACAATCAGATCTTGACACTGAGGTTAAGGCCTTACGATTGGAAAATTCCGATCTAAAGGCAAACCTCTCATCTCTTAAGTCCAGTAATACTGACTTAGAGATTGAAAAAGTGAAACTTTCTGAAAAATGTCAAGAACAGCAAATAGCTCTTGTGCAATTTACTAAATCTAAAGCTACTCTTGATAAAATGCTTGGAGAACAACAATTATCCTTAAATCGAAGTGGAATAGGATATAACAGGAATTTTCCTGCTAAACCCACTACCACATTCGTTAAAGCAAAAGGAAATTGGAGATCTCCTACGTGTTTCTTTTGTTGTAGAAAGGGTCATGTAAAAGAAACCTGTCCATATAGGAGGACGGATCCATACATCATTAGAAATACCTTTCCTGTACGTCTAAATGAACGGGTAAAACACATATGGGTTCCCAAAGGGACTAGGCCATCTAACATGGTCTACCCCCATAATGGATCTAACTCTGTTTATTGGTCAAGCCGGAAAGGATGATTTTCTGTTTTGCAGGATATCACCAAGACTCAAAAATGGATAATGGACAGTGGTTGTTCAAGACATATGAGTGGGAAAGAATCTCTTTTCGATACTCTAAAGAAGAAAATCACTGGCACTATAACTCTTGGTGACAAAGGAAAATGTGACATTCTTGGTATCGGTAATGTTGGTCTTAATTCAAATAATAATATTAAAGATGTTTATTTGGTGGATGGCTTAAAATATAACCTTCTCAGTGTCTCTCAGCTTTGTGATAAAGGAAATTGTGTTAGCTTTGACAAGAGGAAGTGTGAAGTTCGAGATGAGATGACAGGAAATTTAGTGCTAACAGCTCACAGGGATAATAATATTTATGCTGTTAATACTAACCAAATTGCAGGGACAAATCTAAAATGTCTCAAGGTCTTAACAGATGACTCAAGACTATGGCACAGACGACTTGGTCATATCAGTCTACATTCTCTTAACAAACTAAAATCAAAAGATCTTGTAAGAGGTCTTCCTGACCTAAAGTTCAAGGTAGATGAATTATGCAATGCTTGCTCAAGAGGTAAACATACTCGTAGTTCTTTCAAAAAGAAGCAAGTGGTAAGTACTACTAGACCTCTTGAACTTCTCCACATGGATCTTTGTGGACCTATGCGCGTCAAATCTCCCAAAGGCAAGCAATATATTCTTGTTATTGTTGATGATTATTCACGATTTACTTGGGTTTTCTTTCTAAAAATGAAATCTGAAGCACTTTCATACTTCTCAAAACTTTGTAAGGAATTACAGACTTTGAAAAACCTACCAATCGTTTCTATTAGAAGTGATCATGGTAGAGAATTTGATCAATCAGACTTTGATGCATTTTGTGAGAAATATGGTATTTCCCATAATTTCTCAGCTCCTAGAACACCTCAACAAAATGGGGTTGTGGAACGAAAGAACCGCACCCTAGAGGAAATGTCTAGGACAATGCTATTAGAGAATGATCTGCCTAAGTCATACTGGGCAGAAGCTGTTAATACAGCAAATTACATTCTTAATAGATGTTTGATTCGATCAATTTTAAAGAAAACCCCTTATGAGCTTTTTAAAGGAAGAAAACCAAGTATATCTTTCTTTAAACCATTTGGATGTACGTGTTACATACATAATAATGGGAAGGATAATCTTGGAAAATTTGATGCTCGTAGCGACGAAGGTACATTTCTCGGATACTCGACTCAAAGCAAGGCTTATCGAGTATATAATAAACGTACCAAAGTAGTCGAAGAAAGTATCCATGTTTTGTTTGATGAAAATGATAATGGTATCTTGAGTGAAAGCTTTGCAGATCTTGATCTAAATAAACATGAGGAAGAGGAAGAAGAAGTTGATAAGAACGTCAGAAACATGCAAGAGCCATTTCAAGATCTTACAGAACCATCTCAAGATCTTACAGATAGGTCTCAAGATCTTGAAGCACCTCCTCAAGATCTTACAAATGAAACCAATCGTGAAGATACATCACCACCTGAGCAACAAGAGCCATCTTCCCCTCTGCCTATAAATTCTGAACCTGATGTTTACAATCAGAGAAATGTCCGGAGGAAATTCAAACATGCATCATCCCATTCAACTCAGGATATTATTTCTGATCCCTCATCTGGAATACAAACTCGATCTAAATTAAAAGATTTGTGTGCTTTTCATGCGTTTGTTTCTCTTGTAGAACCTAAGAAATATACTGAAGCTCTTCAAGAACCCGACTGGATTATTGCTATGCAAGATGAGCTAAACGAGTTCGAGCGAAACAAAGTATGGACACTTACAGCAAGACCCAAAGGCAAATCAGTTATTGGGACAAGATGGGTTTTCCGAAATAAACTTGATGAAAGTGGTAATGTCATTCGAAATAAAGCTCGTCTTGTAGCTCAAGGATACAATCAGGAGGAAGGTATTGACTACGAGGAGACTTTTGCTCCCGTAGCCAGGCTTGAAGCCATTCGCATACTTCTTGCTTTTGCATCTTACATGAGTATTAAACTTTTTCAAATGGACGTAAAGTCCGCCTTTTTGAATGGTTATTTAGATGAAGAAGTTTATGTTGCTCAACCTCCTGGCTTTGAAAGTAATGAATTTCCAGATCATGTTTTCAAGCTTGACAAAGCTCTTTATGGCTTAAAGCAAGCCCCAAGAGCTTGGTACGAGCGACTTTCAAAATATCTTCTGGAAAATAACTTCAAAAGAGGGTTGATAGACAAAACTTTATTCATTAAAACTCATGGAAAGAATATTCTTGTTGTTCAAATTTATGTGGATGATATCTTGTTTGGAGCAACTAATGAATCTCTTTGCAAGGAATTTTCTGACATCATGTGCAAGGAATTTGAGATGAGTATGATGGGTGAATTAACCTTCTTTCTTGGACTACAAGTACATCAAAGCAAAAAGGGGATATTCCTAAATCAAGGAAAGTACACAAGAGACCTTCTGAAGAAGTTTAAGATGAATGAATCAAAAATAGCCAAAACACCAATGAGCTCTACACTCTCTTTGGATCAAGACCTTACCGGCAAACAAGTAAATCAAAAAGAATATCGAGGTATGATCGGATCTTTACTATATCTTACTGCTAGTAGACCTGATATTATGTTTAGTGTTTGTATGTGTGCTAGATTTCAAGCTAACCCAAAGGAATCACATCTCATTGCGGTAAAAAGGATATTAAGATATCTTAATGGTACAAAAGATATAGGTCTATGGTATCCCACACAAAGTAGTTTCGGTCTTATCGGATATTCCGATGCTGATTTTGCAGGATATAAAGTGGATAGAAAAAGCACTTCAGGGTGTTGTCAATTTCTTGGTACTTCACTAATAAGTTGGCATTCCAAGAAGCAAAATTCAGTGGCTCTCTCAACAGCCGAAGCTGAATATATTGCTGCTGGAGCTTGTTGTTCGCAAATCTTATGGATTGCGCAACAACTCCAGGATCTTGGATTCAACTTTAAAGATATACCAATAAAATGTGACAATACCAGTGCTATTTCTATCTCGAAAAATCCTGTACAGCATTCAAGAACGAAACATATAGATGTGAGACACCATTTTATACGTGATCATGTAGAAAAAGGTGATGTGTCTTTGACATTCATTTCTACCGATCTACAACTGGCCGATATCTTTACAAAACCTTTACCCGAAGAGAGATTCAACTTCATAAGGTTAGAACTTGGTATGCTTAACAGGGAGGCACAAATGTAGGGGGAGCAATTATTGTTTTACAAAATTGATCTTATTCCCTACATTAAGACCTTAACATGCATTTCAAGGTCTTACTACAATAGTGTTACAAACACTGATCTTATTCTTTAGAATAAGATCTTACAAAACATCTCAAGGCCTTACTAAAAGATAGTATGTTCTTGATTTTTGTTTAAAAGATTAAATTGGATCAAATCTTTTAGTTATTATCTCAATAGATATCTAACTAATAGATTATTTTATTTTTGGAAATCTTTCGGTTATAATTTTAATCTTTTGAAATTACTTATAATTTTACAAAGATTTTTTAAACAAAGATTTTCCTTTCTCTCTCCGTCTTATACAATCTTCAAAGATCTTCTATTCGGATTCTCTTCTCCACTTCCTTAAACTCTCCGACTTCTCGTCTCTCTCATTCTCAAACCCTAATCGACGATGGCCCCCAAACGCTCTTCGACTCAGTCCTCTGCTCCAACATCCAAGAAGCAGCGATCGGAGGCTAGGAAAGGCAAAGCTGTTCTAAAAGAGTACAATCCCGATTCCGATTCTTCGATGTCCACTCCCTCTCCTTCTCGGCAAGTGGCTCAACCAATTTATCCCCCAGCCGCAAAGGATACACCTCAACATCGTCTTCGATCGCCACCGTCTGGATTTGAGGTTAGTAGTGAAGAACCTTTTTCTTGGTTCTTGAACTATACTAAAGCGGGAATGTGGAAAGATGGTTTTGCTAATCGTCCCCTGAGCTTTTGTGAATCTGTCGATGAGAATTTCCTAGAGTCTATGAATCTGCCTTGTGTTAAATTGATGAAATGTTCGA
>BSUD01000007.1:5325967-5414116 GCA_033239045.1 Fagopyrum esculentum | reverse complement strand
CGGAGGAAATTCAAACATGCATCATCCCATTCAACTCAGGATATTATTTCTGATCCCTCATCTGGAATACAAACTCGATCTAAATTAAAAGATTTGTGTGCTTTTCATGCGTTTGTTTCTCTTGTAGAACCTAAGAAATATACTGAAGCTCTTCAAGAACCCGACTGGATTATTGCTATGCAAGATGAGCTAAACGAGTTCGAGCGAAACAAAGTATGGACACTTACAGCAAGACCCAAAGGCAAATCAGTTATTGGGACAAGATGGGTTTTCCGAAATAAACTTGATGAAAGTGGTAATGTCATTCGAAATAAAGCTCGTCTTGTAGCTCAAGGATACAATCAGGAGGAAGGTATTGACTACGAGGAGACTTTTGCTCCCGTAGCCAGGCTTGAAGCCATTCGCATACTTCTTGCTTTTGCATCTTACATGAGTATTAAACTTTTTCAAATGGACGTAAAGTCCGCCTTTTTGAATGGTTATTTAGATGAAGAAGTTTATGTTGCTCAACCTCCTGGCTTTGAAAGTAATGAATTTCCAGATCATGTTTTCAAGCTTGACAAAGCTCTTTATGGCTTAAAGCAAGCCCCAAGAGCTTGGTACGAGCGACTTTCAAAATATCTTCTGGAAAATAACTTCAAAAGAGGGTTGATAGACAAAACTTTATTCATTAAAACTCATGGAAAGAATATTCTTGTTGTTCAAATTTATGTGGATGATATCTTGTTTGGAGCAACTAATGAATCTCTTTGCAAGGAATTTTCTGACATCATGTGCAAGGAATTTGAGATGAGTATGATGGGTGAATTAACCTTCTTTCTTGGACTACAAGTACATCAAAGCAAAAAGGGGATATTCCTAAATCAAGGAAAGTACACAAGAGACCTTCTGAAGAAGTTTAAGATGAATGAATCAAAAATAGCCAAAACACCAATGAGCTCTACACTCTCTTTGGATCAAGACCTTACCGGCAAACAAGTAAATCAAAAAGAATATCGAGGTATGATCGGATCTTTACTATATCTTACTGCTAGTAGACCTGATATTATGTTTAGTGTTTGTATGTGTGCTAGATTTCAAGCTAACCCAAAGGAATCACATCTCATTGCGGTAAAAAGGATATTAAGATATCTTAATGGTACAAAAGATATAGGTCTATGGTATCCCACACAAAGTAGTTTCGGTCTTATCGGATATTCCGATGCTGATTTTGCAGGATATAAAGTGGATAGAAAAAGCACTTCAGGGTGTTGTCAATTTCTTGGTACTTCACTAATAAGTTGGCATTCCAAGAAGCAAAATTCAGTGGCTCTCTCAACAGCCGAAGCTGAATATATTGCTGCTGGAGCTTGTTGTTCGCAAATCTTATGGATTGCGCAACAACTCCAGGATCTTGGATTCAACTTTAAAGATATACCAATAAAATGTGACAATACCAGTGCTATTTCTATCTCGAAAAATCCTGTACAGCATTCAAGAACGAAACATATAGATGTGAGACACCATTTTATACGTGATCATGTAGAAAAAGGTGATGTGTCTTTGACATTCATTTCTACCGATCTACAACTGGCCGATATCTTTACAAAACCTTTACCCGAAGAGAGATTCAACTTCATAAGGTTAGAACTTGGTATGCTTAACAGGGAGGCACAAATGTAGGGGGAGCAATTATTGTTTTACAAAATTGATCTTATTCCCTACATTAAGACCTTAACATGCATTTCAAGGTCTTACTACAATAGTGTTACAAACACTGATCTTATTCTTTAGAATAAGATCTTACAAAACATCTCAAGGCCTTACTAAAAGATAGTATGTTCTTGATTTTTGTTTAAAAGATTAAATTGGATCAAATCTTTTAGTTATTATCTCAATAGATATCTAACTAATAGATTATTTTATTTTTGGAAATCTTTCGGTTATAATTTTAATCTTTTGAAATTACTTATAATTTTACAAAGATTTTTTAAACAAAGATTTTCCTTTCTCTCTCCGTCTTATACAATCTTCAAAGATCTTCTATTCGGATTCTCTTCTCCACTTCCTTAAACTCTCCGACTTCTCGTCTCTCTCATTCTCAAACCCTAATCGACGATGGCCCCCAAACGCTCTTCGACTCAGTCCTCTGCTCCAACATCCAAGAAGCAGCGATCGGAGGCTAGGAAAGGCAAAGCTGTTCTAAAAGAGTACAATCCCGATTCCGATTCTTCGATGTCCACTCCCTCTCCTTCTCGGCAAGTGGCTCAACCAATTTATCCCCCAGCCGCAAAGGATACACCTCAACATCGTCTTCGATCGCCACCGTCTGGATTTGAGGTTAGTAGTGAAGAACCTTTTTCTTGGTTCTTGAACTATACTAAAGCGGGAATGTGGAAAGATGGTTTTGCTAATCGTCCCCTGAGCTTTTGTGAATCTGTCGATGAGAATTTCCTAGAGTCTATGAATCTGCCTTGTGTTAAATTGATGAAATGTTCGAATGTCTGGAGTCTGTTTAATCTGGGAGATGTTGCATTTCCACGACTTACTCGTCTATTCTATGTCAACCTTTCTGCACACCGAGAAAAGGGAATTTTAACCCTTCATTCCCAGATCAAAGGACGGCCAATTACCCTAACTGCTTCTTCTTTAGCAATTATTTTAGGAGTTCCTGAGGAAATCGACACCAAAAATCATCCTTCGAAAAATGTGTGTCTTGCCCATGCCCAGAAAACATTCTTTGAGAAACCAATCTCTTCTGTTGCTACTTCCTCAAAGCCAAAGCAAAAACAAACCCATAATGTCCTAACTTTAGAAGCCAAAATTGTGTTTACTTTGCTTGCTAGGAGTGTCTTACCACGAAAACACTCCAGAGAGATTATAACTGACAATCTCTTGGAAATTCTGGATTTGATCCTTACTGGGTATCCTATTGATGTCCCTAATCTGATTTTATCCTACATGGTGCATACGGTAAATACCCCTTTGACAGCCCCTCTTCCTTATGCCAATTTATTTCCAAAGATCTTCGAGTTCTTTGACATTGATACTACAGAGGAGGATAAGGTTTATCATAAGGGTCAAATTGATGAGGACTGTTGGAGAAGGCTTGGGGTTGAGAAAACTTTGTCTGGGGATTGGATTCTGAAGAAACATCAATCAACTGCTCAACTCTCATCTGAAGAGAGAATTCAGGATTTAGAAGCTGAAGTGGATGCTCTGAGGAAAGATCTGAACACTGCTCGTGCTGATATTGTGGATAGACATGATGATACGCATGAGAAGTTGCTAATTGTTAATGAGAAGCTCAACCAGTTACTGTTTTTGACATCTCTAGCTCATAGGGCAACTACTACGATCATGCCTTTGGATGAGGATGCTGTGGAGCACATTCAAGAAGTGTGTCAAAATGTTGTCATCAACTGTGAACGCAAGGTGCTAAAAAGAGGGATTCTTCGACCCATTGAACCTGAGCCGACTATCTTGACAGTGGAGGAATATGGCTTGGTTAAGAAGTACAGAAATGATCAGGAAAAACAGTTAGCCAAAATGATGGCTTGGACCACTACTGGTGAGGCACAGAAGAGATGGAGGGAAAAAGTGCGTGCTCGTTGTCGTAAAAGACGAGCTGGGTCTTCTTCAAATTACGGGCAATGGTTTGAAGAAGTGGTTGAAGTCTCGGATGATGAAGATTAATCCTTTTAAGTTCTAAATTTTTCTTGCTGAAAGACAAAAAGGGGGAGAATATTTGTCTTTTGAAATGTTTTGAAAACTCTTGGTTTGGTTTGGTTGTTTTTGGTTTTGAAAAACTTGCATTGATTCGATAGTTTTCAAAATTTGATCCTACATATGCGCTTATGTTATGCTATATTGTTTGTTGTTGTGTTGTTCAAATGCAGGAAATAGATCATAAGTTTTGTCTTTCATCAAGGGGGAGATTGTTAACTCCACCTTGATAAATAAGACATTACTTATGGTTGATGAAAGCCAAAACCTTGGTTTCCAGGTTTTGGTAAGATCTTACAAGTGTTGGTAAAGTCTTTACAGTGTCAGGTAAGGCCTTACCATAAAAACCTTGGTTTCCAGGTTTCAGTAAGGCCTTACATAAACTGGTAAGACCTTACCAAAACTGGACAGAAACTAAAATTGCGCGGCGTACGTACAAGTGGCTTTTCCTTCTTGTTGAGTTATTTAAGGGATTTGATTTTAACAAATCTTTGATTTGTTTTAATTAAATCTTCTTAAAGATAAAATTGGAAGATTTCCTAACCTCAACAAAATATGATTGACGTACTTGATCGCTTGACTTCAACAAACAAAATCTCAACAACCCAAGATCTCAACAACCCAAGATCTCAACAACCCAAGATCTCCTAAGATCATGCAGCCAAGATCTTCTTCAACGTTAAAAATTGCTGATCTTCTTCTACGATCAAAGATGCCTATTTAAAGAGACAAGGAAGGAGAAACAAAATACACATTCATTACCTACTTCGAAAACCGAGAGATAAATTCTACATATCTCACAAAGACCCGATCTCACATTCGAAGCTTCATCATTATACTTCCCTGAGAAGTGTGAGATCTTTTTCGAGCTGATAGTACAATTCAACAAGGATCATACAAACCATTTTTATTTCTAGACACGTTGGATACGAGTGTTGTATCTGGAGTACTTTAGTTTTTCTTTTCGAGTGAGTGAGTTGCTAGATAGGAAGTGTAAGACTTCTGAGTTTAGAAGAGGGAAGGTCTTCTGAAGGTTGTATCTGGAACTCATCAAGAAGAAGGAAAATAAAGCTACTTGAATCCTAGGGTTGAATCAATCCTAGGCGGGGACTAGGTCGTGTTGGTGACCGAACCTCGTTAACATATCGCGTGTCCTTTACTGATCTTTATATTCCTGGTTTGTCTAAATCTTTATACTTAATTCCAATCTTAGAGAAACGTGTAAGGTCTTATAATTACGAGTAAGACTTTATCTCAATTGATAAGGTCTTATCTCTTTCGATAAGGTCTTACCTATCCTAAGATTGCGAAAAGTTTCCATACTCTATTCATCCCCCCCTTCTAGAGTATTGGATAAACTATTTTATCTGCCTATTCCGCATTTCACTATCTAACCTACAAAATCACTCATTCGACCCATCATTTTCCGTTGCACCTATCGCCCAAACTTGTATTCATCACTTTCCCCTATCCATCACCAGAATTTCACCTGCATATGTTGGGTTGGTGATTGGTATCCGCGGGCAAGGATACAAATGTCAATGTACTTATTAGTAAACTAATTTTAAGTTTTTGTTGGTTCCTTTAAGGTGGTCTTGGGAGGAAAGTGATTACCTTCCAGATTGCATGGAGTTATGTTTCAAATCACTAAATCATACCACAAATGAAATTGCCATGGAAATTGAGGATGAGACCGGGTTTAATGATGCACTTCCTTACCTTAAAAACGCGGTACATGTTGATCTTATGTCATTAGTTTATGTTTATATCTATTTTGACATAGGAAAGTCATGTAATTAATGAATTTGTTGTACGTCAGTGGGTTGACTTCTGTAAAGCATTGCTCGTGGAGGCTCAATGGTACAACAAAGGTCACACTCCAACACTAAAGGAGTATTTAAGCTCTGCATGGATTTCATCTTGTGGCCCTCTACTCTCCTTAGTCATTCTCCTTATGTCGACCAGAAAGAGTTCGTCTAGTGAGCTCGCGGATGAACTGAATGCAACGAAGAGTCTCGTGTATTACTCATCGGTCATCATTCGACTATGCAATGATCTTGGAACATCAGCGGTAATAAATATGTTCATACTCGATTTGTTTAGCTTGAACAACTAGTATATGATCAATGTGTTTACTTGATTAGGCGGAACTTGAAAGAGGCGATTCACCATCGTCTGTATTGTGCTATATGAGGGAAGCCAATGTGAGTGAAGAGGCGGCGAGACGTAGAATAAAATACATCATATCTAGTACATGGAAGAAAATCAATCGCGAGTTTGTGAAGCAACTTCCATTGCTAGTTTCACCTGCAAATCTCATCGTAAACATGGCAAGAGTTTGTCATTTTATTTACAGCAAAGGAGATGGACTTGGTGTTCAAGATGGAGACACCAAGAGACAGATCAATCGCGTACTCGTTGAGCCTGTTATAGTTTAGTTAATGAACTCAGTATGTTTATAAAACATACGTCAAATCTGATATCAAATTTGATGTCGGATTGATATAAGTGTAATTATTTTTTTTATGTTCCAAATACTGTATCAAAGATTTTAGTAATATTGTATCAATAATTACTCTTTAGTGAGAAGTACTTTGTAGTGAAAAAAAGAACCTCACGTTTTTTTTTTTTTTTTTTTTTGAAAATGTATTATATTGATCAGGAAAGAAGGGATTTACAGGGGAATGCGAAGGAGGTGGGACAGCACATTATAGGGGGTACATAAACCAATAGGGAGCAAATGACAAATGCAAGGGGGGAATACAGTGGTAGTAGTCACAGGTGGATGCCAAGGAGCTTGGCCCAGTTCAGGGTGGTGGCGGATCTATCCTTCTAATGGTGTGTGAAGAGATTTTTTGTAGCTTGGATGATGCTATGGGCGCAAGTGGCTTCATGAGTGACGAGATTGTTGTAGATGAGGTCGTTCCTAGCCTTCCAAACGAAATAGATCAGATTAGTGATAGTAGCAATTCGAACATTGGAGATGAGGTTATGTTTGTGGGGATTGATGGTGTTTAGCCATGACCAAATGTTATCCTTGTAAGGGTATGGAATAGTGGTATGGGACCATCTGGACACAAGATCCAGGGTGATGTTGACGAAGTTGCACTTGTGCAAGAGATGATCTTCATCTTCAGGCAAGGACCCGCACAGTTTGCAAATGTCGCACTGAATGATGTTCCAATGGCGGAGCTTAGTGAGTGTGGGGAGCTTGTTATGTGCAGCAAGCCAGGAGATGAAGCTGCTCTTGGATGAGTTAGTAGTCTTCCAAATGTTGTTGAACATGAGGCTGTGCTGGGGGGAGGTGGGGTAGTTGCAGAGGAGATTGTATGCAGCAGTTGTAGAAAATTTCCCATTCGGACTTAGAGAGGGGGAGGGGAGTGTTTGGGCAATAGGGATGGAAAGGGTAGCCGAGAACTCATCCCTGATCTTTAAAATATAGTTCCAGTTGTGACTATACTTGTAGCTTGGTGTGCAGGTCCAAATAGAGTGCTGCTTGAGAATGTTGTGTTTGACCCAATTAGACCAAAGGTCATGCACAGGAGGGTGTGAGTTGAGGTCGAAGATGAGCTTGTAAATGCAGGCTTTGTTCCAAGAGAGAAGCTCCTTGAAGCCGAGCCCACCAGATGATTTGGGAGAGCAGACAGTTTTCCAAGCAATGAGAGCGCGAGAGCTTGAAGTAGGGGTGAGCTATATGGGACGGGATTGAGGTTATCATAGTCTCATTTCGACTATTTTATATGGGCCGGGATGTGAACGGACCTTGAGTATTTTAGATTGAATCTCACCGGGTCTTATCCTGGATGGGATCGGGATGAAACGGACTCAAACCCGTTTGGCCGCTAATTTATTTATTGTGGTTATCCACAAAAATATTCGTATATATTGTATTTTAACGCAAAAACAATAAAGTTTTCAAAAACCATAATAACATTTACAGTTTACATTAAAATTTTCAAATAACCATAATCCTATATAAATTTGGAAATTTGTCAATTTTGACTGATCATCATGGTTTATTTTTTCAATATATAAGCATAAATATAATAAGTTAATAACTATATAAGTATATCACAAATGCCTAGGGATTTTATTTATATTTATTATTTTAAATTAAAAACTTTCTTATAAACGGGACGATATAGACCTAGCGGGATGAAGAAGTTAATACACATATTCCGTCCTGAATAATTTTTAGCAGGAGGGGTTCAAGACATAATTTCTAATTTTGAATGAAATCCAAACGGGATCGGAACGAGACCGGAATTGGCGGGATGTGTGCTCACCCCTAATGTCAATAGTACAAGGTCAGTGAAATACTATTTCAACTATAAATCGATTTTAGAAATATAACCTCGTTGAACTTATATGATAGATTCAAACCTAAAGTATAAGGGTACGTTAACGCTACATTATTTTAGCTCATCGGAATTTCGGAAACGAGTCCTAAATTTACATCACTCATAAATTATATAGAGAGGTTGCAAATAATTCCTAACCACATAATATATAAATACATATATACTGACTTTGATGTCTCATTCTCCTTCAAGTTGATGATGATAGATTGTACTATATGTTCCCGTTTTTGTTCCCGATCGTTTTGGAGTTCCTCAGATGAAATTATATCAATACTGTAATATTAATAGATAGAAAATTATTGATATTTTATATAAATTTAAAATTTACTTTTGAAAGATAATAAGATAACAACCTTTATGAATACCGAAGGTATATATTAAGACTATATATAGAAAATAAAGTATTTTTTATTTTAATAAAATTGAAATAGAATGGCCGGACATAGAAATATTTTCAAAAAAAAATGACCAAGAAAATGTTATATATTGATCAATGAAGGGTTTAATGTAATTTTATTGATCAAAGATGTCTTGTTTGTTAAAGTACCAAAAATTAGGAGTTCGTTACCTAATTATTTTGACTTGGTCTCGAGCATTGAACCGCTAATCTTTCCATATATCATTTTCTAAGTACCCTCTTCCATTAATATTTGGTCCATATATCTATGTTATGCTAATATATATGTTACTTGATACTTACGTTTTTTTTCCTATCATAAAACATTATTCATTGATCGGCAAACATCAACTTGTCAACAGTTAAAGCAATGCAAACGTAACGTATAGCCAGCCACCACCTCCATTATTGAACACTTTTGATTCTTATTGCTATTTCATATTTAGGGTTCATAGCAATCATCAAGCAACCGTTATCATAAACTCTCTGTGTTATCCATGGAGGAAGCCAAAAATGACCCGAATGGCGAGTTTGAGATCGAGCGTCGTACTGCGAGTTACAAACCAAACATTTGGAGTTACGATTACTTGGAGTCGTCCCTTGTGAGCAATAATGAAGTACGTGAGATATGTATGTTTTGCATGCATGGCTTCTTTCTAGCTTAATGATGCATGTTAACGTATCATAGATGATTTTGCAGGTTTCGCTTTGTAGAGATGAAATTATAAGGCTGAAAGAGAATTTGAGTCATGTGTTTGATCAAAAGACAGATGATTTGAAGATTCGGATGATTGGTGATATCAATAAGTTGGGTTTGTACAGTTTCTTCGAGAAGGATATTCTCGAAGTTCTAGAAGTTATAGCTTCTGAATTGAAAATGAATACGAGTTCTATTGATAACGTTGGAACTGCAGCCTTGTGTTTTCGGCTCCTCAGGCAACACGGCTATAATGTTTCGCAAGGTAAACATTCCTTTCGAGTATGCTATAATCTCCTAATGTTATGTAGGTCTCAAAATGAATTTTATTTTGTGTTGTTTTCGGTAAGTCTTAGTGTGTTTTTCTTTATAGATGTTTGTGTGTCAATTTATTGTCTCATGTACGGCATGCATTAGTTTTTGTTCGTGTAAGTTTTTGTGCGTATTTCTGAAGACTATACCACATCAATAATTGCATAGAGTTCTCTGATTGTCATATGATTTTAGGAGGAAAGCGATGTGTGTGGTCCTTCTATCGGATGACTCATACGAACGTGCGAAACTAGGATGTTACATCAGACAAGCTACTCGAGCTCGGCTTGAGATCGAATCGTAAAAAGCTCGACTTGAACTTGTTTAATTTTCAAAACGATTCAAATTAATATGAACACATTTTAAAGATTTATGTAAAGTTTAGG
Organism: Fagopyrum esculentum; assembly: GCA_033239045.1. Classification (NCBI taxonomy): domain Eukaryota; kingdom Viridiplantae; phylum Streptophyta; class Magnoliopsida; order Caryophyllales; family Polygonaceae; genus Fagopyrum; species Fagopyrum esculentum. The sequence goes on along the minus strand of BSUD01000007.1, from coordinate 5,404,258 downwards.
TTCGGCTCAAGTTCCACTCTTTTATAAAAGAACCGAGGTTGAACATGTCAATGTTTCTCTCGTTTGACTAAAGCTCGGCTAAAATAACACTATATGGATGTTATATTAGCCAAGCTGCATGAGCTTGACTCGGAAAAAGCTCGACTCAAACTTGTTTAATCACTCTCTGAACGAGTTGAATATGAACTCATTTTAAAGCTCGTTTAAAATTTAGGCTCGACTCTAACGAACCTTTGCTAAACCCACGGTATTTGATCCACATTTTTACAATAATTGGTGTTTGTTTGTCAATTCGTGTAGTTTGTGGTCTCAACGTGATAATCTTACATAATGTTGTGTGCAGGAATACTTAATGATTTCCTAAACAAAGAAGGAGCTGATGAGAAAATCAAAAGCCCAAACATAAAGGGACTTATTGAGCTGCATGAGGCTTCACATCAGGCTATGGAAGATGAATACTCATTAATCAAAGCTGGAGAATCTTCACGTATGATTCTGAAAAATATCCATGACAATAGCTCAGATGAGAATCTCACACGGCAAGTTACCGATGCTTTGGAGCTTCCTCTACACTGGAGAGTGCAATGGTTCGACGTCAGGCAAAGAATCGATGCATACGCGTTGGAACGTACAATGAATCCTATGCTTCTCAAGCTCGCGAAATTGAACTTCAACTCGGTTCAATCCATACATAAAAAAGATCTTAGAGATTTAACCACGTAAACAAAAAAAATTACTTTTTTTCTTTTGTTTATTAAATTTAAGATGAAACCTCACTGAACTTATATATTGAGGTTATATAGGTGGTGGAAGAACTTGGGTCTCATAGAGAATATCAACTTTTCGAGAGACCGGTTAGTAGAGAGTTTCTTGTGGACCGTTGGAGTTGCTTGCGAGCCACGATACACGAGTCTAAGGAAATGTCTTACCAAAGTGGTTGCTCTTGTACTCGTTCTAGATGACCTCTACGACGTCTTCGGGTCATTAGAGGAACTCGAATGCTTCACAAAGGCTGTTGAAAGGTTGTGATGACACTAATTTTCCAAGAACATACACTATATATATATATACATACACATAAAGGAGTTAATTACCTGATTATGGATGTTTTGAGGTTTTCATGCAGGTGGTCTTGGAAGGAAGCTTGTCATCTTCCAAAGTGTATGAAGATTTGTTTCTTGGCACTGAATCGTACCACAACTGAAATCGCCAAGGAAATTCTGGACGAAACTGGTTTCAATGGTGCACTGCCTCACCTAAAACATACGGTATTTCTATATCCTACCTTCTGAGTTTCATTTTTTATTCGATTGCACGTACACGTTAGTTTCAAGCTAGTCGAACGAAATAATCCCATTACAGATAGATTTCATTCTAAAATTAATCGGAAATTTGAAGACTAGTTCACTACTGCTATCTGATTCAGTTGACACTCAACGTTGTGCCTTAAGGCCGACAATCATGAAATGAGTGGAACGGAAAACATACTTTGATTTAGGTTTCACATATTTGAGCAAACAAACTCGTCAGGTTCGAGTTCAACTCATAATTATAAAGGATTTTATCTAAAATCAATTGACAATTAAAGAGTTAAGAGTAGTTAATCTACTTGTATACTAGTTTTGAGGGTCATGTAGGGATGAAAACTTGGTTTGTTTTTCATTTAAATGTATCTAGTGGATATATCGGGGAAGGTTGTTTACACGACGTTAGAATTACTGAATACCGAAAATTGTCGTAGTGCGATGACACATAAAGACTTGTTATGTTTACGTGTTGAAATCGATCAAATTTGACATGGATAAGACTTGGGTATATTTTCAGTGGGCCGATTTCTGCAGATCGTTACTTGTAGAGGCTAAATGGTACAACAAGAGTTACATTCCATCTTTAAAGGAGTATCTAAAGTCTGCATGGATTTCATCTTCTGGCCCATTACTATCCCTTTTGGTTTTCCTAATGGCAAGAGATAATCCATCGTATAAGGTCGAGGATGAATGGAATGCAATGAAGGGTCTCGTTTACTACTCGTCAGTCATCATTCGTCTCTGCAATGATATAGGAACAGCAGCAGTAAGAAATCAACTCACTTCATCTATGCTTTGAAATTTGCAACGAACCAATAAACTACTACTAACATCGATAGATTTTGGTGGAAAAAACACACAATTATATGTCGTTATTATGCCAAATCTATATACAAGAGATATAATTTTTTGTATTTTCCAATAATTTTGTTGATTTGAATTAGGCGGAGCTAAAAAGAGGTGATTCACCGTCGTCAATCTTATGCTACATGAGAGAAGCAAACGTGACAGAAAAGGTTGCAAGACGTAGAATAAAAGACAACATAGCAAATGCATGGAAGAAAATGAATGGCGAGTTTGTGAAGCAGTTTCCATTGCTAGTTTCGCCTGCAAATCTCATCATAAATATGGCAAGAGTTTGCCATTTCATTTACAACAATGGAGATGGATTTGGTATTCAAGATGGAGACACCAAAAGACAGATCAAGCGTGTACTCATCGACTCTTTCATGCTTGATTAGCTAGCCACAATAACATACCGTTTTATTACAATCCGGGAAACAAAAACAAGAAAAAAAAAACCCAAAAGCAATATATTTTTATGTCGCTATTCCTTTACATAAATTATTAATAGGACGAGTCTTTCCCATTTTAAGTGTAAAAACCTATGTTAAATAGTTTTAATGTGTTGATCGTGTTCATTTTCCTTCCCTACAATTAAACGGGGCCTAAATCCGTAATGTAATAAACAAGATCTTAGAATGTTGAATTGTTATTGCAACGACAACGAACATTTTGTGTGTGGATGAGAATGAGATGTCCTTGTATCCAAAAATTTGATAAATGTGTTGATCGTGTTCATTTTAGATCCATCATTTATCAGAATTTTCATCGTACATAGTATTTCAATGTTTAGGATGTGATGTCTCGCCAACGAACATTTTGTGTGTGGATGAAAATGGGATGTCCTTGTATCCAATTTCTTCGTTGACTTCTGTGATTATTGATTTTAGTTATCTAGTTCAGAGAGACTACATTAGAAAAACCGATAATTTTTTAACTACTTTAAATAATAAATGTTAACATTAAATAAAAAGGCATTTTATTATATAAGTTCGTAATTTTAAGCGTGTGTTTGGACATTAAGTTTTGCGTATTAAAACCCGGATATTGGATTTTGAATAATTGATTTCGACTATACGTTTTGGGTACAGAAGTTCAAGTGTAATAGTTCGAGTATTACATTGTGAGTATTGAAAACCCGTTTCCAATTTTGTCTTTAAATTTCTAAAAATTTCATTTATTTATTTATTTATTTATTCTCATGTTTTTATTTTGTCCGATATTGTTCTATCAATTTTATTAATGAGTTGTTTGATAAAAGAGCAATTTAGAAGTAAATGACATTAACCCTCAAGTTGTTGGTTATAGAGTTCACAATTTCTAGTAACCGCTGATTTTTTCCGTCAAACTTTACTTTTTGTGGTAATCTGTTTCTTTAAAATTTTCATATTAAATTCTTTATTTTAGGTTATGTTAGGTTTTCAAATCTAACCGCGTGCATTTACAAGAGTGAAACACTTATCCTCTATTAGCACGTACCTCAAAAGCAAACTTGGTTGAATACCACCCGTTTTGACCACACTGTCAATATAACTATCTTGTATTTTATTATTCGGGATAATTATTTTCTTAATTTCCTCCAAGATGTCCACACTAATAATATTTTGGAATTTGTTGTTAATTTTATTAATATCTCATTCCCTAGAATTGTTTATATAATGATTTACTTTGGTGTTGGTATTAATTTTATTTACATTTTGAAATAGTTTTATAATTGGCGATGCGGTAACCCAATTATCATGCCAATAATTGATTGCTTTGTCATTGTCGACATGACATATAAGATATTTTTTAAAGTCGAATTTAAGTTTCATTAGGTTATTTTATTGTCTTGATCTTGGTCCTTTCTTTTGGTAATGAATTATGTCAAGAATTTTCTTGTATTTTTCTTTTACACACACGTTATTTGGTTCTGCTATGATTTTTCACATAAGCTTTCTTTGTAAGGTTTTGTTCATGATATTATTTTTTTTCAAACCAAGAACGGTGGTGTGATTCATATCAGACACACTTTTTAATTGATAAATACAATTATCATTTGTATTTTTCGTTGTTTGAAAAGTTTATTCTTAATAGAATGAAAATTTTCGCGGGGAATAAAGATATCATTGTATATTGATCCATTTGATATGAAATCACCTTGAAGATGGTGAATGAGTTCAGTCATGATTACTTTCATCTTTTTAATAATTATTTTTGTAACTAATGATAAATCGTAGAGATTAGGGTTATAATTGCAACAACATTTCAATGTAAATAGTTTAATATCCATGCAATTTGTTTTCAAAATTTATCAATAAAAATATTTTATATATTTTAATAAATAATAAAACAAAACAAAATTATTAACTCATTAATGATTTTGTTCAAACCATATTAGTAGAAGATTTTGGCTACATTAATATAATTGGATATTTTTTTAGATTTTGTAGGTTTATTTTTAATTATCGCCGATCCTAAAAGTTAGATTTAGTATTTTTATAAAAAAATTTTTGTACCAAATGACAAATTTGAATATCATGTGAATTCTTTTGTAGCACTTTTGTGTGTCGGGTTTTAGTTGTATTTGTTGGTGCCGGTGCGGCGGATCAAGTTTGTCCACCCTTGTAGAGTTCACCGATGTGTGATTGAAACATGAAGATTCATGATTGGGTCGAAATTTAAGGTCCACTGTTGTTCCCTAAGATTTCATCTGCACTTTTTTTCCGGATCGACGCGTTATCACCCCTTTCTTTGCTCAATTTCCTTTCTCTTTTGTGCTTCTCTTCAATCGGAACCGTGTGCCTCATTTTCTCGTCATTTGATATTTTTTTTTGTCATTTGATCTTTTAAATTAAAGCTTGATGACCCGCCTCTGTCACTTAGCGACCTCTCGAGTCACTAGGATTTTTTCTAGTACATCGAATTTTTTTCTTTTATCACTTTTTTAAAAAAAAATTATAACTATAAAAATTATTAAATGGGACTTTGTGAAATTTATAATTAGTGACATATAAACCTTTATCTACTTTTTACATTGAACATGACATGAATTACTTATTTTTATCATTATTATTATTCTTGAAAGGTGCATGTTCTACTAGATTATCTATTGTATTTATAAATGTGCATTTTTAATATATGATTTATAATCTATGTACATATAAATTATCTATATTTTCTCCTTCATGTTTTACGATAATGAAATTTCTTTTGGATCCTTATGAGATCATTTATCATGTTTATGTTTTCTCGTACATAGTATTTTAATGTTTAGGAATCGATGTCTCACCAGCAAACATATTTTGTGTGGATGAGAATGGGATGTCCTTCTATCCAATTTTGTCATTAAATTTTGGCTTTCACAAGTTCCACGTATACATTAGATATCCAATTGGTGGCCTCAAATTATTGCATAACCGATAACTATTTACCTACTTAGTAAATACCCTACCTCTTATAAATAGGTCACCTTGTATAGATATACGACGAAGACAACCTTCTTTAATCATCCAATCGGTGGTAGGTATGACGATTTCACACGGTGGTAGGTATGGCAATTTCACACGAACCTGATGGAAGTAAAATGCACTAACTCTAACGGCGTACCTTTTGAATGATGGGTCAACGAGAAAAAGAGAAAATCGGCTACCGATCACATGAACCCACGAAATAGGGATAAAATCGTTAAAAGGTGGGTAAAAATTAATAGGTGGTGAATGAAGTTGGTAATAAATTGGGTAGGTTATGCGTGGATGTTTAATCCACTCATCACCCAATTATAACTCGCCCACCATCTACATCCCTAGTGAAAAAGGTTAAATTTTACACTCTTATCTAAAACAAATTCATACATCCCATGTATTTTCTCCGTGTAAATAGTTAAATAAAAATTCACTCCGTTCAAATATAGACGTCATCATCCAAGAGTGCAAAATAAAGTGGGTCCTACTCCTCCACAAATAACCCAATAATATCTTTTCGTAATTTATTTTTTCTTAAATATTTTATGGGAAAAAGAGAAAGTAAGGTTAAAATAAGATTATAGACAGAATGGAATGCAACAAAAATCTATATAGACGGAGTCTATACGCAAATACGTATAGAAATACTGTGCATAAACAACATTATAGACGGAATGGGATGCGGTTAGTCTTAGGTTTGTGTATCTCTTCAATTTTTACCACTTTCATTAAATTTAAGTTGGAAGGTAAAAGGGTTTGATTAGGGATACATTTACTAAACATATTTATACCATGAGCCTAGTTACTAGAGAGAAATCTCAAAAAAGGTTACTTTTTGCCATTTATTTCAATACTTAAACATAATATTAAGTGCAAACTGATGTTATTTTCAAATAGATCTAAGTACTTTATTGATTTTATTAGAATATTGGGCATATTACAGATTATAGACAACGTCTATCTTGAAAAGGCGTATGATATGATTAGGTGGGACTTCATAAAGGATACGATCACTACAGCAGGTTCCCGATCGAGTGGGGGAGGATGATTCAAGAGTGTGTCAATTCAGCACTTTGGAATGGAGAAGTGACAGAATAATTTACCCCGGAAAGAGGTATCAAACAAGGAGATCCGATATCCTCGTACCTTTTTATCCTTTGTGTGAAAAGATTTAGTCACCTTATCTTAGATTCCGTGGATAGAGAATAGTGCAAACCTATCACTTTATCTCGAGGAGGTCCTCCCCTATCACACTTGTTCTTTGTTGATGATATTACTCTTTTTGCGGAAGCTTCTCTTTCACCGATCAGAGTTATCATGAAATGCATCGAAGTGTTCTGTAAAGTGTCAGAACAAAAGGTTAGCATCCAAAAATAAATAAAAAAATTTGTTTCTCCTAACGTCTTTAGAGAGCTTTACAGTGATATTGAGCGGTTGAGTGGAGTGGAACTCACCAAGAACCTTGAGAATTATCTTGGTATGCCCATTCTACAAGGAAGAGTAACCAAGGATGCTTATACAACTCTCTTGGATAGAATGAATGGGAAACTTAATTGTTGAAGAAGCAAGACTCTTAGCTTCGCCGGGAGAATCATGTTAACCAAATTCGTGCTCACAACAATTCCTATCTACTCCATGGCTACCATGTATCTTCCTATAAGTGTTTGTAATGAAATAGATAAGCTTTGCTGCAACTTTGTGTGGGGTGATTCCGAGGATCTTAGACGCATGCACACAGTCAAGTACAATGAAATGTGTATGCCAAAAGATAAGGGTGGGCTAGGCATCAGAAATATTCATCACACGAATAAAGCACTTCTTGGCAACCTTGGTTGGAGTTTTTTTAAAGAATGTCGCGAGTTTGTGAGTGAAGGTTCTAAGAAGAAAATACATATGTAACAACATTGTTACCCAAACGGAACCTTCCCATGTCTGTACTGGTATCGGCATGGGTATGAAGCAGGTTGTGGCACGAGGAGCAAGATGGAACTTAAGAGATGGTAATTCTATTCAATTCTGGACTGAATCGTGGTTAATACCAGAACCCCTATACACCCTTATCAATCAGGAAGTCAAACCTAGTGGAGCTAACAAGAACATGAGGAGCTAATGGGTGTAGTAGGAGGGGAAGGACTGACAAGAGCTTGGAGGTAAGCTCCCTATGTCGGTCATTCTCAAGTTAGCTTCGGTCAACCCCAAGTGTGCCTCTACTGGGACCTCTGATAGTGAGTTGGGGGCTATCTCAGGGCTTGTTCCCATGTACATACCTTCGGCTTATGAAGGGAGGCGTACTGTGCAATTCCGAAAGAAGACGAAGACACTTGGCGATTGATGATGTATGTGTTGTGTGCAACCAGGAGTCAAAGAGCTCTAGCCACTTGTTTAAAGATTGCTCAAAGACCCACAACATGTGGAGTGCTTTCAACGCAACCACGAAGGACGCCAATTTTTTCACCACGGAACTTGCATCTTATCTGCGAGGTAACCTCTCTTCTAATACTTATTTCAATCATAATTGTATGTAGAATGTGGTTTTCGCAATTAGCCTATGGAGGACGTGGACGTGGAAGTGGAGGAACGAGAAAAAATTTCAACATTCAAGTCAGGTTAAAGAGAGGAGCGGGTTTGTGCAGGCTAGAGTTAAGGAGTATATTAACATCTGGAGTAGTAGAGATAAGAACCAAAAGCGCAAGAACACAAGCATTATCAATGTGGCATGGGAACCTCCCCCGGAAGGTGTCGTCAAAGTTAACACGGATGGTGCTAAGACAAAGGGGGGAAGACTTTAGCGGCGGGTGTTATTAGGAATAATGTAGGAGAATGACTGTGTGGGTTTGGGGTCAATTTTGGGATATGTACAATTCCCATGGCCGAACGATGGGGATTGGTACATGGACTCAAGATTGCTTGAGAGTTGGGTCTTCGCTCGGTAATCAATGAAACTGATTCTCAATTGGTAACCAAACTCATCAATAAACACATTGCCCCTCACCATATATTCCCTTGCCAGTCTGGTATGTATGTGCGAAGACTTTTTGAAAAGAAATTGGACTATCCAGCTTCGGCATGCTACCGTGAGGCGAACGAAGTTGCGGATTGTATTGCTAGTCTTGCTATTAACTTTCCTATTGGTTTGAGTTTATTGTATGACATGTCAGAGGGTGTAGTGGACCTTTTACTTGATGATTTAAGGGGTCGGGTTGTCCGTTTGATGACTACTTATCCCTCTTTCCTATTAATAAAAGTGTGTTCAGATGCATCGGAGATCAATAATTCTCCTTCCCATAAAAAAAAAGATTATAGAAATGTCTGGAATACCCAAAACTTCACATGATCCACCTGCTTTATCCGTTCATAATGATAGATTGGATACAAGTGCGATAACACCGAGATCTTCTATATCATATCTCTTTGTTATTTAATTTTCTAATAATTATTTTTTCTAGTTATTATTCTCTTATAACCCCTATCTAAAGGATCATCGTAATATCAATAGAAGCGTAGTTATGCAAGTGAACGCTAAAGACTAGAATATCTTCATTCACAACAAGGACACATCTTCATCGAGAACGAACACAGAAGATCATTCAACGCACATTAGGTTGGTGACACCACGTGTAGATCGATAGAATCATCAATAAATCGGGGATAAATGTAGATTTAGATATTAGTAGGTTGACTGTAGTCGGGTTTGAGGTTCATGATCAATTTCCTTTGGGAGAATTTGACATACTAGGCCTTTTTGAGTTTTTGTTAAAGAAAATGTACCCCAAATTTTTTACCACCTTCATTTAATAGTAGGTAAAAAAATATTAACCCCCTTCTATTTAGAAAGAAACAATAACTAACGTTTGTTGTCTAAGTTTTAATTTTTAATTTTTAATTACTTAATTTATTTTTTATTTTATTTATTTTTGTGACTTTTTTACTTTCTTTATTATTTTTTTTTATTTTCTGGAATAAATTTATCATACCAAAATTTTTACATACCAGAATTTTTACATACCAGAAATTTCTCATACCATAAATTACATACCAGAAATTCAACCAGAATTTTCGTACCAGAAAAATACATACCCGAAGTTTATCATACCAGAAATTTCTCATACCATAAATTACATACCAGAAATTCAACCAGATTTTTCATACCAGAAAAATACATACCCGAAGTTTATCATACCAGAAATTTCTCATACCATAAATTACATACCAGAAATTCAACCTGATTTTTCATAACAGAAAATTACATACCAGAAGTTTATCATATCAATTTTCTCATACCATAAATTTCACATACCAGAATTTTATCATACCATTAAATGAAAGTGAATAGGAATGAAGGAGGAATTAGTGATGATCTCACAGTAAACATCAAATGCAGATTTGCAGTCCATAGTTTTGTACAATACAGTCCATAGTTTTATAATCTTGATTTCATCTTCCCTCTGACCCTTCAGCCATTCAGGATCATTTTCAGTTTTTGCCCGCAAATCCAAGTGATGAGCACCTGAGAATGTTAGGAATTTGTGTTAATACACAAAAAACACCTAAATACCTGGATTTTCAGGCATTAAACAAAAGATCATCAACGGAAAACTTGTGACGGGTTGTCAAGACGTACAGGGTGCTATAAAGCTAAGTTATATGATAATCAAGTTAAATCAAGGGGTACCTTCTTGTGTTACTAGAGCAACAACAGTATCAGAGACATCCTCTAGAACACTGCACAAAAAATGCAACCTTTCATTCATTACAAGTTCAGAAGTAACGCAATGAATCGTTAACTAACCAGCTTAGAATGCTATTATGTGTTATGCTCACCTTCCACCGCTCCATGGATCCAGGAGTCCGTTGGAACAAATTATAGGGCAAATTTAGCCCAGTTGTTTCCGGCACCGGACTGTCCAAAGACGAAGTTATCGGGTCGGAAAACCTGGCCGTAAGGTTCGGCTCTGATGCTGTCGACGACTCCAGGCTCCAGATCCATGAGAACAGCCCTAGGAACGAACCTACCACAACTAGCCTCGTTGTAGTAGACATTGATCCTCTCAAGCTGCAGATCGGAGTCTCCCTGGTACCTACCGGTGGAATCGATACCGTGTTCAGCGCATACGACCTCCCAAAACTTGGCACCAATCTGGTTACTACACTGACCACCCTGGATTTTCATTAGATGAGTAGGGTTTGGGAGAACTCGGAAGATACAGAAGATACAGAAGATACAGAAGAGAGTGAGAACTCGGAAGATACAAAAGATACAGAAGATACGGATGAGTAGGGTTTGGCACCGATCTGGTTACCGCCAAAACTTGGCACCGATCGGAGTCTCTTCTGTATCTTCCAAATCTGTGGCATATTACAGTAAATATACCCCTTCTCTCATCTTTAGGATTTTCGGCGGAGGAGAACTCGGAATGGATCTAGGGTTTGGGATACTCTACTAGCTGCAATGTTGGAAGAGAGTGAGAAGTTGAAGATACAAAAGAGAAGAGAAGAGAAGAGAGTGAGAGAGGTTGGAAGAGTGACGACTGAGAGATTGAGAGAAGATAATGTCTAGGGTTACTTTTCAAATTAGGTTTGACGGTAAAAATAGAAGAAGGGGCATATTTACTTAACTTAAAAATACTAAAAGCCTATTTAGTATTTACAATTCTCAAAACAACCTAGTAACCAAATTTGCCCATTTGCTTTACGGTGAAAAATATCACACTTTTATTGAATAATATTTTTTTTTTTTGTAACGTTTGCAAGAGAATAATAACTAAAAAAATAATAACTATGATCACGAATAACAAAAAATATTATATAGAAGATTTCAATGTTATCTCATTGATATCAAAATGAGATCCCTAACATGTGATTGATCAATTGAGACGAATGATTTTGGGTCAGATCAGACCCACCACCCGATTGCCATAGCTTGGTGGTCTCACATTATTGCTTCACTGTAGAACAATGAGTGCACCTGCACGTATTTGTTTCCTTGATGTCCCGTCAGTGTGCTAAAGTTGACACTCAAACGCGATTAAAGTTTGAATCTTTTTTTATTATTTTAAACGTGGATTTCATCTTGTGTAATAAATATAACTAAACTAAATTAAAAATAATGAAAGTTATTCCCTAGTTATGGGTGGTCTTTGTTTGATTTTTTAGTACCACGGGTAATTTTTGGAAGAAAAATAAACAATTTATGGGTGATTAGTTATGATTTCTGATTTCGCATAAATACGTGTGCAAAGATCTAACAAGTTCATGGTTCGTTCATGCATTGTGATTAGATTTAGGCAGAGTTGGGTTGTCGAGTCGGACCGTCTGTCCGGAAAAATATGTGGACATAGACAACATCCTCAGTGTCATAAGCTCAAAACTGACTCGGGCGAATACGGATAAGGGTACAAGCTTGATCAGAATAGAAGCACGGGCCGAAAGTTCATTACAATATTCAAAAGGATGAGTTGGCTAACTAGTGAGTATCGAACTCTGGACGACTGCACCTCCCTCCCACCCTTATCGTGTATTCTCTTGTTCATACACGGTACTAGTACATAATGCTTACTACACAATTTTAATACACAAGTTCAATTACACAATGTTAATACATAATTTTAATTTACACAAGTCCGTCGTTTACATGAGCCCGTCTTTGTTTCAAGCCCATTCGAGTTACACAAGCCCAATTATAACGGTAAAATATGTAGTCAATATGCCGTATTTATTAAATATGTAGTCAATATGCAGTATGTATAAAATATGTAGTCAATATCCCGTATTTATAAAATATGTAGTCAATATCCCGTATTTATAACTGCAAAAATTAAACTTTAGTTTTTTAATTTTGTAATTATCCAGTTTGAGGCAATTTCGCAAATTTAAAAAATATGGGTCATAAATGCAATTATAAACAAGGGAACTTTTTTGTAATTATGGCAACATTTTAAAATTGAAATTAGGGTTTCCTGTTTTATTGGGATTGCCCTGCGGCTGCAACGAGAAATGTCCAGATCCGCCTCCAGGACTGCCTAGATCGGCCTCCAGGAGTGCACAACGGCGGCTCGGTACTGCACAGTGGTGGCTCCGTTGGTCGATGAACGTGATTGGCAGGGCGGGGCTGTGCGGCGCAATGCCGGAGGACATTCATTGCCGAAAGGCTGGCGGCGGATCTGGGTTGGGCGGGGCTGCGCGGCGCGAGGCTGGGCGGCGGTGACATCGAGGGTTGTGCGGCGCGAGGCAGGCTGCGGCGGGGTTGTGCGGCGCGAGGCAGGCCGCGGCGAGGCTGGGCGGCGCGGGGCTGGGCGGGGCTGCGCGGCTCTGGGCTGGGCGGCGCTGGGCTGGGCGGCGACATCGAAAAGCAACGCCGACATCCTTTCTTTGGAGAGGCGACAGACTACGAGAAACCCTAACTGGACGTGAAATTTGACGGTTGGATGATTTTATAGGATTATATTTTACGTTTTCCCTTTATGCCCCTTGGATTAATTTATTTTTGATTTAAAAATTTAGGCAAAAAATAAGGATAATGATTAAACAAAAAGGACCTTATTTAACCAATTTTCTCTATTCAAAACCATCTTTCTTCTTATAATGATTAACAATGTTTTTAGAAAAAAAAATAAGGATAATGACTTTGGCTTATTGAACCAATTTTCCGATTGTAAAGTCCTATCTATTTAAGGAAAGTTGTCATGATATAGTTAGAAAGTGAATTTAAAGATATAATTATTTAATATAAAAAGATAAGTGATAACCCAATTTAAATTTACAAACTTTGACTTGAATTATAAAACAAGCACGTTTCTTGATTAAAGCATGTCCATTATCTTCAGCCTTCACTTGTCCACAAGTTGTTCAATCAATGGATTAGATTTTGTTTAATTATTTTCAATTAAGATATTGAAAAAAGAAGTATGATTAGATTTTCAATGGTCATCCCAAGGGTCGCCTTTGATAGCTGCACCAACCCTCTAGGAAAATAAAACGACGTCGTTTTGAGTATGAGAGGAAGTCTCCGTCTCCCATCTCCCTCCAAAATTCGACCCTCCTTCTTGAGTTATCGTCGAAGACACCTTCGCGGGCCTCGAGGCTTCGCCGGTAATCCATCATCTCCCTCCCTTCCACGCAGGCTCGCAGTCACTCGCACTCTCACAGGCTTAGCACTTTCACAGCGCAGTGTCCTCCCTCTTTTCACGGCCCCAGCCTCACATAACTCAACGCCTCACTATTGTAAATCCCTTTCTCATTGACCTAACATTCTGATTTTTTTATATGTTTTAAATTGTATTTTTTAAATTGATTTGTAAATTTTGTTAGAGATGGATTAATTAATTTACATGTTTGGAGGATGAATGATTGTTGAATTTGTTGAATTGAATGATGATTTATTTATTAATTTTTTCCATTAGGGTTTGAGTTTTGAATTGTGTTTAATTGTAATTGATTAATTGATTTGTTTAGGAAATGGATAAATTTGCTATTCAGACGAAAAAACGACCTTTGTAGTATTGATTCGGCCTCCATTCCTCAAAAACCTCGAAATGTTGATAATGTAAATGTGAATGATGTCGATGATGTTGTTAGAGATGAGGCTGTTATAAGTGATGTTGCTAGAGATATAATAGAGATGGTGTTGCTAGTGAGAGTGTTCATAGAGATGAAGTTCATGATGATGATTTTGCTAGTGTAGATATCTTCATGAATGTTGATAATGAATATATTTTTCACTATTATCAAAATATGTCAACTCGTAAGATGAGTTTATACCCTTGTTGTCAGATTGACAGGTTATTTGTAGCATTGACTATTTATTTTTAGTAGACTTGTAGTCTAAACTGGTAATTAGATGACAAATTGACTTTGTTATTATATATATTTTTATCGATAATTTATTTTTGGGCAAATTTGGTAAGTAGGCTTTATTAAGAAATAGGGATACAAAATAGGCTTTTTCATATTTTTCATTAAGAAAATATACCCCAACTTTTTTTTTAACCGTGCAAACCCTAGCCGTCTCATTATTTCGTTCTACTTTCCTTTCCTCGATGTCTCGTTCTTCTGGTAGCCTCCTCATTCCTCTTTCCCTTCTCTGAATCTCTGCTTCCACTTCCCTGGACCGTCTCTGTTGGAAAAGCTATGGATCTAGTAGATGTGAAATCCGCTATCGGCGGCGGAGTCGAGGATGTGTACGGCAAAGATAAGGCGACCGAGGAGCAGCTCGTCACTCCCTGGACCGTCTCTGTTCCTAGGTAAGTTCTTTTTGTTGCTCGTCTCAACCTTCACCACCGTTGTCAACCGCCTCCTCCAGCGGTCGAGTTGTCGCCGCCGTCCTCCAAGACCGGGAAGTGCCGCCAACAACGAGTCTACCTAGATCGGGAATGGTTGAACTTCTGGTATTAGGGTTTGAACTTCTAGTATGCTGGGTTACATTCGCAATAACGCATCCTATCTTTTGGACATGTTGGATAATTGTTCCGAATGATACTAGTCTGAGTGCTGATAGAGAATACTGTCAAATAATTACTGGACCAAACATGGGTGGCAAGAGTTGCTATATCCAGCAAGTTGCTCTTATAGTCATGATAGCTCAGGTACTTCAAGAGCTCAGATCTGTTTTTGCTGTCCCATGAAGTTCCTTCCTTCACATTTCATTAGCAATCATATTGAGTTCTCTGTGAGAAATGAATAAAAAAACTTATTCTTAATATATATATAATTGATCCAAGTCCTTATTCATTTTTGAGGATTAGGAACTAAGCTATTGCATAATGTTGTCAACTTAGGGTTGATAGATGTAGATCTATTTTAAGGATGGTATTGCCATCTACTCGAGGGCATTCTTATCTGTTCTTAGTATGTGCACTGGTTCAGTACTTGAATGATCTTCTTGAAGTGCCTTGTCTTCTACGAAGGGATATTTATTTATGTGGTACTGGTATATTTCCTAGGTGGGTTCTTTTGTACCAGCAAGGGCTGCTAAACTGCGAGTTGTGGATGGCATCCACACGAGAATGGGTGCTTCTGACAAAAATTATGATATGAACTTCTCTGGTTTGAAAAAATTCTGGTATGAAAACGGGATGTCATATTTCTTGTATCTAATATCTTGTATATAATTTATGTTATTTAATTTCTGGTATCTAATTTTTAGTATATAATTTATGGTATTTAATTTAGGGTATCAAATTTTTTGTATATAATTTATGTTATTTAATTTCTGGTATCTAATTTTATGGTATGTAATTCTGGTATGAAATTTATTTAACTTGTAAAATTTCTGGTATATAATTTCTGGTATTTAATTTCTGGTATTTAATTTCTGGTATATAATTTATGGTATTTAATTTCTGGTATATAATTTCTGGTATCTAATTTTCTTATGAAATTTCTGGTATGAAATTTCTGGTATGATAATTTCTGGTATAAAATTTCTGGTATGAAATTTCTGGTAAGAAATTTCTGGTATGAAATTTCTGGTATGAAATTTCTGGTACGAGAAATTCCGGTATGAGAAATTCAGTCCAGAAAATAAAATAATAAATAAATAAAAAATAAAAAAGGCAAGAAAAATAAATAAAAAAAACAAATTCAGTAATTAAAATTTAAAACTTATACTTATATAACAAATAACAAACATCATTTATTCTTTCTTTTTAAATAGAAAGGTTAATATTTTTTACCTACTATTAAATGAAAGTGGTAAAAAATTTTGGGTACATTTTATTAAACAAAAACTCAAAAAAGCCTAGTATGTCAAATTTTCCCTTTATTTTTATCCCTCCCCTCTAAAAATCCTACGGCAGTCACTAGATCATCCCATCTATATTTTCAAAACTTTAGTATGAAATTATTAGGACTTGGTGGAATCAATGCAATCAAACATAAAAAAAACAGAAAATACAAGTTCCCCGTGCAAATAGTAGAGTCCACCATCTCCACTTGTCGGCAAAATTATTAGTTCTTTTTCATCATAAGCTAAGCTGATCAACTTCAGGTTAGCCTAACCAGTTTATCCCATTTTTCTCTATATAAAGTTCGGCTGTGAGTCTTTGTATAGTTCATCTTTCACCTCTCAATTCATCACTTCGATCTTCTTCCATTTGTATACGCTCTAGAAAACGCATATTTCTCACTTGATAATGAACACCAAAGAAGTTTGCTTTCAAACTCATCCTGATCTGAGTATCACTGGGTCCAATAGTTTGATTCTTCTCAACCCTTTTCCAGTAAAAACTCCATCTTTATCTTTTGATTCTTCTCACTTGATAATGAACACCAAAGAAGTCTTCTGTCAATGCAAGACAAGTCGTAGTTTTTTTCTTAATCAGTTCATTGTGTTTTGTGCAGTGCAATGGTGATGAGGTTGAAGTTGCAGAGAAGACAAAGAGGATAAGGCAGAGAATGAGGAAGGTTAGGGATGATACCTTGGAAGAGCTTGTGATGGTTGACACCATTCAAAGGCTTGGAATTGACCATCTCTTCCAACAAGAGATCACTGAGGTTCTCCATAGACACTATGTAGATGGTTGCAGCAATGGCCTCCATGAGGTTTCTCTCCGATTTCGTCTACTTAGACAACAAGGATACCAACTCTCTGCTCGTAAGTAGTGTCAATTCACTTCATATATATAAAATTATCTCACATCGATTATAAATATATGACATGTCTAGTTAGTAAATTATGTCATGAAAAGGTGGAAGACTCTTCTTAGTCTCAATTGATTTTACTATTTTAGACCGTAATTGGGTCACTGTCGATAAAATTGGACATGAGCATAACACGCATGTACTCTCGAACATGCAAAACCTCACCTTAATTAGCTTACCTGTCATCATGTTTATGTATATCATACATAGGCCCGTTCGGTATAAAAATTAGACGGCACTCTCTCTGTGTTTCTTGCATTCCCATGGGTAGTACTCTCCTATGTGCATTTTTCTGGTTACATTAATACACAAATTTTCAAAAAAAAAATGCTTATATTCCCTCTTAATGTTGCAGGCACATTTGATGGGTTTCTAGGGAAAGATGGGAAATTCAATGAAGAACTTGGGAAGGACACACAAGGCCTGGTGAGTTTGTTCGAAGCTTCTCAAGTGAGCACACATGGGGAATGCGTACTCGAAGAGGCTGGTGTGTTTAGCAAGAGGGTTCTTAGCGCAGCCTTAGACAAGCTTGACAAATCCGACGACATGCTAGTGAAAGCGGCGTTGCAGCATCCACATCAAAAGACAATAACTAGGTTCGTCGTACATGATTCTCTTACTATGCTCTCGAGTACTACTGAAGGTTGGAGAAATGAGCTTCAAGAACTCGCCAAAATTGATTTCAACATAGCTCAGAAGATATATCATAGTGAAATCCTTCATATTTCCAAGTAAGTAGGTTAATATATTTTTGAAAATAAACTTTCTAGCTAGCTAGGTTAAGAAATTTGCTCATGATTTTGTTTTGCAGGTGGTGGAAAAAGCTAGGGTTGGCCAAGGAGTTAAAATTTGCAAGAGACGAACCTCTCAAATGGCATATGTGGTCTTTGGCAGCCCTGACGGATTGGAGATTGTCCGACGAGAGAATAGATATGACAAAACCGATATCGTTTGTCTACATCATTGATGACATTTTCGACGTTTATGGATCAGCTGAAGATCTCTCTCTTTTCACTGAGGCTGTTACCATGTGGAGATTTGACACATTAGACATGCTACCGGACTACATGAAGCTATGTCTTAAGGCTCTCTTTAATGTCACAAGTGAAATCAGCCATCGGATTTGGCTCAAGTACGGGATCAATCCTAAAGATTCGTTACAAAAATCAGTATGTTCAATGACTTTCAATCTTAACTTAAGCTAGCCATAAAAAGCGTCCAATCTATAGTCCAGTGGCCGGACTATTGCATAAACTAAATAATCTCGTGTTAAATTTGTGCAGTGGGCAGATCTCTTCAATGCATTCCTAGTCGAGTACAGGTGGTTAGCTGCAGGATACGTGCCTACAACCGCGGAGTATCTCAACGTGGCAACGGTCACTTCAGGAGCTCATGTGGTATTGACTCATATGTATTTCCTCTTAGGCGGAAAGAGCGACACTTATGACTCCAATGGCCGAGTCCTTGACAAGGACTACACAAGGATCATGGCATCAACGGCCAAGGTCTTACGTCTTTGGGATGATCTAGGAAGTTCGGAGGTACAAACCTTGTCAGAATCATATAATCCGGTATAAATAAGGAAATGTATATTAACAAAACATGGTATTTGTTCAACAGGACGAGGGTCAAAATGGTCATGACGGATCTTATATAAAGTGTTACATGAACGAGCACGAACGTGTCACAAACGAGGCTGCAAGAGAACACGTCGTTGATCTGATTTCGGGTACATGGAAGAGTCTTAACAAGGAGTTGATGCAATCGCCTCCATACCCATTATCGAAATCGATGAAAGCTTTCAATAGAGGATGCCTTAATCTGGTCAGGATGGTTCCTTTGATGTATAACTTTGATGAAAATCATAAGCTTCCCGAGTTGGAAAGGTTTGTAACGTCGTTGCTATATCAACGCTACTAGCAAGCGCTACAAAAAATGAAAGCTTGGTGTCAGTTGTGACGCAAATAACCGTCGCAAGGAGAAATGTTAGGAATGTAACAAGCAAAATGTGTAATATATAGTTTGGTTTTGATTTCATCTTCCTTTTTTCTGCTATATCAACGGTACTAGCGCTACTTAAAAAATGAAAGCTTGGTGTCAGTTGTGACGCAAATAACCGTCGCAAGGAGAAATGTTAGGAATGTAACAATCAAAATGTGTAATATATAGTTTGGTTTTGATTTCATCTTCCTTTTTTCTAGTAATTTTTCTTAATGATGGTAATTCATTTGTAAAATAAATAAGAAATACCATATTCCAACCCTAAATTTACCTAGACTTGAGTCCTAAATAAGAAATACCATATTCACCTTAAATACAATATTCGAACACATTATACGACGTTGGAAAGGAGCCGACTAACAAGTTGGGCTCCAAACGCAACCCTAGTCAAAATAAAGCAAGTACTACTATATCCGGGTACCTCTTTAGCAACCGAGCCCAATCTTCTAAGTAGCTCCACCACGTCATCACCCAAATCGCCAAACGTGAAAAAGTAAAAGGGAAGAAAATGATATCTCTTGGAGCTACAGACATCCACATATTCATTTCTTTTGTTATCAGCAGCTACCCTCACAACTTTACCTGAGATGAAACTAGAAAGACGAGATAAAGAGAAAGGAGAAGTACCAGTGACGTCGACACACGTGTCTTTACCTGAGATGAAACACGTTTGAAAATTGAAAGGTGCGTAATTTACTAGATTATCTACTGTATTTATAAATGTGCATTTTAACATATGATTAATAATCTATGTACTTATAAATTATCAATATTTTCCCCTTCATGTTTTACATATATAATGAATTTTTTTTGGATCCTTATGCAATCATTTATCATGTTTATTTTTTCTCGTACATAGTATTTCAATGCTTAGGAATCGATGTCTCACCAACAAACATATTTTGTGTGGATGAGAATGGGATGTCCTTCTATCCAGTTTTCTCATTAAGTTTTGGCTTTCACAAGGTCCACGTATACATATAAGTACATAAATGTACGATGAAGACTACTTCCTTAGATATACAATTGGTGGTCTCAAATTATTGCTTTATATATTTGCCTAGTAATAATGGATACTAAATCTTGTGTGAATATATTTATATTGTAATCTGAAATTTTATTATTGTAACGACCCTCGCAATATGAAACGAAATACTAAAATAATATCTATATTTGATGATTAAAAAACAAAATACGAATAAATATATTTGAACAAGAAGAATACCCGTAAAGCAATTTTTTTTATTTTAGAGAACAAGACATTTTCAATAAATTACTTAAATTTAAAAATTCAAAATCCGAAACTTTGAAAATTTAAAAAATGGTTTATAGATGACGATATTTATAGAAGATAATTTGTTACTTTAATTTTGTAAACAATAAACAAAAAATGTCCCCAAAATATTCTGATAACAAAACGAAATGTCCAAATTCTGAATTGAATAAATTGTGATTATCTAAGCGGAAACTGGATGTTTAGTTCTAAAAAATCGGTACAAAAATCTAAAATAATCAAATAATATTAGTATCGCTAGGCTTCCTCATTTCATATGTGGCTTTATTTAACGTAAGATCAAGATCTTCTAAATTAGAGCATATCTCTTTGTTGTTTACTTTCCTAGTTATTTGATTTCCTGGTTATTATTCTCTTACTGTTGGAGATAATAAGTTTCCACATCGAAAATGGGAACATTCCGAACTAATATATAAGGTCGGTGGACTACTCCTCCTATTGCCCATTGGTTTTAGGCTGAAACCTCGCCGGATTTATATGCTGGGCTTGGGCCTAATGCGCATGTGTGCTTGTATGCACACGACCCCCGCTCTATCGGTCCATCTGTATTGGACTTTGACATGGTATCAGAGCGGTTAGCTCTATATCCTCTAGTTGCACTTGCGGGGGCGTGTTGGAGATAACAGTTCCCACATCTACTCCTCCTATTGTCAATTGGTTTTAGGATGAAACCTCGCCGGATCTATGTGATGGGCTTGAGTCTAATCCGCATGTGCGCTCGTATGCACACGACCCCCGCTCTATCGGTCCGTCTATATCGGAAATTGACACTTACAAGTTTTGTATAAGGATCTTTGTAATATCAATAAAAGTATGGTTATACAAAAGAACGGTGGAAACTAAAATATTTTTATTGACAACAAGGACACATATCCAACAACAACGAACAAAGAGATCAAACAACACACTAGTAGATCGATTGCACCACAAGAAGATCGGTTGGTTGACGGTAGTAGGATTTGAGGTTCATGATCGATTTACCCTATTACCGTGATAAATTATGACGAAGAATGTCACACTTCAGACACAAAGACAATATCTAAAAATGGCAATCTTATCACAATATCTATCTTATCAAAATAAGATCAAAATTGGTGGTCTGAAATTTTGATTCCAGTAGTGTGGATGGTGTGCATTGTGCACTATCAAACAATCAGTGCACGTCAACGTACTTGTTTTGTTTCCGGTTGTCCCGTCAGTGTGCTAAACTTCAGACACAAAGACAATTAAAGTTGGAATCTTTTTTTATCTTTTTAAACTTGGTTCTCATGTCGTACAACTCAACGAACTCATCTATATATACTACTAAAATAGAACCCTTTTCGTCCGTTTGTCAACACCTTAACCATGTCACCTAAATTTTATCACATTTTAATTACTATTATGCCATTATTTAATAAATGTTTGGGAAAATTTGACCTACTAGGCCTTTTTGAGAATATGATTTAGTAAATGTACCCCATAATTTTTTATCACTTTCATTTAATGGTAGGTAAAAATAATTAACTCTTCTATTTAAAGAAAAAAAGAAAAATACATGAAAATCTTTCAAATGTTATGTGACTTCTATTTTAATTTTAATTCTCCTTTCTTTTTTTGTCTATTATTTATTTTTTTTATTTTTATTTTTTTGGTATGAATTTGATACCAGGATTTCATATTCATACCAGAATTTTTTTCATACCAGAAATTTGTTCTTACCATAATTTTTGTCATACCAGAATTTTTTCAAACCAGAATTACATACCAGAATTTTTTTACATACCAAAATTTTTTCACATACCAGAATTTTTTTACATAGCAAAATTTTTTCACATACCAGAATTTTATTTTTCACATACCAGAATTGTATTTTTTCACATACCAGAATTGTAATTTTTTCACTTACCAGAATTGTATTTTTCACATACCAAAATTGTATTTTTTCACATACCAGAATTATATTTTTCACATAGTAGAATTGTATTTTTTTCACATACCAGAATTGTATTTTTTTCACATACCATAATCAAACTTTTTCACATACCAGAATTGTATTTTTTCACATACCATAATCAAATATAGTTTCTAAGAAGATTTTACATACCGGACATTTTACATACCGGAATTTACATACCGGAATTTACGTACTGTAATTCACATACCGGAATTCACATACCGGATTTATGAACATACCAGACATTTCTACGTACCAGAATTTCAACATACCAGGATTTCTACATACTAGAATTTCTACATATCGGAAGTTCACATACCGAAAGTTTTAATCACCAACAAAATCGAATCATTATACAACGGTCCGAAAACCCGGGTTATAATCACCAACAAAATCGGAGACGCCCGTCGATCTAACATTCCATTGCAAATCCGGCGGCGACGACTTGGGAGTTCATGTGTTGAAGAACGGAGAAGATTACCACTTCAAGTTTCGTCCCAATTATCTTGGAAATACCCTTTTCTTTTGTGGGTGTACGAGTATCAAAGGACACGTTGTGTTTGATACTTATAAACAGGTTTATGATCAACTCCATTGTGGGACGATGTGTCAATGGACTGCCGACAAAGAAGGCGTTCATGGCGGTAAAGGATTCGAAGGTATTGAATTTAAGTGGCAAAAGAACTAGATTAGTACGTAAGTAATAGTAGCCATGAAATATTTATACTTTTTTTTTGTATTAGAAGTTAGATTATAGATTAATATATTTCCTATACGATTGAGATGATTGAATATTTTATAAGAAAGGAAGTGTTTGTGTAACACCCCGAATTCTCAGAACTCGGAGTATTACTGGTTAGGACCTCACAATGGGTCCCGACCTCAGTTTGACAACAACAATACTAGGATCTTGCAACAAGACACAAATAAAGAAACCGAAATTCATAAACTCATGTTTTTATAGTAATGAATGCAACACTGTCTAGCAGCCTACGGTACTTAAACAAAAGAAAAGAACAACTGTCTTAACCAAAAGAAAGGAAAGACAAACAACCCCAACCCCATTCTAAGGAGTACGGAGACCCGGCTGACCACTACTTCCGGATCACTCAGCTGCTGATCTAACCTGCGGTAAAACTAAAACAACAACAACAACAAGAACCGTTAGCTAGTTATCTAAATATTAGCAGAGTAATAGTAGCACAAACACACTCACGTAAACATAAACACTCAACATGCTTCCAAACAAGTCCGTTTTATTATCTTTCTTTAAATTACTCATTCACTCTAATGATACTTATTTTGTGACACGAGGGATTCCCAAACCTCGCCTCCGCCCCCGTGTAACCATCAGGAATGGATCCGATGCATCTCACCTTGTACCTGTATGGTCTGGGTATAGAGAACCTCCCAGTCTCCTGTCAGAGCTGGGCAGTGATGTCACGGCCCGTTATACATACACTTGGGCCTTACGTAAAAATAATAACAGTCGTCCTAGCAAGTTATTATTATTAAATCAAGCAATAACACACACCACTACTATCACTCAACTAACACTCAGAAACCGGCTAAGTAAGTCGCAAGGACTTACCTGAGTCAAGATACACTCTAACACGTCTCAAAAGTCCGTACTCGTGGTAACTCAGATGCCTGTCAAATAAGGCATGTGTATCAAAATCACATTCCGATGTCCAACCTCCTGCTAAGGAATTACGGAACAAGTTCTTACGGTAGAAGACCATTTTTCCCTCAGCCGAAGGCTTCTCAAATTTATTCTTAACTTTCTTATCGCCCACGTATTTAATTGTGTAATTGTTCGGTACTCGTATATATATCTACCTATTTAATTTTTCATCTTGTACGGAGTTGGGTACACTTACGTCCTGGGTATATATACATATATATATATATATTCTTATGTTATGTACATAAACTTGGAAACCCAACTTATTTCTATATACTTATATCCCTTTTATATAGTTTTCCTAAATCCCAACTCGTATTTATGTGTAGCTACTCGCATTTTGTATATTCTATATATTATGTTTATAGATATACCCTTATATAAAAGTGTATATACCCATTAAATTCCAAACTTCTATAACGTTAATAGACTTTTAAAATATTTATGTATACTCGGCATTCATAATTCCTATATATAAGTTCACCAACTCGCTCTTACTAATCTTCCGAATTCGAAAATACATACGTACATATATGTATCCTATATATATATATATATATATATATATATATATATATCCGAATCCGGCTATTCATACACAACTTGTATCCACCTACGTTTCTCACCCTATATTAACACCGTACTCGTGTATATATATACGCACAATTACGTCTTTTACTCATTCATATAAATGTATACCTATTCTTTACTGTAAAAAAAAATTCAAAAGCACTGTACTGGACTAACCTACACCCCCGGGAAAGCGCTAATCTGGTCCAGGTGCAGCGGATGCGGCGTCGCCACCGGTACGGGACAGCAGCAGGGACGGCGGTTCACAGCGGTATCGAAGGTCCGGTTGTCGGGAGCGGCGGTGCTACAAACCGAAGAGGGAGGAAGTTAGCGTTCTCGATCGAGACCAACAACGAGGAGAAGAAGAAGCAACACTTACCGGATTCCGGTACTGCGAAGGGTTCACTAGCGTTCCGACGGTCGCACGGCGGTCCACGACAAGGGGAGAAGCGGCGGCGTCCCTGGCTACTGCAGTGTCGACGGTGTAAGCATCGGGACAGCGAGAGAGAGAAGGAGAAGAACGGAAAGAAGAGAAGGACGCTGCTTACCGGCTCACTGCGGCGGTCGGCGGTCGGCGGCGCAGGGCTCGGTGGCGACAGCTCCGGTTGAACGCAGGAGAGGTGTGGTTCGGCGTCTCCGATCGAATGCAAGAGAGGTGCGGCGGTCGCTCTCTTCAGAAGGTGAGGGACGGAGGGTAGCGGCAGGAGTTGTATCGGCAGTAGGTTAGGGGAAAAATTAATTAGTAGGGTGATTAGGAAAATTTAGGGTTAGGTTAAATTAGGAGGTGGGCTGCTGATTGGGCCTCGCAGTGGCCCACATCCGGCCCGCTTTTAAATTAGCACGGAAAAGGAATCCATCACTCGCTCGGGTTCTAGTTAGGTACGGAAAATATATAATACGGAATTAATTCTGTATTATCTTTATTTTTATTATTTATATATTTATTTTTATTAATAAATTTTGTGTTATCATTTTATGTGATTTAAGGTCACATAAAATGATAACGTTTAAACTCGTTTTGTTTAGTTTATTTATTTATTTAATTATGATTGTCGTATCGGATTTGGTTAATTTCCATTCGTCGAAAACTTAAAATTTTCGGTTATTACAGTTTGGTTGGATGGAGGACATAGAAAACATCAAATATTCTTTTTTTTTTAATAGAAGGGGGGTAAAAAATTATGAGGTATATTTACTAAATAGAATACTAGAAAAGGCCTAGTTAGTATACAATTAAAAAAAAGCCTACTTACCTAATTAACCCTAAATGTTTTAAGTTAAAATTAAAATATTTTCCATTTCATTATGCCAATTCAACAAAAATAAATTCATGTCATCATTTTCAATATCTTATAATTATAAAAATAATTTTAAAAAAAATATCATATCACCTAACCGAAGTTAGAGATTTCAATAGATTTTGTTTGGATTCTAAATTTTACAAAATAAATCCGAACTAACATTTAAATCTTATTGGTTACAATATGAGATATAACAATATTTTATTTAAAAATTTTTTATTATCGTTAATTAAGATTTTAATAATCATTTTATTAAATATTTTTTTTTTAAAATAATGGTTTTAAAAAACGATTTTTCTTAACAAAATTTTAGTTTTTTAGTTATAGGTAATAATATTAAAAAAATAAATTAGAAATTGTTACGTAACTTTTTTTTATTTAACACTTTTAAAATTATTATAAATTTAATAATTAATTTTTTATTACATGATCTAATCAGAATATTGATATTAATATATTCTTCTTAGCATTTAGCTTTTTTTATAAAAAAAAATTGTAATTTGTTTAGATAATAAATTTTCAATTAATAATTTTTTTTCCCCGCACAATGTGCGGGTATTAAACTAGTTAATAAAAATAGTTAAACTAAATGAAACAATAACAAAAGTTATGAAATATATTAGATTTGTGAAATTGCGGGTCTGCTCCGACCCTAAATCCTTCCTATACTCGAAAATATTTTTTTCTCATACCTAATCTTAGAAATTACTTTTGTTTTGTTATTATTTTAGAAAAAAATCCAAATATATTCCCCTTTTTCCGAAAATCCAAAGAGCTTATTTAATTCCTATAACTAGGTAGATAGTCTGCGTTTAATTTTTTAAGTATTATGGGTAATTTTTGGAAAATTTTAATGAGAAGATTAAGCTACTAATGTAACTTATTTTTTTTAGAAATACAAACAATGTTTCAAATATTTTATATTTTTAAAAAAAGATAAATTAGTAATTAAGGGAATATTTAATAGGCAGTTACTAACTTAATGAAAGATATTTATTTGATATAATATATTAATTAAGCATAATAATAGGTACCGTATGAATAAAAAGAAAATAGTTTAAAATAGTATAACAAGCAAAGATAAATCTATTGCTTAAAATAAAAGGATTAGTAGCATATTAATTAGGCAAGTAAGATAACAACTAGTGTATAATCCGTACCTTGTGCAGGATTGAGATTTAATAAATTGTAAAAATTCACACATAAGATAAGGTACCTCGACGTAGTTGTTAACACATAGATAAACTAATTCAGATGTAATTTAAATAACAAAATGAAAATAACTAAAATAATAACCTTTTTTAATTATTTTGGGTAGTTGTTAAATGTATTAGATTTTAAAACTTAAAAAATATAATTTAGATTTTTGGGGGTGTTGTTAATTGCTAAAATGACTCGTGGCAGATAGAGCTCTCATGGTCAGACACGTGGAATTAATTGCTTCTTCTATAATATATATAAGATTATGGAAAGTTAATATTTATTAATTGATTAAAATACAAAAAAAAAAGGAAACCGTTGAATAAAAAATGGTAACTGCTTATATCGGATACGGAATCCATTTACAGCGCTTATTCTCCACTTTTTTCGGAAGCAAAATTCGAATAGAAAAGAAAGGGACGCATTTTATCGTTCGTCTTCCAGAAACCGAAAACGTTGTCTGCAACTGTCATCTTCATCTTCAACATCCACAGGCAAACCGCGCAATCAACAATCGACTTAAACAGGTATTTTCAATTTCCAAATGTAACTATCATCGTCTCCGATTTTCGTTTTGTCGCATATCAATCGTAGAAGCGAGTTTCGATTTCTTTGCCCCTTTCTCTCGAGTCTATGAAAATAACGGCAATAGGAATCACTTGAACTCTACTTTGAGTTTGGTTGAACAATTTTATCAATAATAATCATTCGACCTAAATGTCTATTAAAACCCCAATTTTTCGTAAGATTTGCAACCAGATAACATAAAAATGTTCACTCTTTGAATGTTCAATCATATTTGGTAACAATTAACTTATTTTTGATAGTTAAGGAAGTCATGAAAAACCCAGAAAGCAGTAAACTAAATGAATAATGTTCAAATGTAGTTGCATGTCAATTTGTATGTATCTGTTGATGTTGATGTTTTCTGTAACAATAGAAATTACAAAGGATTAACGCTATATGTAGCAAATTTATGGGTTTGTGTACAATATTGGGGATATCAGACCTACATTTTAACAGTGGGGCTATTACCCTTCTTCTGATGACAATTTGTATGTATCTATTGATGTTTGTGGTGAATATTACCCTTCTTCTTTGGTGGGTCAACAAAGACATCGTCATTGGACTCAATATCCCTAATCTTTTTTATGACAATACTGAGGCTATCAGACCTACATTTTAAAAGTGACCCAAAAAAATGTATAAATCTGAGACAGTTTTCAATCATTTGTAAATAAAATGTGTTAAAAACATACTTGAATGTTTCCTCTTTATCGTGCACTTAACCGGACCTTGTTATGATCACCTCTGCATTTTCAAATCCATTATCAAAGAGGAAATCGAGCCTCGCATCTTCTCCCTCAATTGGCCACCAATCAGTGTCATCGTTCTCAACACATCTTTCAACAATTTTAATGTCCTCTTTCTTTAGGGTAGCCACAATGCCCTTAATCTCAGCATACCAAGGAATGGCTTCCCGCCCTTCGCAAATCTTGAGACATAATGCAAACAGATTGGTGCCACCTCTTCAACATTAATGTTTGCGTAGTGTTGTGCAAGCTTTGGAACATAATGAAACAACCAAATCTGTGGAATTTTGTAAACAGTCAATAGACATATATAAATATGTACACGCATGATATCTATGTAAACACATATAAATATTTATTATGCATTCAACTTCTACATTTCATTGAACATTATGATTATTTATGTACATATAATGGAAACTTGCGTATACATCTTCTATTTTGTGTCAAGCTTATATGTTTGATATTCACATATTGTGTACATTTTGGTGTCACATTGGTTACATAATTTTGAATTTATAATCTAACAACATAAGCAAATGCAAACCTGTAGTGCAAGGGGAAACCCTCCAATGTTGTATCCTCTACTATGTCGTTCTTTACCGGCTTCACAAGATTGAAGATACCTCTTGTCTGTTAAATGTCAAATGACCCTAGGGGAATGAATTAAACAGACCCAAGTCATTCACGAGGTTGATGTTTGTTGGTAAATCTGTGTTTTTTTGTCCCTGGCAACAACCATTGTTTCGATAAGCAGCATTAGATTCATTTTGAATTTGTAAGGAGACTCTTTAGGTGCTTTTGCATACACACCTCCTCCAGATGTTAGGTTTTGTATCTGTCAATCCCCACCACTGTCCTCATATCAACGTTGGTAATTCATCAAGAGCATTGAAACAATCATCAGAGCAATTCATCTTAGTTATGTCAGAAAACTTTGAGAAGCCAAATCTAATGAGAACATTATTGTTGTTGAACCACATGGAATGCTTTTGCCTTGTTTTCACCTCCCTCTTGAGCATGAAGTGTATCAGTTGATTACTCATTTTAAGCCTTGTGTTCATCTCAATTATTGGAGCAAAGGGGTCGTTCCTTACTTTGGCCTTGTCTTCCACAAACAGACCGTTCATTATGATGGGTATCATTGTTGGCCGACAAAAGCATTTTATCCGAGCCATCTCATTCTTATCATTTTCTTCCCATCGGTAGGTAAACTTTAAAAATATCAATATGTTTTGCATAACTGATACTACATATATATATATATATATATATATATATATATATATATATATATATATATGAGATGCATAATATTATGTTTATATTGAAATGCACACCTTGAGCTGGGTAGTGTCGTTGTCTATCATTTTGGCAGAATCTTGTTTGTATGTGTCAGCTATCCTCTGTTACAATTACAATACAAAAAAGTAAGAAGTTTATTCATGCATAATATATAGTACATTAAATGTACATGTGTATGTTGTACATAATAAAGTTTATGTAATCATTTATCAGTGTGAACTGTGTAAACATAAATATGATGTACATACTAAAAAATATGAATACATTGAGTTATGTGTATTGGGTGAACATAAATATGATGGATACACTAAGAGTATCTCTTGTTAAGCGTTATACATAAAGATGATGTACATATTTGTTATCAGTGTACATACTTAAACATAGCAACGGATACATAAAACAAGTCGTACACAAACTGCACATTACACATACTTATGTTGAATGTTATTTCTACATAATGTTCTATGATATTATGCTTTCCTGTGTAAACATAAATCATGAAGATTGCCTACACATGCTTTCTTAAACCAATCATTACAAATACATATGGGGAAGACCGTGCGCCTGATTTATCTGGTTGTTTCCTCATGTGATGCTTAACACCCACCATTTTTTTCTTGTCATTGTTTTTTTTATAATTAGACAATTGCAATGTATCAGATAAAGTTGACAATGTCAATTGAATGATATATATAATATGTGGTAAATTATATCATATTTTGTTCTAATGTACATATCCGAATCAACATCATGTTGTATGTACATATAATATTTGTTTGTGTATCATCAAACCTCTGTCTATGTGTACAAAACTTACATATTTTGATACATACGAAATCAAAAGAAGATTGTATTTCAACACATCTCATTTTTAAATGTACATAAACTACGTTTTTGTTCATATAGAGTCAGTCAATAACAATTATCCATCAATATATGTGCACAACCACTATCAAAACTATAAACAAAAGTACACGCAGACTAAAAATGAACAAGATTCCTCAAACCCCAAGCTTCAAGTATGATTCATAACTTCCAGATATAGAAAAAAATGAAAACTTTACTAGAAAAGCACAAATAGTGGAAGACGGTTTTTCTTTGTTATGAATCTACATCATTCTCGCAAAATCAAGTCTTTAACAGACATTTCAGTTGGCTTATTGGGTTATATAGTAATTTGGAAGATTTCTAGGTACGAAAATACTTGATTTTTTCAAAACCAGAGTATAATCGGCGACGAAATCATGCTTGTGTTTGGCGACTGAAGTTATCGATTCGAGATTTCAGTATCCTTGTAAGCAATTGGTACTTATTACATGTGGAAGACGACCGACTAGTAGGCGATTGAAGGAGAATGTTGATGATGAATGTTGGGAGGAAGACGAGAACTCAAACACTCTGGCTAAGGCGAAATAACTTCCGTCTTGAAAGAGCGTTTTTTTTTATTTTGGTTCTACTTGAAAACCGAGAATGACCGATATTTGATATTGGATTCTTCTCACGGTTACCTTCTTTAACCGTACCCTATTTTTGTGCTTAATAAAAATATTTTTTTCATAAAAAAATAACTTCCATTAAGATAATAATTGTCTAATGAATATATCCTTAAATACTAATTTATTTTTTCTAAAAAATGGTAAATACTTGTGGCCTTATTTGTATTCTAGAAAAATAAGTTACCTTAATAGCTTAATCTTCTCTAACATATATAATTGATGGAAGCCTGTTGATGACACTATTTTGGTGACAACGTAGTTGGTGACAATATCGTTCATGACGTATAATTGATGTCAATACATTTTGTGGCAATATAGTCGATGCAACACTGTGATTGATGAAAATACATTTGATGATAACATAGCTGGTGATAATATTGTCAACGACAATATAATCGATGATAATGGGAATGTGGGAGTGTTGGGAAATTCCGGATGGTACCCTCGTGGTTTGGGGTATTTCGGATTTTGCCCAACAGTTTTTTCAAGTTCGGATGGTACCCTTAAGTTTATATTGTTTTCCGGATTTTGCCCAAATTCATTACACTTTCTTAAATTCCATTAAAAACATACATAAGAAAATTAAATTAAATTAAAAAACATATTAAAATAGGACAAATAATTTATTTATTTTAAAAATAATATAAAACAGTAACTTTTTTAAAAAAAAAATATTTTATATTAATTTAAAAATAAATAAATTAGATAATTTTTAAAAAATTCAAAAAATCAGTGTTTTATTAGTTTTAAAAATAAATAAATTGGATTAGTATTTTTTTAACAAATCAAAAAACGTGTTATACTTTATTTAAAAAAATAAATAAAATAAAGACTTTTTTTAAAAATTAAAAAAAATCACTATTTCAATTTATTATTAAAATAAATAAATAATTTTTCTATTTTATTTATTTCCCAAAACTAAAAGAACGAAAATAAAGTAATATTAAATAATAAAAAAATAGAAAACTGATTTAATTATTTTAATAATAAAATAAAACAGTTATTTTTTTAAAATTTTTAAAAAAATCCTTATTTTATTTATTTTTTAAATAAAGTATAACACTTATGTTTTTTGATTTGTTAAAAAAATACTAATCCAATTTATTTATTTTTAAAATTAATAAAAAACTGATTTTTTGAATTTTTTAAAAATTATCTAATTTATTTATTTTTAAATTAATATAAAATATTTTTTTTTAAAAAAAGTTACTGTTTTACATTATTTTTAAAATAAATAAATTATTTGTTCTATTTTAATATGTTTTTTAATTTTATTTTATTTTATTTTCTTTTGCATGTTTTTAATGGAATTTAAGAAAGTGTAATGAATTTGGGCAAAATTCGGAAAACAACATAAACTTAAGGGTACCATCCGAACTTGAAAAAACTGTTGGACAAAATCTGGAATACCCCAAACCACGAGGGTACCATCCGGAATTTCCCTTAATTTAATGACAATATTTGTTTCATCTTTTTCATTTAAGTGATTAAAAATAGATTTTGAAAAAACAGATTTTCAATGGATCGTCCTATCAATTCTTTTCAGAAGTTTAGCATGAAATTATTAGGACTTGGACCCCATGCAATCAAATATACATCAAATCAAACACGTGTTCTCCATGCAAATAATGTCCATTGTTGACAATATTGATCAACATTCATTAACCTCCTGTCGAACAGGCCACGAGAAATTTCACCATAAGCTACGCACTTACCCCATTTTTGTCTATATAAAGTTTGGTTGTGAGTCTTTGTATAGTTCATCTTTCACCTCTCAATTCATCACTTCTTCTTCCATTTGTATACGCTCTAGAAAACGCATATTTCTCACTTGATAATGAACACCAAAGAAGTTTGCTTAATTTCAAACTCATCCTTGCCTATCCATTATCTTCACTTGTACACCAATTATTCAATCATTTACACCAAATTGTTCTATAATTTGTGCTTGGTGGAGATAATCTAATTGGTACAACTTTACTAAAGCAAGTTTCACGAGTAGTCAATAACTCAAACAAATTATAAACCTTTACTGTTTGGTTTATAGGCAAAAAGAAATCAACTTTTCAAATGCAGTAAAATTTGAATGAGTATTGGAGGGTTTTTTTTGTTTAAATATTTATTTTATAAATCCCTCTAATTTTTAATATTTTAATTGATTTACCATTATTACTCTATTAATATATATTTACTTAATGAGTTTATTACAGTATACGTGTACTTTTAATGAAGTAATAATAAAATGTCTAGTTAGCCAGTTTACTCAAAACACAACAACAATTAACATCTAAGGTTAATACGTAAATGTTTATATGTATTTCTTTGCAACTTTATATGAAGAATTAGATGAAACTTTAAAACAAGTTGTTCAGGATTTTGCAAACTGTCCCAATATTTTAAAAATAAATATGATTATTGAGCACTATATTTGCTAATGGTGATGTATGATGCTCACATTCTTCTTCTTATTTTGGACCTAAATTGAAGGTCACCAATTATAAATAAACAAAACTAATGATCACGGAAAAAATCAAACCCTAAAGATACCAAACGAAAAAATCCTTTATATTATTAAAGTGCAATGGTCTATTTTGTCTACCTTCACTTCTCCTTTGGTCAATTAGTTTCTTTTTTAATTAGAAAAGGCAATTAGAAGATTCAGAAGAAACTTTATTTTTATAATGATTAAAAAAAACTTTTTATAAAAAAAATTGGATTTTGACTTTGGCTCATTAAACTATTTCTCGAGTTATAAAATACTTATCTATTTAAGAAAAGTTCTTTATCATGAATCAAACTCGATATCTTATGAAAAGGTTTAAATTTTCACGACAATTAGGCTACTTTGATATTGATATATGTTATGATTTAATTTATATTTAATATGTATTTTTTTGGCCCCAATATTTTAATAAATATGGTTATTGGGCCCCAAAATTTAGTTAACTTGCTTTACTATTAATACTATATTGTAAAAATTTATTATATCTAATATTTATATTAGAAGGTCTAATTTAGTCATTGCACAGGGCCTCGTACATCACCGAACCGGACCTGATTGGAACGAGATATGTAAACCAAAGATAAGGGTGAACCTATCATTTCTAAATTTATCTCAGTGAACAAGCATTATAACTTAAACTATTTTCAAAATTTCTCACCAAACTCGACTCATGTTCAGATAATCAAACATAAATATCTAGAGGGTATAGATCTACAAAACTACAAAAGAAAACGTGTTACCTCTTCGTAATAAAATAATCTAATGAAATTTAAAGCGGAATCTCACATAAGCTTCACAAAAGAAAATGTGTTACCTCTTCGCAATATGAATAAAATATTTTGACAGTACGGTCGCTAACCGTACATTGGTAATAACATAATTGATGGAATCCGGTTGATGACACTATTCTGGTGACAATATAGACGATGACAATACAATACGACACTATGGTTGATGAAAATACATTCGATAACAACACAACTGATGATATTATTGTCGTTGACAATATGTTTTGTGACAATATAGTTGTTGATAAAATCCATTAAAAAATGTCTAGGAAAAACTTATCGAAAGAAAATTTTCAAAGATTGGCTAGAAAAGAAAATTAAATTTGTTTTATCTTTTCAATTAAGGGATTAAAAATGTTTTTAAAAAAATAGTTGTTCATTGAATCGTCCTTTCATTTTTTTCAAAATTCTAGAATGAAATTATTAGAACTTAGACCTTATGCAATCAAATATACACCAACTTATCTCCCAAAAGAACGCGCCTGTCACGCGCTGGAAACCCTAACTGCTGTCTGAGAAAAACCATCGCCGCTCCCTACATCCACACACCAACACAGATCAATCTCAGGAAGCTGCACTGCCTGAAGCCCAAAAAATGGCTGATTCTAGCAAAGCCCCTATCTGAATCCTTGATTCGACTCCCATCTCATAAGAAAGAGACAAAAAAACAAAGGAAATGGAGATACTGGAGATCCCAAAACTGGAGGGGGCAAAGACATCGCAAGAGGAGGTTATCGAAGAAGAATGACTTCTATCAACAAGTATATTGGAAATCGACCCTGCTAGCATCCATTGACATGCTCGATGAGAGGATTGACCACGCCGGAAAGAAATTGCAAGAAGAGAGGAAAAAGCACTCTGTCAGTCAAGACTCCTTAGCTATGGCTCGGAAAATGAATCAGGTAAAACCTAAAACAAATCTACTACCGATACTCTCTATAAACCATACATCTAATCGTAACAGAGCACAACAATCTACTAAATCTCTCCTCTCTTCTCTGAAATATTGTCTCCAACACACAAAAATGACTGAGTCTTCAGTGCTGCCTGAGAAAACACTGTCCTTCAAGGAAGCAATTTGTAAAGAAACACCTACTGATGGAAAGGTTGTGATCCGGAAGGAGAAGGATGAAACAACCAACACCACTCCAGGAACAAATGGAGCAAAAACTAAAGGTAATGTCAATGAAAATCCTAGTCTTAATGACTATCTTAACAACTCTATCAACTTTACCAACTTTACTTGTGTGAGGAAATCTATGAAAGATACGAACTGGAGTTTCCAAAACTCCAATACTCTAACATTTCCAGATTATATTCATAATCATAAACAACAAGATCTTGGACTGAATAGAATTCAGAAACTCACAACATATGTTGTCTATATAATTTCCAGCAAGTATGCCATTTACATAATGGCAGAACAATATATGATCCAGTTGTGTTATTATGGCACTCATTTTATTATAATGTGGTGCTATGACAGGATGTACCTAAGGAAACTGAGCTGCTGGTATAACAAAAACTGCAGTAGAAAACAAATGTACAAGATAAAATGCAAGACGCAAGGTACATTTCTTCTGAATCGTCTCACCTTTGTAGAGCATAACCCAAGTAGCGCAAATAAGGAACAAATATACGAACTCAGATCGAGTGATGCAGTTAGGCAAAGCATTATGATGGTATTATTTCACTGTCAAAATATCTCAAGCAACACTATATTAAATATGTCCATAACTAAATCCATGAATGAGCTAATGTCTTGTTTCTATATCAGAATGAGTAATTGCTACAGCTTTAAATCTACTATCATATGGCTAGTATATTTCTTACTTAAACTGTGGTGTTGTCTCATCACCTGTATGACAAACCTGGAATGTAAATGGCTTCTCTCGTTGGTTATTAACCACAGGTCTAAAGCAGGCTATAGGAGAAGAGGAATCTGGAAGTGTATCCTCCAGCAACAGCGCAACACAACCAAAAGGTGCACTAGATGTGCAGAACTGAGGGCAAAAAATGCAGGAGTAAAACAGGATTTACAGGATGTGATAAGCCTACAATGGTTGGCATCCAAGTGCACTTGGAGGTCCGAAAACCTTGCTTGGTACTATGGACACTATAATACTAAGGCTAACCATGCAATAGGGCTGGTGTGTTGGCATATTAGTAAGGTCGATGTTATTGGAAAATTAAGTCAAACAATAGTTTATGTCAATCTACCTTTCCTAGATAGCGTAGCAATTAGGATATGTAACAATATCCATGTTATTTCTGGAATGAAAGGAGTAATATGTGTTGATGCGCTCAAGACAAGGGAATCAATTACTGTACTAGTATTTATCCCATGGGAGAAATATACAGTATTGGTGTGTATACACCAATCCTATAGCTATATAGTATATCTATGGAAAAGGATAGTAAGAACCGTGAGAGTGAGAATTTCGAGGCATAGTAATTTAGCAAATCCTGCTGAAAACGAAAGCCGCGGGGTTATTATACTCGAGAAAGCAATTCCTAAGTCCGGTACGTTAAGATTATACGGGACCGCTAGTACTTATAAACAAAACCCAATACACAACCAATTGATCAAACACTTATGGGATAAGCTAGGTCAACCAAGTGGGCAAAATAAACGACGAAAACCTAACCTTATCCATACAACGATAACAAGAGGAAAAAGGGTATACAAAAAGAGACATCATAAATTAAAGTATACCAAGATGCCTAGGAAAACCGAAAGGATGAGGAACCAACAATTATATCCGACACTTATATTCTCTGAAATACAATATAAAGCAAATAATAAGCGGGGAAAGACCCTAACACTATATTTGACTACAACTCCAAGTAAGACCGAATGCAAGGTGATTCGTCACACTACAAAAGCTTGCCGGCCATTAACGTATGGTCAGTTAGGTAACAACGATGACGACCTACCATCAAACCTCCATATTAAGTATATATGAAGATAGCATTTTGGAATTGCCGTGGTATACGAAAGAAAAATTTTTGGACAGACATCAAAATAACAACCCAGAATGAGCATATTGATATGTTGATGCTAGCAGAGCTAAAAACAAATATAGAACCCCTTGAGACATGTTGGCGAAGTGCGGGGTTTGATAATATCTGTTTCATCCCATCGGATGGTTTAGCTGGAGGGCTATGCCTTCTCTGGAAAAATAATTTAATCTGCAATGAAAAAGTAGAACTTTGCCATAAGGATAAAAGATTTGTTATAGTGGATCATACAAATTTCGGAACAAACTTCAACATGGCAATTTTCCTAATTTACGCCCCCCCAAACGAGAGACTCAAAGTAGAATTTTGGTCCAAAGTAACAGAAGCTATTAACGCACAGACTAAACCAGTACTCCTAATGGGGGATTTTAACGATATTCTCAATCCGGCCGACAAGTTGGGAGGTGCGCCACCAAGATCAAATCGATTCCATAGATTACAAAATGTAATACAGGAATGTAACCTTGTAGACCTTGTGTCTAAAGGGAACGAATTCACATGGCGGAAAAGAAGAGAGGGTGACAATAATACGTATGAAAAACTCGATAGAGCAATGGCTCATAGTGAGGTGTTGAATGCCTATAACCTCATCCATGTCTGGAACCATGCGTTCACATCATCAGATCACTGCCTCACTACAATAGAGATCAATAATGAAAGGGAAAGATATAAAAACAAACCTTTCCGATTTGAACTCATGTGGGCTGAAAGAGACGATTGTGAAAAAATCATCAAACAATGTTGGAGAACACAATTCCCGGGGACTCACATGTTCAATCTAGTCAGAAAATTAAATTTGCTTAAAATCAAACTGAAAATTTGGAGCAAACGAAAGTTTGGAAACATAAATAAACAAGTTCGTGAAACGGACGAAATCATTGGAAAGCTACAAAAGCTAAATTTTCGGAATTTTACTAATCAACAAAATGAGAAACTAAATAGATTGAGTAAAAAGAGAGAATGTTTAATTGAATTCCAGCAGAAATATTGGATGCAAAGAGCTAAATCTAAAGCCTTAGAGTGTGGAGATAGAAATACAAAGTACCACCATCGGAAGGCAACAGGAAGACGAAATAGAAAGTCTATTACCTTCATTCACAAGGTAAACGGCACAAGAGTAGACACTGAGGATGAAATCAACTCTGAGTTCATTATGGACTATAAGGATCGATTTAAGTCCAATCGAACTAACGAGTCCAACATGGTTCAGTACCTAGATGTCCTTACCAAGGAAATTACTGATATGGATAACATGGATCTTACTAAACCTGTTTCGAACGAGGATATCCGAAGAGCTGCCTTTGATATTGGTAGCGACAAGTCCCCGGGTCCAGACGGAATGCCTGCCGGCTTCTTCCAAAAGTAT
This sequence comes from Fagopyrum esculentum, assembly GCA_033239045.1. Taxonomy (NCBI): domain Eukaryota; kingdom Viridiplantae; phylum Streptophyta; class Magnoliopsida; order Caryophyllales; family Polygonaceae; genus Fagopyrum; species Fagopyrum esculentum. Next base: position 5,365,250 of record BSUD01000007.1, on the reverse strand, counting down.
TGGGCAATAATAGGACCGGATGTAATCCGTGCGATAAAAAGTTTCTTCAGCTCCGGAAGAATTCTAAGACAAATCAATCATACCTTTATTACTTTAATACCTAAAGTGGATAACCCATCCTTAACTACCCATTATAGGCCGATAAGTCTATGTTCAACTATATATAAAATTATCGCCAAAATTTTAGCAAATAGACTTAAGATATTGCTGCCTAAATTAATCCACCCGCTCCAAAGTGCCTTCACAAAGGGTAGATCAATTCACGACAACATTCTCATCGCCCATGAGATCTTTCACGGGTTCAAAGCTAAAAAAGGAAAGGAGGGTTTCATGGCCGTGAAACTAGATATGGAAAAAGCATATGACAGGGTGGAATGGCCATTTATCTTGGCTGTCCTCAGAAAATTTGGGTTCGAACCAAAATTCATTAGTTGGATTAGAGAATGCATTACTACGGTCTCGTATTCCATCCTAGTTAATGATAAACCATCAGAAGTAATATATCCCGAGAGGGGTTTACGGCAAGGAGATCCGCTCTCACCTTTGTTATTCAATTTAGGAGCGGAAGTCCTAGCAAGGAACATCCAGAAAGAATGTTACCAAAATAAAAAGATAATTGGCTTCCCAGTCACAAGAGGGGGTACTACTGTCCCCTTTTTAGCCTTTGCGGATGATGTCATCATATTCGCTAAGGCATCCTTAGATGCAAGCACAAAAATTTTGGATATCCTAAATAGATATTGTTATATGTCGGGACAAAAAGTTAATTTCCATAAATCCTCATTCCAAACCACCAGAAATGTAGGGAGTGAAACGAAAAGACAAATTCAATCAAAAATCGGAATTACTGTCACAGAAGAGTTGGAGAAGTATCTAGGGTGTCCTATTATTAATGGAAGGGTAAACAAGACCGTCTTTGAAGATGTAATAATAAAATCTAAGAAGCAACTAACTAAATGGAAAGCCTCCACACTTTCACAAGAAGGAAGAACGATTCTAATCAAGGCCAATCTGAATGCTAAACCAAATTATATCATGCAAAGCTTCATGCTCCCCACATGCATACATAAAGAACTAGATCAAATCAACCGTACTTTCTTTTGGAACAAAGGACCTAAATACCACCCCCTCATCAGCTGGGACAAAATCTGTAAACCAAAAAGGTGTGGAGGAGTGGGTATTAGGAAAGCAGAAGATATGAATAAGGTCCTCCAAATGAAATTACTTTGGAAAATTATGGAAGAACCTAACAACATATGGGTCAAAATCATAAATGAAAAATATCTCAAAGACTCATTCTTATGGAACTATAAAACCCAAAAGAACACCTCCTGGCAATGGAGAAGACTAATGAATCTCCGACCTGAATTTGAAAATGGATTCAGATGGAACGTTGGGGATGGTAACACCGTTAAATTCTGGAAAAACAAGTGGGTGATTGACCAGCCGCTTATCAATCTCCTTAAGCACAGAAGCAATATTGATGACAATGAAGTAGTTAGCAATTACATCATAGAGAACAAATGGAATACCCAGAAACTGGATATGGAGTTAGGCAATCTACTCCCACAAGAGGTTGTGTCCGCAATTAAATCATATCAACTCCCGAAATCATATATTCGAGATCGTCTCTATTGGGCTGCCTCGGATAAGGGATCGTACAATACAAAATCAGCTATGGACCTCATCCACAAAAACAAAGGTATTATTACTGACTCAAATGAGTGGATCTGGGAAATGGACATCATGCCCAAAGTTAAAAACTTCATCTGGAAACTATCCATAGATGGGCTCCCAACCAAGGAAAATCTGGAAAAACAAAGGGTGCCAGTGCCCATGCATTGTACTCTTTGTAATCACCCATATGAATCAGCAAAGCATTTGTTCTTCAATTGTCCTTTCACTTTGGAGAACCTACATAATTCTATTATCAAGACCGAGCTCCAGCGGGCAAACTACTCTAACCAAAAAGTGGCAAGTATGGTCACCTATGTTAAAAGTAAACTAGATGAAAATCAACTGGTCCAACTAGCAGTTACGTGGTGGAGTGTTTGGACTGAACGTAACCAAGATATCTTTAACAATAAGAAAGCTCAAAATATTAGGGAACGAGTACAAGACCAAATAAGGTGCTGGAAGGATGCGAATAAAAGAAAGAACCAAACAAAACAAAAAGTGGTCATAAATAATAGAAAAACTAGAAATATCAAATGGCTAAGACCTGAGAATGGATTTGTCAAGTTAAATTTTGATGGATCTAAACGCGAGTCCGGGGAGTCAGCCTTCGGGTTCATTCTAAGAAACGAACATGCATCAACCATCTCCCTAGGCTACGGACAGTGTGGAAACACATCGGTCCTTCATGCTGAAGCATGCGCGCTAAGGGAGGGGTTGATCAGAGCATGTGATCTGGAAATTAATAAACTTGAGATTGAAGGAGATAATCTTACAATCATCAATTCCATTAAGCGAATTTGGAAACCCCCATGGGAAATAGATCTTATTATTTCTGATATAACTAATATTTTGCTCAGTTTCCAGCAGGTTAAGATACAACACGTTTTTAGGGAAGTCAACAGTGTTGCTGATAAGCTCGCAGATTTGGGACACGACTACCCGCTAGATTGCGCTTCAATCCCCTCTCAGGTGGTGGATTTCATCCGGAAGGATGCTCTAGGTCGGAGAGTCTCGAGAAGATGATCCAATCTAATAGCTTACCCTACAGTATCAAAAAAAAAAAAAAAAAAATATACATCAAATCAAACACATGTTCTCCATGCAAATAATGTCCACCGTCGACAATATTGATCACTCGTTTTCAGCCTTCTGAACATGCCACGAGGAATGACATCATACTATCATAGGCAGATAGGCTACACACTTACTGACTTACCCCATTTTGGTCTATATAAAGTTCGGCTATGAGTCTTTGTATAGTTCATCTTTCACCTCTCAATTCATCTCTTTACTCATTACTTCTTCTTCCACTTGTATACGCTCTAGAAAACGCATAATTCTCACTTAATAATGAACACCGAAGAAGAATGCCTTCAAACTCAGCCTCTGAGTATCACTCGGTCCAACAGTTTGATTCTTCTCAACCCTTTTCCTGTAAGAAACACCATCTTTATATATATATACAAGGCAAGTCGTAGGTTTTTTTTCTTAATGAGTTCATTGTGGTCTGTGCAGTGCAATGGTGATGAGGTTGAAGTTGCAGAGAAGACGAAGAGGATAAGGCAGAGAATGAGGAAGGTTAGGGATGATACATTGGAAGAGCTTGTGATGGTTGACACCATTCAAAGACTTGGAATTGAGCATCTCTTCCAACAAGAGATCACTGAGGTTCTCCATAGACACTATGTAGATGGTTGCAGCAATGGCCTCCATGAGGTTTCTCTCCGATTTCGGCTACTTAGACAACAAGGATACCAACTCTCTGCTCGTAAGTAGTTTCACTTCACTGCATACATATAATATTCGGTGGTAACTCCCCGAGTCAATGTGCTTATACGAGTGACTCGGGCGTGTTTGTAACACGTATGTACTCTTAACATGTAGAATCCATGTTTTTTTAGAAGAGGTCTAGTACCCTCCGTACGAGTATCTCGTCGTACTTTATTACTAATAGGAAAAGGGCTAAACTAACAGGAAAAGGGCTAAATAGCCATCGTTGTCGCAGTTTATTATTAAGAAAAAGGTTAAGTAAGTCATCCCTCGGAGATAACTCGACCCCTTACATCTTCACGTAATTAGTCCGGGTCAAACAATACACTTAGTTAATAATAAAAGCTATACTACCGTCATAGTTCGTTGCTTTATTCACCTCATGGTAGACATGTCAGAACTAGCTAGATATCCCAGTCCCGTTTAAGATAGTATTGAAACATAAGTATCGGGCTTGAGAAATCTCAATCCCGTTTAAGATAGTCTTGACACGTAAGTACCAGACTTGAGAGAGAGTGATGTCGGGGTAGGTTATGCTTAAGTAAGGTCGTGACCGGTTGGGAGTCTGTGTTTCCAGGATCACCTACTAGTAACCACATTCCGAGCCACCTTGAGTCCATACATCAGGCCCTAGAGTTCTGTTGATCATACATATTAAAGTTAAAATGCTTATATTCGCCCTTAATGTTGCAGGCACATTTGATGGGTTTCTAGGGAAAGATGGGAAGTTCAGTGAAGAACTTGGGAAGGACACACAAGGGCTAGTGAGTTTGTTCGAAGCTTCTCAAGTGAGCACACATGGGGAATGCCTACTAGACGAAGCCGGTGTGTTTAGCAAGCGGGTTTTGAGCTTAGCCTTAGAGAAGCTTGACAAATCCGACAAAATGCTAGTGAAAACGGCGTTGAAGCATCCACATCAAAAGACAGTGCCTAGGTTTACTGCACATGATTCTCTTACTATGCTCTCGAGTACTGCTGAAGGTTGGAGAATTGAGCTTCAAGAACTCGCCAAAATCGACTTCAACATAGCTCAGAACATATATAATTGTGAAATCCTTCAGATTTCCAAGTAGGTTGATACATTAATTTTTTTAAAAAAAATTTCAAGCTAGCTAGGGTTAGAAATTTGCTCATGATAATAGTTTGTTTTGCAGGTGGTGGGAAAAACTTGGATTGGCCAAGGAGTTAAAATTTGCAAGAGACCAACCTCTCAAATGGCATATGTGGTCTTTGGCAGCCCTGACAGATTGGAGATTGTCTGACGAAAGAATAGATATAACAAAACCGATATCGTTTGTCTACATCATTGATGACATTTTCGACGTTTATGGATCAGCTGAAGATCTCTCTCTTTTCACCGAGGCTGTTAACATGTGGAGATTTGGCACATTAGACATGCTACCGGACTACATGAAGCTGTGTCTCAAGGCTCTCTTTAGTGTCACAAGTGAAATCAGCCATCGGATTTGGCTCAAGTACGGTTACAATCCTAAAGATTCGTTACAAAAATCAGTATGTTCTAAGACTTTCGATCCTAACCTGTGATAAAAGGCAGTTTTATCACATGAGCCTAATCTCGTGTTAAACTTGTGCAGTGGGCAGATCTCTTCAATGCATTCCTAGTCGAGTACAGGTGGTTGGCTGCAGGATACGTGCCTACAACCGCGGAGTATCTCAACGTGGAAACGGTCACTTCAGGAGCTCATGTGGTATTGACTCATATGTATTTCCTCTTAGGCGGAAAGAGCGACGCTTTTGATTCCAATGGCCGAGTTCTTGACAAGGACTACACAAGGATCATGTCATCAACGGCCAAGATCTTACGTCTTTGGGATGATCTAGGAAGTTCCGAGGTACAAACCTAGTCATAATCATCCTATGTGATATTACATAAGGTCATAGTAACAATATATTGTATTGTACGACAGGACGAGGGTCAGGATGGTCATGACGGATCTTATATAAAGTGTTACATGAACGAGCACGAAAGTGTCACAAACGAGGCTGCAAGAGAACACGTCGTTGATCTGATTTCGGGTACATGGAAAAGTCTTAACAAGGAGTTGATGCAATCGCCTCCATACCCATTGTCGAAATCGATGAAAGCTTTCAATAGAGGATGCCTTAATCTGGTCAGGATGGTTCCTTTGATGTATAACTTTGATGCAAATCATAAGCTCCCCGACTTGGAAAGGTTTGTAACGTCGTTGCTATATCAACGGTACTAGCAAGCGGTACAATAATAATGAAAGCTTGGTGTCAATTGTGACGTAAGACCGTCTAAATGTTAGAAATGTACCACTTTTACCCGAACGAATTAGAAGGCATCTTCGCCTTCGTGTATTTTAACAAGCAAAATGTGTAATATATAGCTTGGTTTTGATATATATTAATTTAGATTATGAACATTTATTTATTAGTACGTACGAATAATGTGTTGGGTTATGCTGTCATTACTGTATAGCTTGTTTTATGATACTTAGTATTCTTGTGTATTTTAAGATTAGGTTTTTAGGTTGAGTCATTTGACATTTCTATACATATTAAGTAATAAATGTTCCCAATTACTATCACGAGCTGTTATCAATCATTTCATCAGTCGACCAGATATCTGCCTTTGTTTTGAACCACACAAACATATATATGCAGCAGCCATATATTTCCTATATAAACTTGGTTCATAGGTCTATATGTTATCAGTTATCACAATATATCAACTTCATATGGTATCGCCATTCGTAAACGCCCTCGACAATATGAACACCAAAATATGTTGCCAACAAATTCCTTCTTGTACCATTAGAGATCAAAGAGTTCAATATGGCTATCTTGCAGCTGGGTCAAAGTTGATTTCCATGGAAAACTCGAGTGTCGCTACTGTTGGGTCTAAGCAACCGCTGCATGCCTCTATTTCTCCACATGAGTTAACTCATGTGATTCTTCATCATAAACCTTATGCACTTAAGCTTCATCTTTATCTTAATATCGATCTGTTAGTGTCTGTGTATGATTGTATATGTATTTTGGTTTTGCAGTTCAAAAGTCATGAGGTTCAGCTTGCAGAGAAGTTGAAGTTCAGCATAAGCCGGAGATTAAGGAGGCTTGGGGAGGATTCATGTCAAGAACTAGACATTATTGATACTATTCAAAGGCTTAGTATTGATCATCTCTTTCAACAAGAGATCGATGAGGTTCTGTGTAGACAAGCAAGCCTTGTCAGTAGTTGCAGTAATGGCCTACATGAAGTTTCTCTTCGCTTTCGGCTACTTAGACAACAAGGATACAACATATCTGCAGATACCTTTGATGATTTTCTCTGCCAAGATATGAAGTTCAATGAAGAACTTGAAAATGATACACAAGGGCTAGTGAGTTTGTTTGAGGCGTCTGAGATGAGAATGCAAGGAGAACGCATACTTGACGAAGCAAATGTGTTTAGCAAGCGGATTCTTAGTGAATCCTTGGACGGATCTCAGACGATGCTAGTGCAAAACGCGCTCAAGTATCCGCTCCAAAAGTCACTAGCCAGGTTTAAAGCTCGTGATTTTTTTAGTACACTTACAGGTGCAAAGGGTTGGAGAAATGAGCTTCAAGAGCTTGCCAGAATAGATATCAACGCAGCTCAGATCGTATATCAGAATGAAATCCTTCATATTTCCAAGTAAGTTGATCAAATTTCTCACAACTTTAAGGCAAAATTAATGTATAACATGGTTTTAGGTTTCTCAGCTGGTGGAAAAAGCTGGGATTATCCCAGGAGTTAAAATTTGCAAGAGATCAACCTCTCAAATGGCACATGTGGTCTTTGGCAATGATTCCAGATCCGAGCTTGTCCGAGCAAAGGGTAGAGATTACGAAAGCTATATCATTCATCTACGTCATTGATGATATTTTCGACGTCTATGGAAAGCCTGAAGACCTCTCCCTCTTCACCGAGGCTGTTAGCAAGTACTTGACACAACTCTAAAAAAATCCACTGATAATGACTTTTTGTATTGATTATGTCTGTGTTCAGTAAGAATGTAATCTGTCATATGTAGGTGGGAAATTGGCACATTAGAGCTGCCAGACTATATGAAGATATGCCTCGAGGCTCTTTTCGACCTCACGAATCAAATCAGCCAGCGGATTTGGTTCAAGTACGGGAGTGATCCTATATACTCGTTACAAAAAGCGGTATGCTTCTATTACTGTCTCCAGCTCGAGGCTCTTTGATCATTCTGACTGTTAATTTTGTATGATACATCCTAAATCATTGCAGTGGATAGATCTCATCAATGCATTCCTTTTCGAGTCCAAATGGTTTGCTGCAGGACACTTGCCTTCAACCACAGAGTATCTTAGGGTAGCCACGACTACGTCAGGAGTTCAATTAGCATTGGCTCATATGTACTCTATCTTAGGCGGAGGGAGTGAATGCAACGGGCAGGTCCTTGACATGGACTACACAAGGATTGCATCTTCAACGGCCAGGATCCTACGTCTTTGGGATGATCTTGGAAGTTCCGAGGTAAAATTCCTACCAAAATCTAATGCTATGTAGTCGTATCGACCTAACTCAGCGAATCATATTCACTAAAAAATCCGGTTAATAGGATGAGAAACAAGATGGACATGATGGATCTTATATCAACTGCTACATAAATGAGGGAGAAGGTGTATCTATTGACGCGGCAAAGGAACGTGTAGTTGATCTCATTTCGGATGCATGGAAGAGTCTCAACCAAGAGTGTGTACAATTACCTCCATATCCGTTTTCATCAATGAAAGTTTTCACCGGAGGATGCCTTAATCTCGCTAGAATGGTCCCATTGATGTATAGCCATGACGAGAACCATAACCTTCCCGACCTTGACAAGTTTGTTACATCCTTACTCCATCAGAGATTTTAATCCTTCCTTAGCTTACCATGTATCTACACTAGAAAATGTGATGTTTACATAGAAAGCTCATCAGATCCTTTCAAAGAGCATATGCAGATCCATTTCCTATTAATCTTACTGAAAAAGATCAATTCACATGATACTAAGAATCACAATCACAAATTTTAGTACAATACACGTTCATGAGATGTACTAATACTTTTAGAAAGGAACAACTGTCAACTACTGATAAAAAAAAATGCAAGGAATCGAGTAAGACATACGAGTTTGAGAATCTCCAGTGACCGGCACTGCAGAAGATGAATATTTCCTGGTCAGAGACAAACAAAAGTATGTAGAACACAACCTCAAAATCGACAAAACTATCCTAATGATAATTTGAATGGTCCAACGGAACATTATTTTCAAATTTGGTTCAATTGTCTGAAGACATCACAAGATCATACTGGTTGAAACAATTGGACCTTGCTAGCTGAACAAAGTCATTTGCTTCTTCAACTCTAGATTCCTTTACTAGAGTATCAACAACCATCTGTAACAAATCCTGATCAACCAAAAAGTACCTTCCAAGCATCCTCTTGCTCAAATCAAGTGCTAAGCCAGAATCACCGTTCTCGCAAAGAAGCTTAATTAGAGTATGAAATGTGGTGTCATTGGGGTACCAGCCACTGTCCAGTAATTTGCTGTACCACTTCTTGGCTTCTTCTAAATCGGCTTTATCACAAAACCCCTTGATCAGAAGATTGTATGTAAGTTTATTAGGGTCCAACCCTTTGGTTCTCAGCTCTTCAAACAAATCAACTGCATCAAAAATCATACCTTCATTGATCATTCCCTGCAATTTAGCGTTATAACTCGTGATGTCGAGAACCAAACCTCGAATCTTCTCCAACATCAAATGCCAAACATTTTCACCTTCTGAAAACCCTTTTTTGTCATAAGCACAAATGACAAGCGAATTGAAAGTAACCACATTAGGCTTCAAACCCTTCATTTTCATCTCATCAACCATTGAGATGGCTTCATCCACCGAACCCAACTCCCCAAACGCCCGAATTACAGTGTTATACGAAGCAACATTGGGCTTAATCCCTAGTTTTATTGGATAACTGTGGAAAAGCTCAACAACCTTTACGAATTCCTTGGAATGAAGAGCAGCACCCAGAAGGGTATTGAAAGACATGACTGTTCTCTCGCATTCTAACTTAGGCAATTCCTCGAACAGGTTGTGGGCATGTTCAAACATGCCAGCATCGCCGTAAAGTGACATTAGACGAACGGCGTAACCTTCCCTGGCGATGTCATCGTACTTCTTGTGGCTTTCGAGGATGTCTATTATTGCAGAAAAGCGCTTCTGCTTTGCCAGGCGGTTAATAGTGTAGGAGTAGACATTAATCTTAGAACGGAAGTAGAAGGAAGCAGAGAGTTGTTTGAACTTGCTTACAAGCAAGTCCACGTTGGGCTCCTTGAAGAGTTCGTCAATGGCGGTCGCGGTAGGAGGCTGAAACTTTCCGGCGGGAGAGCGAGTCGCTGTGGTTTGCCAAATCCGGCGGAGCTTGCTGCACGCAGAAGACATTTTGTATTCCGGGATACCCAATCTGAGGGGATTAAGTCCTCTTCTTTTGAACACACAAGTCTTTCGATCTCTTTGTCTTTGATGTTCTAGTTTAGCAGTGATATTAGCAGAGGCAATAGAGTCGAGTTCTTATAAGGGCACACTGAGTTCAACTCTAAAGTTTTTAGGGCAATAATGTCTTCAATTTTACAAGAACCGGTTCGGTGGAGGAAAGTGAAGAAATAGAGAAGAGGGTCACGAGAAAAAGAAAAAAAATGAATACGGAAAGATGACAAGTGAAGGGTACAATGGGCGTGTTTAGTAAAATTGTGGTTGCGGATGTGGTTGCGGTTATAGTTAGAGTTGCGGTTGTGGTTAGAAACGAGTGGTTTTTAAGATTTGTGGGGTATAGAAAAACTCTGTCTATGTGTTTGGTTAAATGGCTCGAAATAAGTTTTAATTATAGTTAAAGACCAAAATACCCCTACAAAATTAAAAGAAAAAGACCATGATCGAAGAAATATGCAGGCTACTCTTCTTCCAAATGCAAATCTTCCATGGATGGAAGGATGGAGTTCTGGAAAGCCAATGGCAGCAACCATCGGCCTCCCCCGAGCATGCTTGACCCAAACCTCCCAACCGCCAAGCAAACTCCCTTGAAGAAATCATAATTTGGCCTTCCCGTGGTTTGGTTCCAAAGCCCCACCAACGCATTCCGTGCACTGCCTAACAAATGATTGTTGTGGCTCAATTAGGAGAACACCCATACATTTTCATTCTTTCAAGTGAATAAAATCTCAAATATTCTCATTACAGCCATCAGTAATGACATGCTTCAAATCTTGGCATCGGTATTTAATCACAAGATAATGCATTAGCTGGATGGATTCCAAATCATATTTATATTACCAGACCAGATAAATTTGAACATAAATTTTAACAAGGATGGAGTTATTCTTTGCAAGCAATTTCAACATGTTCTCTTCTCAAATCAATGACTTGCCCAGATCAAAATTTTCTTCCCCAAATATAGAAAGAAGTATCCAATTACAGTAAAATTGGAAGAACCCCGATTACATAAGAAAAATCCCTAATCACAATAGAAATAGGAGAATCTCCAATTACATATAGAACTTTTAGCAAACAATTTCAAAATATTCATCTTCTTCTCAATGTACAGATGGATCTCTTCTTCCTCTTGTCGTTCTTGAGGCAAAAGAGGGAGTTGTCAGAGAGGGAGGAATGGAGGACAATGAGATTGGACATCATACCGGTGATCTCGAAACCCACAACGTCGACGAGTGGAGACTTTCCGGCGACGGGAGCTTGGCGGAGGACTTGGTAGAGATCTGTAGGCTTCTCTGCTTGCTTAGCCATCTGGTTTTCCTTCTCCCCATTTGGGCGTCAGAGATCGATCAATAGATTGGAGGAAAGGGGATCGAAAATGTAAATTTGAGTGGGAAGAATAACAGGGGAGTTGTATCGATAGAACAAAAAGGATAGAAGAGGATGGGAGAAGGGCATGAATGGTATAACCATTCAAGAAACTCCCAAAATCTTAGAAGAGGAGATTACAAAAATTGTGGTTCAAGCATTTACTCCTAACATAATGTGGATGTGTGATTATATGAGGGGCCTCATTTATTTTTGGCTGAATTTGCAATGTAGGTCTTTTACAATGTAGAGTTTGGATTTTGGGACTCTCATAATTTCATTTAGAAAATAGGCTCCTATTGTAGAAAAAATCAGAAAAGTAAGGGACATAGGTATCTAGACTGATTTGATGGGTGACATGTAGAAAAAATCAGAAAATAGACCAATCAATTCAGTCAGTCCATCTTCTTCCCTCTATTGTCCCTTCTTCTTCCCTCCTTTCAAACGTAAATTTATATCTGGGTATCCATATGCAGCTCTTTTCTTCTTCCAATTGAAACGCATGAATCTGGACTGCTTGTTGAGCTTCTATTTTTGGATAAGTAGTGTTTGTTCCTATTTCTGGTTAATCTCAAACTTTCTGGGTAATGTATTTGTGGGTAATCTGAAATTTCTCATCTTTTGTTTTTGTGAATCTAAAACACTGAAACTTCCTGTTCTATTTGTGGGTAAGCAATGCTTGTTTACATTTTCTATTTGTGGGTAAGCAGTGTTTGTTTGTATCCATGGATAATCTCCAACTTGTCATCTTCCTGGATAATGTATTTCGAGGTAATCTAAACCAGTCAAACTTCTTGGGTAATCTATTTCTGGGTAATCACAAAATTCCTGGGTAATGTATTTCGGGATAATCTGAAACTTCTCATCTTCCTGGGTAATGTCAAACTTCTTGGGTATCCATATACTCCAACACTAATATACACATATATATATATAATCTAAATAACTGAACTTGGGTAAACATACAATTGGGTAAGCATACAATTGGGTAAGCACATATCCATATACTCCAACACTAATATACACGTATCCATATCCATATAATCTAAATGATTGGAATTGGGTAAACATTTTTTGGGTAAGCACGTATCATATACACCAACAGATATTCATATAATCTAAATAAGTGAACATTATCATACCCAAAAAGTAACTATGTATGCATACAATTGGGTAACCCTAGTATCAACGGAAAGCCTAGCTTCATCCGCCATCGAAGTCTCTCCGGCCATCCTACGCTCCTCTGCTTCAATAACAGTCTGCATAAACCCTAGACTGTAAGAGGGCGCCGGAATCTGAGTAGAAAAGGAAAGGAGATCCGCCATTAAAACAACGTTCCCAAGCGGTTTCAGGGGAGGAAGAAGAGGGCAAAGAAAGGAGAAGTGGGTGCGGTTTGGGTAATGTTGAAGAATAGGGCGCAAATGAAGGGGAAGTGGGCGCCGCCTTTAGCGGACGAAGAAGGAGTGCGCCGGCTTCACCGGAGGGAGAGGGTAAAGAAAGGAGAAGTGGGCGCCGGCTTTGTGGTACCAGTGGCGTAGCCCCTCCTCGTGTCAACCTTGACGGCGAAACCCTAGATCTCTCGCTTGCCCTTCTCCCGCTCGAAGGAAACCCTAGATCTCTCGCTCACCCTTCGGTGTCAGCTTGGTGGCCAAATGTCCTGGCGGCGAAACAGTGCTCCCTGTCGTTGAAACTCCGGCGGATCTCCGTTTTATCCTCTATTTCTCCTTCTTCTCTTTTGTTACTTTCTAGATCTGTTTTCTCTCTCTTTACAAAGAGAATGAATGTTTTCTCTTTCTTCTCTGCAAATAATACCAACAGTCATTTAATATTCAATTTTTTTTGACAGCCCATCCATCCATCCATCTTTTCTTGGGAGGCCCATAAATACAGCTATTAATTTTTTTGCAGGCCTAAATTATACTAGGAACACACTTTGCAAAAGTAAAATATTAGGAGCCCTATTTCCTTCATTTTTTCTTTATTTTTTATGTCCAATTAAAACTGGATGTATTTGTATAATTATATTTCTTCTAATTGAAATTATGATTGCTTCTATAACTAGACTCGTGTAATCAAAACTGAATATATTCATGTTTAGTTTAAAGTTATGTAACCGATATTTATCGATTCTTGACATTTTATGTAGGTAAGAACTTGTTGTCTACTAAAACAAAATTTACGAAGGAAAATATCTTATGAATTATCAAAATTACATTATTGGGTAATAAATAGGGACGGTAATGGTAGGGTATTTAGATGTACCACTTCCGTCCCTGATTTGTTACATAAAATCTTCAACCCAGCTTGTAGCTTTTATCGTCCATACCCTATCTATCGGTGGACCGGATTTTTTTGGGTGAAATTTAACTTTTTAAACTATTATTAAACCTTTAAAAAATGATATTGCGTAAAATAAAATTAAATATATGATTCAATCCGGATCAAGCATGTGAAGTCGCGTTTTGATCTTAATTTGATTTTTATTTGATGCTGTTATCGGGAAATTTGGAATCGTAAGATCACAAAAAATCCGTTCTTTTCCGTACCTTTTAACTAGTGGTGGGTCGCAAACTTAAACCGCCGGTTTAGGTTTGCGAACCGCCGGTTTAGGTTTGACCTTAAACCTAAACCGTCACAATCCAAACCGGCGGTTTAGGTTAAACCTAAACCGCCGGTTTGGTCGGCGGTTTAGCCGGTTTAAAAAAAAATAAATAAATAAATAAAATTGAAAAACTGGACCAAACCGGACCAAACCGGTTTGGTCCATTTTTTTAAAAATAAAAATAAAAAATAACCAAACCGGCGGTTTAACCGCCGGTTTGGGGTAAACCGCCGGTTTAGGTTTGGCCAAACCTAAACCTAAACCGTAAACCCACGGTTTGGCCAAACCAGCAAACCTAAACCGCCGGTTTGGGCCGGTTCACAAACCACCGGTTTGGCGGTTTGGTTCAAACCGGACCCAATTCTACTTTTAACCTTGACCCTCTCCTCACCTACCTCACTTTTCTCTCTCTCTTCAATTCGTTCCCTCTCCCCTATTTCCGTTATCCCTCTTCCTTGCCCTAGCAGTGGATCGCGTTCCACAAGTGTTGTCACCACCTCTAGTGTCCGGCCACAAAGGATCCGATGATGGCACCAGGAAGTACCGCCTCGCTGACAGCACCAGTCTGACACCGAAGGGTGAGCGAGACGAATGGGGCTTCACCACAAGTGGTGTCGCGAATGAGGTTCGCCACTGTTGGTCATCGTTCGCCAGGTCCTCCGTGAGACCCTTCGCCCCCTACCACAGTGCCGCCCCTGCTTCCTTTCGCCGGACACTACAGCGCCATCGGTTTTTCTTCTTTGGCGGCATTAGTTCTCTTTGGCCGGTGCCAATAGTTTTCCTTCTCCGGCGCCATCTTCCTCTTTCTGGCCAAGCATCCATCTCCTCCTCCTTTGCAGAACCATTTCTGGATTTTGTTGGGCTCGAGGTTGGTTTGAGACAACATTAGAGGAATCAAGGTGAGTCTTCGGACTTACTTAGTTGATGTTCTGTTCAGACTTTGCATCGTTATCATATAGTGAGAGCGAGATTTTCATTCTTTTAAAGCGGTGCATATATTTTTACTTTATTTCAATAAGTAGTAGTTATACGTATTTTAATTATTGGTTACATTACAAACGGTGACTATTGGTATAGGGCATGGGTTGGTGACCTTGATGAGGGAGCGATGTCCCTTGCATACCCATACGACATGATAAGAACCCCTTTTATATATAGAGAGAGAGAGAGGGATATAGAGACATGATAAGAACCCCTTTCATATATATATATATATATATGGTGTGGTTCCCATGAGAACACCCCTAACGTGTATACATGAGAACAATTGTACACCGTTGGATGATGAGTATTAAGGGTTGAGATTTAAAGTAGATATCATAATTAATAATAACTACGAATAATAATAATTAGAAATCCAACAATAACTACGAATAATCCTCTCAACCAACAATAACTACGAATAATACATTAAACGACATGACACCTTCGTAACAAAACTAATAATAATTACAAATATGTTCTCATCGTGTATATATATATATATACACGCATAGGAAATCGTGCATTCATGTTTTGGATGGTGTCCTAATAGGGATCGAGATGGGGAAAGAAGGACGAACCAAAAATGGGAGACGAAATTACAGATTACCGTAATCATTGGACGCCGGAGGGGCACATATGACAAGAGAGATTGTTACCGCGTTACCACATTATCGAGAGTTCAGAGAGAGAGGATGCATCATGACATAACATTCATAAGCATACATGAACATCATATGCATAGTATCATAATGACTTCTTTTTATTGCTAGCTTTAACATATTTATGGTTTAGTGTTTCGTTTATTTGTAACAAATGATTGAGAATTGTCTTAAGGGATGTTTGCAAATTATATCCTTCATTTATGGGGGGTGCTTTGTAGAAAAGTAGTCATGAGTTTAATTCACGAGTATATTTACTTTTTAGGCATCTTTAATTTTACTTTACCTTTAGTTTTCTCTACATAATCTATCCATGCCTAGTCTATTTTTAGGGCTTGACCTAGTTTCGGGAACGCTAGCTAACAGGTTTTTTCCCGATTTTTGTTGTTAGGTTCTCCTTCTGACATCAGATACGCTATCGATGTTTCCTTGCAACTCGATGGCGTTTAGCCGGCTTTCTGAGTGCCTTAGGACCTGTGATGTTTATGCTGATAGACTTTTGAGTAGACTTATGCTTTAATTTGTTAAGACTACGTCTTACTTTGTGAACCTCCATCAAGGTTGTTGAGATTCTTTTGTTTATGTAGGTTGTTTGCACCCACTAGCATTTTTTTGCTATTTTACTTGATAATCAGGTTGGATGTTTTCTTATATTTGTCGTGTCCTTGTTGGAAGGTCCAACTGATGTTGTTGTTGTCACGATATTATTGATGATTTCATCATGTGAATCAAAACTAGGAGGATCATAGTTCTCTAAAAATTAGGGTGTTACAAAGCATTTACTCCTAACATAATTTGGATGTATGATTATATGAGGGGCCTCATTTTATTTTTTTATGTCCAATCAAAATTGGATGTATTTGTATAATTATATATCTTCTAACTGAAATTATGATTGTTTCTATAACTAGACTCGTGTAATCCAAACTGAATATATTCATGTTTAGTTTGTTGTTATGTTATCGAAATTTATCGATTCTTGACATTTTATGTAGGTAAGAAGTTGCTATTCTATCTATTAGAACAAAATTTACTAAGGAAAATAGCATATGAATTATCAAAATTACATCATTAGGTAATAAATAGGGACGATAATGGGTAGGGTAATTTAGATGTACCACTTCCGTCCCTGATTTGTTACATAAAATCTTCATCATATCCCAACTTGTAGCTTTTATCGTCCATACCCTATCTGTCGGTGTACCAAGTTTTTTCGGGTGAATTTTAACTTTTTAAGCTATATTATTCAACCATTAAAAAGTGAAATTGTGTAAATATGTATATATATATATACATATATATATATATATATATATATATATATATATATATATATATATATATATATAGATCCTGACTCATATGTAAACAGTTCTTATCGTGTGAACGTGTAAACACCGAATATATGTAAGTATATCATCGAATATATGTGACTATACCGCCGAATATATAGATTCAGGTCCGGCGAATCTTCTTCCATTAATAACACGATTTTTTTATCCTTTAATATCGTCTAATCTCAGCCATCTATTTAACGATCTAACGGATACAATTTGTTCTCATTTTACATGGTAAGAACTGTTTACATGAGAGTCAACCTCTATATGTATATATAGGGTGCGGTTCCCATGAGAATAGTCTTATAGTGTAATCATGAGAACAATCTTAGACCGTCAGATGGTGAGTATTAAGGGTCGAGATTTAGAGTAGATATCATAATTAATAATAATTACGAATAATAATAATTAGGAATAATTCATTCAACCAACAATAACTACAAATAATACATTAAACGATATGGAACATTCGTAGCAAAACTAATAATAATTAAAAATATGTTCTCATGATTACACAATAAGTCTATTCATATGATCTATACTATATATATATATATATGATTCTATCCGTTCAATTATTTACTTTTTACAGAATTTGGATGTATGATTATATGAGGGGCCTCATTTTATCTTTTATGTCCAATCAAAATTGGATGTATTTGTATAATAATATTTCTTCTAATTGAAATTATGATGGCTTCTATAACTAGACTCGTGTAATCAAAACTCGTATAATCAAAACAGAATATATTCATGTTTAGTTTAAAGTTATGTGTCGAAATTTATCGATTCTTGACATTTTATGTAGGTAAGAAGTTGCTATTTCGTCTATTAGAACAAAATTTACTAAGGAAATTGTCATATGAATTATTAAAATTACATTATTAGGTAATAATTAGGGACGATAATGGGTAGGGTGATTTAGATGAACCACTTC
The DNA here is from genome assembly GCA_033239045.1 of Fagopyrum esculentum. Taxonomy (NCBI): domain Eukaryota; kingdom Viridiplantae; phylum Streptophyta; class Magnoliopsida; order Caryophyllales; family Polygonaceae; genus Fagopyrum; species Fagopyrum esculentum. Next base: position 5,347,412 of record BSUD01000007.1, on the reverse strand, counting down.
CGTCCCTGATTTGTTACATAAAATCTTAAACCCAACTTGTAGCTTTTATCGTCCATACCTTGTCCTTCAGTGGACCGAATTTTTTCGGGTGAAATTTAACATTTTAAGCTATTATTCAACCTTTAAAAAGTGAAATTGTGTAAAATAAAATTAAATATATGATCCAATCCGGTTCAAGCATTTACTTCTAACATAACTGAACAAAAATATAAATCCAAAATATGTCGTCTCTAAATAAAATTTCACTTTTCTTCGATAAATTTATTTTTATATGTAATAAAAATATATTCATCCTTAAAAATTCACGTAACTTGAAAATTATTAGGGCCGATAAGGGCATATAACACAACAATAACCCGAGTTTCACATGCATCCGACCCGCCTCATCACATTGATTCACACGTTGTGTTGGAGATAATAAGTTCCCACTAGGGGTGAGCATTTTCGGATATCCGATCCGATCCGACAAACTCTAAAAAGTCCAATCCAAATCCAATCCGACAACATCCGGATATCCGACAATTTTATCCGGACAATCATCCTATCTGAAGATCCGATCCGATCCGATCCGGGCATTTATTCTTAGATCAGTCGGATATATCCGATCCGACTTTTTCCTTTAAAGTCCGATCCGTATTTGATCCGAAGATCCGAAAAATGCCCGGATCGGACTCGGATCATCAATTGTCGGTTATCTTCGGATTCAGATTTTTTCGGATCGGATCTTCGGATTAGTCGGATCGGATATTTTTGCTCACCCTAGTTCTCACGTCGAAAGTTGGGGACATTCCGAGACTAGTATATAAGGTTGGTAGGGGCTACTTCTCCTATTGGCAATTGGCTTTAGGACGGCACCTCTCCGGATTTATGTGTTATATTTGGACTTAACGTGCATGTGCGCTCGTATACACACGACTCAGCTCTATGGTCCATCGATATCGGATTTTAACACGTTGAACCAATAACCTGTGTCAGACCCACCTCGGCACACATTGAGTGCAGGTGATGGGTCGGATAATAGGTCTTGGACGTTCACCGGTATCCGACCCGCCTCATCACACGTTGCACCAATAACACGAATTTCATTGGTATGTAAACAGTTTTCGCCCGTTTTCCACGGTTTTCGGGCACCCATTGAATATGGATATGAATGAGACCGTCATCTTCTCGATTACTGTGCCGAGCTGTTATCATTCATTTCATCAGTGGGACAGATATGTATCTGCGTTAGTTGGGAGACTGTTGAGCAATGGCCTCTTTAACTTTGAACCACACATGCAGCAATATATCGATCAGCTTCATTATCCTGCGTGGGACCATCGTTAACAATCATGCAGCAAATAGCAATACATCGATCAGCTTCAAATTGTATTGCCACTTGAAAAACGCCATTGAAACCACGTTTTTTGTGTTAACAATATGAACGCCAAAATAGCTTGCCGACAAATTCCTTATTGTACCATTAAAGATCAAAGATTTCGACGTTTCCATCTTGCAGCTGCGTCAAAGTTGATTTCCATGGATAGCTCGAGTATCAGTACTGCTGCGTTTAAGCAACCGTTGTGTTCCTATATTTCTCCACACAAGGTAAATCATGTGATTATTCATCATAACCCTTATAAAGTTCAGCTCAAAAGTACTTATACTTACACAGTGTATTGTATTTCAGTATGTGCAGTTCAAAAGTAATGAGGTTCAGCTTGCAGAGAAGCTGAAGATCAGCATAAGCCAGAGACTGAGGAAGCTTGGGGAGGATTCATTGGAAGAGCTAGTCATTGTTGATACAATTCAAAGGCTTGGTATTGATCATCTCTTTGAACAAGAGATCAATGAGGTTCTTCATAGACAAGCAAGCCTTGCTGGTAGTTGCAGATATGGCCTCTATGAAGTTTCTCTTCGGTTCCGGATTCTTAGACAACAAGGACACATCATCTCTGCTCGTAAGTATACTTGTCAATTGAGTTTGGCTGAAATGAGCTTGTGGGCTTTTACCGTACAGATGAACATAATCAGGGTTACTTCTAATGGAATAAAATAGTCCCCTGTTGCTTTATATTTTACAGTCAATAACTAACATTTTTTACGTTTAATTCTAATCAAGAAAATTAAGGGGTCTAGTTTGTATCATCAATATAAAAAAGTTTTAGTAACCCATTCTTCTCGTTGAGTTCTCGGTAGGATTCTAGCAACGAAAACTTATGTATCAACTTAATGCTGCAGATACATTTGATGGGTTCCTAGGCCAAGATATGAAGTTCAATGAAGAACTTGAGAAGGATAGACAAGGGCTAGTGAGTTTGTTTGAGGCATCTCAGATGAGCATGCAAGGAGAACGCATACTTGACGAAGCCAATGTGTTTAGCAAGCGGATTCTTAGTGAATCCTTGGACAGATCTCAGACCATGCTAGTGCAAAACGCGTTTAAGTATCCGCTCCAAAAGTCATTAGCCAGGTTTAAAGCTCATGATTTTCTTAGTACACTTACAGGTGCAAAGGGTTGGAGAAATGATCTTCAAGAGCTTGCCAGAATGAATTTCAACACAGCTCAGATCGTATATCAGAATGAAATCCTTCATATTTCCATGTAAGTTGATCAAATCTCTCACAACTTTAAGGTGAAATTAATGTATAACATGATTTTCGGTTCCTCAGCTGGTGGAAAAAGCTGGGATTATCCGAGGAGTTAAAATTTGCAAGAGATCAACCTCTGAAATGGCACATGTGGTCTTTGGCAATGATTCCAGATCCGAGCTTGTCCGAGCAAAGGATAGAGATAACAAAAGCTATATCATTCATCTACGTCATTGATGATATTTTCGACGTCTATGGAAAGCCTGAAGACCTCTACCTCTTCACCGAGGCTGTTAACAAGTACTTGACAGAACTCTAAATAGTCCACTCAACTCATACATGCCTTGATAATGACTGTTTGTATTGATTATGTCTGTGTTCAGTAAGAATGTAATTTGTCATATGTAGGTGGGAAATTGGCACATTAGAGCTGCCAGACTATATGAAGATATGCCTCAAGGCTCTTTTCGACGTCACGAATCAAATCAGCCAACAGATTTGGTTTAAGTACAGCAGCGATCCTAAATATTCATTACAGAAAGCAGTATGTTTCTATTACTGTCTCTGGATCCTAAGTTTGCTCTTTGCAGTAGAAATTAGTTACTGTTAACCTCGAGTTTTATCAATTGCAGTGGAAAGATCTGATCAATGCATTCCTCGTCGAGTCCAAGTGGTTTGCTGCAGGAAACTTGCCTTCAAGCACAGAGTATCTTAGGGTAGCCACGACTACTTCAGGAGTTCATGTGGCATTGGCTCATATGTACTCTCTCTTAGGCGGAGGAAGTGAGCGCAACGGGCAGGTCCTTGACATGGATTACACAAGGATCGGATCTTCAACGGCCAGGATCCTGCGTCTTTGGGATGATCTTGGAAGTTCCGAGGTAAAACTCCTACCAAATCATCATAGACTTGCTATTTTGTTGTGTTTGAGTTCGCTAAATGATTCATATTCACTCATGAATTCGGATAACAGGATGAGAAACAAGATGGACACGACGGATCCTATATCAAGTGCTACATAAATGAGGGAGAAGACATATCTGTTGATGCCGCAAAGGAATGTGTAGTTGATCTCATTTCGGATGCATGGAAGAGTCTCAACCAAGAGTGCGTCCAATCGCCTCCATCAATGAAAGCTTTCACCAGAGGATGCCTAAATCTCGCTAGAATGGTTCCATTGATGTATAGCTATGACGAGAATCATAGCCTTCCCGACCTTGACAAGTTTGTTAAATCATTACTCCATCAGAGATTTTAATCCTTCCTTAGGCTTGCATTCAGTACTTTTTATGTCCAGTGGGTTATTTCCTCTGTTCTCTGCCCGTGTTAGTGGTCAGACTATCCCTTTTGATTACTGTTTAGACTTTTTCATATCAATAAAACCTAAACCTGAGTCCAAGAAAGAAACATCACAAATTCTCACAAAATCAAATGTGTTGTAGTCATTCACATTCAAAAACAATGTGTTGCAACTGATTATTTCAAGTAGCCCCAGCTGTCACGCCTCAATGGCAATCAAGAAATGACAAATCCCATCTAATATCAAGTTCATTCTGCCCTGAGGGATCAAAATACATAGCATAACCAACAAGATGATACTCCAAGGAGTTTTAGCCTAAGAAGTATTCAAGACTAAACTAATAATGAAGGAAAACAGAGCTCTCACTCAGCATCAGAAGGAAGTTTCAGCTTATAGTCACAGAATTTGTTAAAATTTGCGAGTCCCAAAACCTCTTTCGCCTCCTTCACTTTGGAGCACTTGACTAGCTCGTCGACAAGAATCTGTAACACTGACCGATCAACAAGACATTTATCACGAAAGATTTTCTTGCACAAACCAAGTGCGAAATCAAGATCACCTTTCTCACAAGCAAATGGAAGAAGAGTAGCATAAGTCACTTTATCAGGCTTGAAACTATTCTTCCTCAATTCCTCATACCAATTTTTAGCTTCCACTAAATTTCCATCTTTGCAATTGCCCTTGATCAGTAAATTGAAACTAAACAGATCAGGATTCACCCCCTTTCCCTTCATCTCTTCAAGGAAATCTACAGCTTGCTGAACCTTTTTCTCATTAGCTAACCCATTAAGCCTAGCATTGTAACTCCTAATATCAGGAGTGACACCATACTTGTTCATTTTATCCCAAATCTTCTCACCATCTTCAAAACGCTTTCCACCATTATATAGTCCATACAGAGCAGTATTAAAAGTGACTAGATCAGGCTTACATCCCTTCTTCTCCATCTCATCAAGCATGGATATAGCCTTATCAAGTGAACCCATCTCAAAATATGCCTTGATCACAGTATTATAAGAGACAACATCAGGCTCAACACCCAATTTTCCAGGCAAATCATTAAAGTAACTCTCAACCTTATCATACCTTTTTGAATTGATACAAGCAGCCAAAACAGCATTCATAGACAGAACAGTTCTCTTACAATTCAACTTGTGCATTCCGTCGAACATCTTAAGGGCGTCCCCCAGCATCCCAGAACGACCATACAGAGAGATCAAACGCACGCAAAACCCTTCTTTGGTTACGTCACTATACTTCTTCTGGTCCTCCAGAATCCTCCTGATAAGCCTGAACCTTCCGGCGATGGAGAGGCGCCGGACAACTTCCTCATAGATGCCGGTCTTCTTACGAAACCGCTCGTTTTCGGAGGACTTCATGAACTTGTCGACGAGCATTTTAGGGTCGCGGGTGCGGTAGAGGTCCTCGGCAAGGGTTTTGATCTCGCCGTGTAACTGGGTGGTTGTGGGTAATATGGTGGAAGTCGAAAATGCGCGGCGGATGAGTGGGAAGAGAGGGGAAGATCCCATTGCAGAGCGTTTGAGCTGAGCCATGGGAGTTTCACAAATTAGGGCTGGGTATTTTGGGGAAGTAGATGTGAGGTGCCGGAGAATGGAGATCTGTAAGCAAGAGACTGAAAGTAGGGTTTTGGAACTTTTGGTAGGGTAACCGGATACCCGGAACTACGTAAACAGATACTTAAATGGTTCGGTTCACTGGGGACGGAAATGAGTCTGGTTAACGTGTCGTGGGTCGGGTATGGTTGAAGTGTACGACCCACCGCTCGAACCATCAGTCCATCGCCCAACTGTCCCGTACTGTTTTACCCGTATAAAAAATTTTAAAAATTATAATATCATATGATAGTTATTTTTAAATTTGTCTTCATAGTCGTATCACCTTCCTCCATATCAGTTTTTGAAATCTCATTATTAACCTTCGAATTTTCGACATCTCAGTTCGGCAAGCCTCCAACCAAGTTCAGTCGTTCACTAAATCGTAAGATATTACGCTTGTGTGCATCGTTGTTATATTAATCGAAATGCATTTCGACATTGGTTTGTAATCTTAGATAATTTTTCGGGAATTAGTATAATTGAATTCTTGTTATTTTAACATAACGAAAAGTTACAACACATTGAAGATAAAAATCGCGACACAAATTTAGCGTAAATTACAAATAGCGACTCACAATGACATTCGGCGTTAATCACATTGAGGCTATTGAGCACCAATATAAGATAAGTGACAAACGTGACTAGCATCCCAATTTCAATCCTAACATTCAATTTGCAATCGCTCTGGATATAATATAATATAATTTACATCGAGCTAGAAGGAAGAAGGGCAGCAAGTTGTGCCGCCAATCCTTTCTGAATAGCGAATCTGATCCTCTAAAAACAACATCAAAAAACCAAGGAGACATAACGTTGTCAATTTGTCATGCAAGATTGTTGCAGCCTTTTGAGAATTTCAATAGCATCAGGCGCGAGAAAACCAAAAGTGTTGAAAGCGAACGGAAGAAACACATGTTGGTTTTCAATACAAGCTCTCTCGTGTTTGACTACCTTAGTAGAAGCCGCATTAAGCGTCGCCTTACCCACCACAAAAGGTTCACTACCCAAACAAACCAATAGGGAATCTCCAGTCAAATCAATGCAAGCATTTTTTCCACCCACTCATCCAAACACAAAGATATTTGTCGGTCTCAAAGTGGATCCTCCCTCACGTGGGTCAGTCAAGAAGGACACAGACGCCTCCTTCTTAACCGAGACCCCCGCTCTCCTAAACAACACACAAAACATCCCGGATCAGATCATGCCTATATTTGAAGTCAGGAAGCTCTTTACAATGAACCACATACTCCCCAAAAGTATGCAAAACTCTTCGACAATTGGGCATAGAACAAATCTCATCAACTGGATATAGAGGAATCATAAAGCGATACTTAAGTATCGAGCGATACTCAACTTGGGACATACATTGCCCAAGTCCATCAATGGGTATGGCAAGAAGGAAATTTTGGGTATGTGTTGATTGTAGACACTAGAAAACCACTTTTGTCTAAGGGTTAAATCAAAAGTAACTTCCTCCTACACGGTCTTCCCAAAAAGAGAACTCGTCAAAGTGTGTTGGACTTAAGGGGGGACGGTGTTTTGAGCAATAAACACAAAAAGATCGAAACTAGGTTTAGAAGTCTGAAGATTGCCCAAAGCTCCATAAAACTCAAAGCCCATTTCCACAACTCCACTGTCCCGCAAAATGTGGTCTTGGAGCACCCAAGACTGAACCCTAGAGGCAACAAATTCAAAGGAAGACGTCTCCATAGCAGAGGTTAAACCAAGCCCCCCCATATCGAATAGGCATAGAAGCAAGCCGCCGCTGAAGATCTCCAAAAGCGGGGCCCCACAAACCACAATATCCTCGATTGGTCTACGAAGTCCAACATCAAAATAAGTTGTTGCCTCTCCCAATACTCTAGATGACAAGTCCTCATGCCAAATTACATCTTAGCAACACCCATACAAGAACGAAGCAAGAAAAGCTCACTCTACGGGTCCCTCAACTGTGGAAGAAGATGCATCAACTCAACCGCCTTAACATCTTTATTCATGACAAGCTCTCTAACAAACCCCTCATCTCTACTCATTGTCCCACCTAACAACTTAACACCCAACGCCGACCTTGCAAAGTCATAGTCCATCTCTAAGTTTCGACCCATCACACGAAGGCCAAAAGAGCTCCGTTTTGCGAACATTCAACTCGAGGCCTAAACCTGGACCAAACTCTCGAATGATATCAAGTGTTCTAGCCACCTCCTCATACCGACCAATAATTGTATCATCATCGAGATACCAAGCATGTAGAAGAGGCTTGCAACTGTCCCTAATCCTAAGCAAAAGGGGGTGCAAGACAAGAGAAAAGAAGAGTGACCCCAAAGGGTCCCTTTGCTACACACCGGTAGCCGACCAAATGATTCTATCTCCAATGTACAACCAGGGGGTCTGACCATACAAGAAATCAACCCATAAGAAAATAGACGGACATCTCTCTCTGACCTCCCAAAGCGAAATAGTCATGTCAATTGTCAACCAAGTTGAAGGCATAGGAAAAATCCACTGTCAGCATGGCCAAAGACCCATCGGCATAACGATCACTCAAAAATCTATTAAGACTATGGAGAATAGCCTCTACACCACCTAAAACACTAACTCCAAACTAGAGATCTCCTAGATATTCTCCCATATCCTTACACACTCTTTATGGCAACTTTAGACACCAACCGTCTCCATATAGTATCCACTACAATGGGCCGGACCCCATTGTCAGGCATCAACAGTGGCTTAAGAGGAGCTGAAGCCACAAACTCAGCCAAATTCAACGGACACCTACCTCCCAACCACAAATTAATCACTTAGGTAATTGCTCTCAAAAGACCAGTGACAAACGAAGAACCTTCACCACACATAGAATCTAAGATTTATTGTGCCCTCAAACTATCTCTACCGCAAGAAGTACCTATGGGAAAGGACTTAATGCATTTAAATACCGAGTTGATATCAACAACGATTGGTGGTTCATGAAAGGTAGTGCAAGGCTTAGAAGGGGGAGGCTTGTAAGGATGCTTATCCTCTAACACCTTCAACGTCTCCTCACTTTAAGGAGCAACTCTAGAAGAACGCAAAACCTTAACAACGGCCATAAATGCCTATCTGAAACCTTGCGGAAACATTGCTTAATATTAGGGTTTCTCTCATAACCATCTCTATCACCCGAGCCACCATTAACCAGAGTGACTTGGAGTTTCGAGTCATCCCACAAAAGTCATACTCCACCTTCAAACCCATGAGCTTCCACTCTTCTACAACATCCAAAATTCAGCTTACTACAAACTTTCTCAGCATTGTCTCCCGATATTTGGGGCTCAAAAATGGCCAACATATCAACCTTATGAGATTTGCACAGGAACTTAATAGCCCTTATGAAGCCGCTCTTGCCTGCTCCATGCGCATTCCAAAATAGACAATCATATATAAACAAATAAAAGAAGGTGAGCTACACACCTGAAGGTTAACCCAGGAAGCTTATCTTCTATTCAGATGTCCCAGACATCCGAATCTCTTCTCTAATTCTCATGTCACCAGTCTCTTCGCATTCCATATTTTCCTCCAACTCATAACTAAGCTCTCAACCCTTTTGGATAGCTTCACTAATATGTCCCTGCAAACTCTCATTCAAACTACTTTGTTGCTGTGTCTTCTCTTCCAAATACTGGAGTCGGAATTACCTCCCTCCGCAATACTCCTTGTGAAACGCTCGAACTCAAGAGAACCCTAGATTCATGATTGTTAGGATTAGTTGTTCCCCAGGCTCATTATTTCGAACCTTCTCAGTAGAATTGGAAGTTAGTTGCCCCACAAAATCATTTTCTGTGTACTGATCCTCAATAGCCCTCTTCTTGTCCTTCGGCTCGTCCTTTCCTTCATCAGCATCTGACACCACAAAAATATATGTCCCTCTCCCAGGTCTCTGCCGTTTCAGTGTTACAATCTTTTCGTTACCATTCTCCTCCATCTTGGCTCTCTTTGAAATCTTTCGCCTTTCATTTTTAACTCTGTTACGCCTCTTCTTCCTCTCTAACTACATCTCTTTGTCTGATCGAGCTTCTGCTTGGAAGGTAATACCTTCCTTCGATCCTGTCTTCTGGGCTTTACTGGTACTCGCAATATTGTTGCCTGAAATAATGTGTTCCTATTTACTCAAAATAGCTGAACCTAAATTACCGTTAGGTGTTTTAATTCTCTCTCCTTCTATTTGTCTTTCTTTTCCTTTATTGTTTTTACCTCTTTCCTCTCCCAACTTGGGCTCACTCTTCTATATATGAAATTCCCCTTGGGATTGCTTTCCATAACCGTTTTTAGCAGCCTGGTTTTTTCCATGTTGTGAGCGATTTTGGTATTTTTGATTCGATCCCACTTTCTCCGAATACGCAGTAATATCTTCTTTTCCTTTCTGACTCCTTCCTTTCTTTCCAACCAGCATTCACGGACCATACTAGTCCTTCTCCAAAGCCGCCTGAGTTCTAGTTTTCGGTGATTGTCCGTCCGGTTGTGGTGGAGACTCTTTTGACTTTTCCCTTCCACACCTTTGTCATTCTTACTCCCACGCTCATGGCTATCAGATTTGTGAGGACAATTAGATGTGTAGTGCCCCTATCTTCCGCACTTAAACTCATACCACATGTAAACCATCATACTCGATGGAGCAACATACTTTATTGATGAAGACAACTTTCTATAGGGGTTTACTTAAATCTAATTCCACACACATTCGAACAAATCGTCCTCTATTGAGATTTAACGTCTTCGAATCCATAGAAATCAGTTTCTCAACTCCTACGTTCCAGAGTATAGCCTCGTTAAACCATTGCATAGGCACTCTTGTAATTCTTATCCATGTTGGTGTTGAGGTGATCTGATCTGTAGTCACGAACTCCGGTGTCCATCTTTTCAAGCTCATGCATCTTCCGAACACAACCCAAGGACCAACCGTCTAATCATAATCACTTCGTTCTCGTTTTTGAAGCGAGCCACAAAGTATTCATTATCTAGATCAATGATTTGGACGTTATTCCCGAGCTTCCAGAGTTCCTTGAACTTCCTCTCCATGACAGGGAATGCAATGGGGAAGCCAAGAACTTTAGAAAATATGGAGAGGTTCCACTCGTCTTCGAGCGTCTTCGAAATACTCGGATCTATCTCGAAGTAGGGATCCCTTTCATGTCCCAAATGGGAAAGATAGAATCATCTTGCCCATTAGAGCATTCATATCCACTTTGTTAGCCATGCATCCCTTGTTTGAGTTTCCAATCATAATTTCCTTTCAAGTCTTCTTCTGATATGTCCCTGTGCCTTGTCCACTAGCCTCCTTTCTACCATTAGTATTCTGACAACCGACTTCAAAGGAGAGTGAACTGTCAGCGATGGTGTTCAGGAATGACTCCCCCACTGGTTCTTGTCCCACATTGTTGTTGCCTTTATCAATTATTTCATCCCTCTCCGTTTCATTCTCACCCTCGTGCTACTCAGTAACAGTTTCCATGCTCACATCTTCCCTAACCTTCTCAGCATCGTTATCCTTGTTGTCGCTAATATTCCCTACCTCTATTTCCGGTATGGAAGTTTCCACCTTCATTTTCCGGCCACCAGAGACGCCGACTGATGGGAACTCACCCACGTCTTGTCGTTATCCTTGTTGTCGCTAATAATGCATATTTTATGATACAAGTATTATAGTCATTACTATGATTTTACGTCGGCGTCTGCCAGCTTCACATTGAGGGAAAGAAGATTAAATTGAAGACGATAAATGAAATGATGGAACTAATCGGGTTTGATTGGAAACGAAGATGATGAGAAAGGAAATGAACCATTTACTATTTTTATAAAGATTATAAAAATCATAAACCCTTATTCTCTTTCTTCGTATAAAAAAGATTTAATCTATGTCCTTTTATTAATTTTACCAACAATTATCTTCATTTTATCAAATACTCGTTTTACTTATTTTCATATTTCATCTTCTTAAAGATTGCATCTCCTTAACTTTTCGACAAAATGATTATTTTCAATTTCATCAACATAATCTTTATGTTAGTAAACAGACCTCGTATCGTTGTTAAACTTGTATTTGGATACACTTACAAAATAATTTAGTATGTAAAAGTATTAATTGTAATTGTACATGTAATTTTCAACTTATAACACACCAATAATGTGTAGACGTTGAGTCTCAAGAAGTTTTTTATTAACGATGATAAAGAAAAATGTATATACATAGATAGTCAAACTAAAAATTGCCCCATAGACGAGTTTATCTTGTCTGAGATAAGTTTTGTACACTGAATTAACCGTGAAAGAACTTGGTAGTGTCGTATATGAAACATCGACAATACCCAGAATATACTCATCAAGATCATAGAGAGTTGCAAGCATAGCATGCTTCCCGATCGGGTAATTGGTCGGAATGAGTTTGATAATGTTCGTTAAAACAACTAAAAGGTTAATATATCTCAACCTCCTAACAATACGCTAGAATTAGATAAGAACAAATATTATACATACTGCAAAGTTATAATATTAACATAATGTTCTATCTTGTATCCTCTTAAGTTAAGTTGCGGGTCATGACTTCTAATCAATCCTCTATCATTTCTTCGTTGATAGATGTTTTAATAAAGTTGAACTCACTATTATTGACCCGAAACTAGGAAGAGTATGGTTGACGAGATTTTGTTGTTGATTTGAGACGAGATTTCTAATTTGACATTTTTATTGGTACGTTCACATTTTTATGGGTATGTTCGACATTTCTAATTGTAATACCTCGAAGTTTTATGGGTACGTTCGACATTTTTAAGAGATTATTTTGATCGCTCTAGGTTAGACCGACAAACCTATTTTAGGTTAGACGACGTATGTAATTACTCCTCGTTTTCAAAAAAAGGTAAATCATCAACGGAAAATTGTAATGTACATTCAACGTGTACTCATACATGATCTTATCTAATTAGGTGTCATACATGATCCTGCCTAAGTACGTGATTATAATTAGATTAGCTGGCAATTAGTTTCATTTGGATCGTTAATGACATGCTTATTCATAATTGCAATGTTTTCACATTAATGTATGTAATTAATTTAGGCGAATAGATTGATCTGAACCTCAATTTTACCTAAAAAAGATTAAATTACTTCAATCTAAATCAAGTACAAAGACATTCGAAAATGCTAATTGAAGCTGTTATTTACCAGACAAAGCACTGTTCTTGCATTGACACAAAAAGAAGATGTTCTTCAACATCTAAATTTTGGTTCCTAAAACTCCCATTTACGCAGCTTTTTTCTTTAGAAATTTGAATCACGGAACACATAATAATGACGAACAAATCGATGGAAATTTTGCAAAATTGACAACCCAAAATCTTGAATCAGCATTTTGCCTTTGAATCCGCAGGAGCTTATCTCTGATCTTCAAAACCCTTAGTCCTCAATCTCAACTCTGCATTTTGAATCAATGAAACAAACCCATAAATTCAAGAGAACAATTTCGAAAATTACGGAAATGGGTCTGTGATTCTTACTCTGATTTTGCGGTGTGCAGGTGGGTGGTTCCTCAAACAAGGATAAAGGAAGCTGCTTTTGAGCAACACCGAGGTCGAAGAGGATGACACCAGAAGAAGGGTCAGTTACGAGAATACCCCTGACACTGAACCAGAGAAATAGCTCCATCTGATGAAAGCCTTCAACTCCAGCAAGAACGCCATAGCTCAAGTTTCCTCTGACGACTCGATCAAATCTGACCTCGCCTTCAAACCTCGCTAGACATGGCTGGTCAAACCAGATTTCAAGCTGACCATTTTGGTCAAGGCTGAATGATTTCACAGTACTGGGAAACAATCCACCTGGAAGTCCTTTGCTTTTAAGGAGGTCATGGATTGTGGCGAAATTCTGGGTTTTTGATGAAGCTGAGAAGATGAACAAGTGAAAGCAGAGCACTGCTATGATGATTTGAACATGGGTTTTCATTGTTTGCAGCAGTTTGAGCTCTCTCTTGTTTTGAGTGTGTGGGTTTTGCTTTGGAACTGAAAGCAATGTTGGGAATGGGAGAATTGGGGTGATGATTCTTAGGGATGATCGGTTTTTATAATGGGATTAGGGTTTAATTTTACCATTTTACCCATCAAAGTTTACTTAATTTTCTTCTAATTTTTCACCAGATATTACCTGGAAATTAGAAGGATATTCCATAAGATTTTCATAATTCAAATACAAAGAATATGCATGGAATTCATGAGGGTCCTACTTTTAGAGTAAGCATCTTGGGTAATTCGAGGTGAATTCGAGTCGAAATCAATAATGTAGGTCGCATAACGTCGACACTAGATTTTATCGTTAAAAAACGACAAGTTAACATACTTTAAGTAAAACTACATACCCTAATATCACATTTATTAATCGTTTTGTCGTTTGTAGATAAATATCTAGTTTCTAACTGTGAAACTAGGTTTATAAATATACCGTTTAATAGCGTGTTCAATACGATAATATTTACCGGTAGATTAAATAGTTTAAAATTTTATGATAATCTCGATTAAAATCACTTGACACGTCATATATGTGAGTAATATTCAAAAATTATTAGTAAGTGAAGACTTGAAAACGTGAAGAAGAAGTGAGTTGGCATGGAGAGCCTTCAGCCTTGTATTCTGCAATGGGAATCTGAGGGTGAGAATGGCGTTGCCTACACGTACACGAGGTGATATATGCTCATAAACGAAAGGTAATTATTGCAATGGACACAGAAAACTTGCAAATTATGCTGCGATCCCAATGAAAACTGTGGGATTGATTCTGGTTGATTGCAGCTTTTTCTTTGATGAATTTAGGGAAGCATATATTTTGTTATTTCTTTGATGAAATCTGTGGGCTAATTCCTTAAGTAAATACTAAACAACAGGTAATAAATTGATTCTTTTTACTTTTCTTTTTATTTCTGTGGTGTATATTTTGCCTGAAACATCAGCAAATGAGTCATGTTCTTCGTAGTTTCATATAAAGTTAAGAAAAAAGAATCGAACTTGTCGAGTTAACTCAGTTGGTAAAGACAGGGCATGTGTACTCAGCTTCTTTGTATCACTTAAACGCAATTTGGAATGATTAGTAGGATAAAAACATTGATAAGGATGTTTTGCTGATGTCTTAAGCTTCACAATGACCATGCATGCTTCAAATCTCAATAATTACTTGTCTTAGCATTCATTTTTGTTTTCTGGATTGCTTTATTGCTTCTTTGAGGTACTTGCTGTAATTTCCTGAACAAATGATGGGGAAATTTCCTGAAGAAATCTTTTCATGTTTGCCAAGTCAAGCAGTAGCCATTGATGTTGATGAAACACTTCGTTTTCAAGAAGGAACCGAGTTTATGGTAAAAATGATGCAAGCAACAATGAGGGGCTAATACAGTGATGGTTCAGTCTTGAGGCATGAGACAGAAGAGGCTTCTTTGATCATCAAGTAAGCAAAATCTCGATTAAGAGCTACATAAGACAGAAGATACTTCTTTACCATGTATAAGAACACTAACTGGTCCAAATTACAGATTAAACAAACTCCTGCATAAGCTAATTCAATTACTCATGTATCATAGCTTAGTGTTCACTCAAGATTACCCCACTCTCTTTGCAGTGAATGATATCAACATGCACAGTGCAAAACCTTCTAAACAATGTTTACCAAAATCCAACACTACTAAGCAAAAATTAGTATACATGAGTAATCATCAATGCATAGCTCGTGATAAGAAAGCCAAGTCCTTCAGGCTAAACCAGCACCAGCACCAGCCTGAAGAAAAAACACGAGAAAGAGTCTTTCAGCAGCAATGCATGAGAAGAAACTTAACACTTGCAGGTTAGCTTTAAAGTTTAAGGCTCACCTTAAGTTGAGGTAGACTCTGAAGGGGAAGCCTCTTGCCTCGTTTTCTTTGCTCCAGGGGGGCCATCTCTTCGTCTCTCGTATCTTCTATTCTCATACTTTGATTCATTTCTCCTTTTCGGTTGATAAGTGGGGTACTTACATGGGATAATCTCTCCATTTATGTATTTATCCCCTGTAACAGGAAAGATGATCAAAATCCCCCCATTTGAGTTTACTTTAGATAAAAATACGGAAAGAGTAAAAATGTGGTTGATGATATATGAAAAAGGATCACCTCCATAGTCCTTGTTCTTAACATCAATGTATGAATCAGGCAACACCCACAGAACTCCTGGTAATCCTACAAAAACCCAGAATTTACACCAATTCATTAACACAACAGGCAACCAAGCCAAAATATCAATGGGAAAGAACTACTATGGGTTTGCGCCTCACCCTTGAACTTTTCGGAAGTCTCTTCATCTACGGTGCACTGGAACCCTGTGTATGTTGTCGTGCTAAAAGCATACATATTCTTCTTAGCTTCCTCCATGCTGAGAAAAAGCATCAAAAGCCATTGAGCATGAATAAAAAACTCCATGGTACCAATAACAAAAAAACTCGCTAGAACAATGAAGCATTGTACAATTAAAATCATTTCTGAGCCTATACTGGTGAAACGTCGAGGGATTACTAAATATTCAACGCAAGCAAGTATAATCATCTTCATCCTAGACCAAATCACACGTTGAACATGGGAAACAATATACATATTACATACAACTAAACAAGCAAGCAAGCATGACAATCTCATCAAAACTTATACACCATACCCTCCTATCCAATATATTGAATTGAGAATTCAGATTTCATTGCTCAACAACATGAAATACAATTCAATTGGGTGTTACAATATTCATCAACAAAGATCTATTCGTTTGGTGAACCCAACCAACAGACGAAATCTAATCTCAAATTGAATGTTATAAAGTGAAGGAAATGAACAACGGGGGATAAAATTGAAGTAGAAAGAACAAACCTTCCGAGAACAGTAGCAAGAGTGTCAAGATAAGCGTCAATCATCTGCTCTCTAGTGGGAGCAGGGTCCTTAGGGAACTCCATGACAATAAGCCAATGGTTGTAGTCACAGCCAGGTAACATTATCGTCTCCCTTTGCTCGCTGCTGCTACTTCTCTTCGATGAGTAGTCCCCATCCACCGCCGCCCTAATCCGGTTCGCCATTCTAGGGCTCCGACAGGCCAATGTCGCTCCGGTTCTCCATGAAGAGGAAGAGATGGAGGGGACAGAGAAAATTGGTTGAAGAGAACAGTGTTTACGGGTTTGAGAGGCCGGGGATAGGGTTTTGGGGAGGAGAGAGAGGGAGAAAGTAGCCATTGGAGAAGTCAGGCGAGAGAGGCGATGAACGAGGACTGGGAAAATGATAAGGTCGAAGAACTGGGAAGGACCTTGTGTAGAGAGATATTTGTATTTGCGAGGGCAAAGTGGGTAATAATAAAAATTAAAGGGTAAAATTGTCTTTGACTGAAGATATGGAAAAAATATCAGAATAATTCTTAATTTTAATAATTTCTTAATAATATTCAAAATAACCTGATAAGATAACTCTTAGGTTTGTTAGATATTAATATGTAGATATATAAAATACTAAACTTGAATATGAATATATAATATAGGTAGTTTTGAAAAGTCGTTTGCATAATCTTACGATTACGGTTATCTAGTTTCTATTGGTTTTTATCCCGGCAATTATTATTTTTTATAATGAAAAAGAGATACACAAAAATAATTATACGGACTAACCGTCCTTGAAGAACCACAACAAAAGAAAAGATACACAAAAATAAAATAGCTTGTATTTGGCCCATAATGATTGTAGCCCATGACAAAATTGAGCCCATAATGATAGGTGGTCAGCTCAACACCATCAGTCCAGTTAATTCTCGTTAAGACCCATAAAAAAACCAAAGCCCAAAATCCAATTCCGGAGCCGGGGCCGCACGCATGTAGTCAGTTTAGCTACGCTAACTCCCCTATTGAAGATAAATAGTGACCCAAAGGACACGACCTTTAAACATATTTTACTTATGTATATATTATACGGATTATTTTCCTTTTAGTCGATTTGGGAAACCCACATCTTTGTCCCTTTTCCCCAAGTTTGTATTCCGTACACATAACTTCATGCATCATTATCTCATTCACTCGGAATCCAATTTTAGTAAATAAGTATATCACGATTAAGTATTTGCGGAGACGAAATCAATGCTTATGTTTTCCAGTGTTGACGATGGCTGGAGCTCACCGGAAATTTGTGTGGAAAACTCCGGCGCAATAGTTATTAAAAATCGGTTCCAACAACAATATCATTATGTAAGAACAACACATACATCAAAACGAGATTCGATTGACCATCTACGACGGTTGTGGATACCTCCAAAAAGCGGCTCAAGTCAAGCTGTTTCCGTAATCGTCCCCTCCGATTATGATCGAGTTTATGTAGAATGAGATTGATGAATATAGAATAGTTAGGTGTCCGTATAAATAGTGAAAATGGAACACAAATTATGTATCGCTTGCTGAATGCTAAGGAAGATTTATGTGAGAAGTTTATCAGATAATTTAATTTATATTTCGATTAACCATCAGATTGCAATATATTCCAGTTCGATTAAGATTTGATTTAGTGACTGGCATATTATAATCATAATTTAAAATTTTAATTTAGTAAAAAAGATTTTTTATAACTTAATTTATAATTTAATAAAAGATTTAATTAAAAAAAAAAAAAAAAAAAAAAACTGAGTTCGCCAACCATATGATTCCTGCTGCAGGAATAAATAGACAGCATGCATTATGATTTCAGAAAAAGCATGAACTCCATATCCATAGACAATAAGGGTCCTTGAATTAAACAAGATGACAACACTTAAATTGTTCTATGGCAATATCAAACCACTTGGAACTTACAAATCAAGCAAAGGTGAAAACTAGCATGCCCTCATATGGCAACTCATAAGTTAGCCCTGTTCTGAAGTATATTGCACTTCAAGTAATACCACGAATTGAACAGTATAGGCCATTTTAAGACTGGTTTGTTGTATCACCAACTCCATTCTTCTCCACTTCAACCTTGAGCGACTTCAAGTACTTAACAGCTTCATCCAAGACAGCAGCAGTGCCTAATCTTTGGCCACCCGGAACTATTCCGCGCAAAACACTCACCATCTTCTGCATTTTCTTTCTCTTCCGTTCGTTATTACAACTGCTACTGCTGCCTACACCGTTTGAGCTTCTCAAGGAAGAACACTTTGTCTTTTTGGATTTGGAGTTGTAGTTGCAGCTAGACTCGGGAGAACTGCTCCCATCATATCCATTTGTGCGGGCTGTGCTAACCTCTTCCTCTTCGGATTCCCAGTATTGATCATTGTCGAGGCTTAGCAGTGCATTGATTTCATTTGTATCCTCAGTAAAGGGAGAAGACGTTTCTTTCTCCTCGTTCATGTTCCATCTTTCAACGTTGTTGTGTTCCATACTAGCTGCATGGACATTATAGCCCGGATATGCAAATTGCTGAGGCATTACGGGATTGAACATCATCCGGCTTCTGTCTACAGTCGGATTGAACATCATGAAATCCTCCATGCAATTTTCAGGAGGTTGAAATGGAAAACTCGCTGGCCCCATTTGATTCTCAAAAGGGTTCATCACCCTTCCACCAGGGTGATATTGCTGATCACTCTGCATTAGCTTAGCTCAATGGACGACAATCTCGTAGACTCACCTTTTTCAAATCTGTTAAACAAGACAAAACTAAAGAAAGCTAACTAGAACGTAAGGGTTGCTCTCTACTTCAACAAAAAATATCACAAATCATTTTCACCACTCCCTAAAGATGAACTTAACTCCTCACAGCAAGTGTTCTTCAGACTACGTGACAGGTTTAAGCAACTGGCGGAAATATTTGGCCTGCAGTGACAGCAAAAAAGGAAGAAGCGTGTTATACATAATCTGGCACCTATGATATCATACTGCAATGTAACAAACTTAGTAGGCCTCGATATTCAACTCTAGCATGGTATTTGGGCATGGGAAAAGGTTGAATCAAAATCAGAAAAGCATAATTGAGCATGGATAGAGAATACACTTTTCTGACTATCTGTCATAAATTAAAACGAATAATACATGCAACTAAAATTCAAAAAAAGTATGGTCCAAACCCATCAGTCCAGCACAGAATAACAACACACAAAAAGGGACCACAGCAATGAAGTAGAACTGAACAGCCTTCCAACAAACAAGCAACAATCCTGGTTATGCATGAGTAAAAGGACAAGCAGAAAGCATAAAGCTTTTGATAAAATCCAACTACGGGCATGTTTGGTAGTGGCAGCAATAGCCATTTCAACCACTTCAGATGATAGCAATGTAAAACACAGCTTATGTCAAATAAGCTCTAAGTAATTCCAACAGTTGAGATTATCACATAAGGATAAAGAATGTTATACCTGAAACACTTCCATCAATCTGTAAACCCCAGCAACCCAAACGCTCATAATAAACTTCTCAAACTGTTTGATTGTTCGATATGCCTCTTTCTTTGCACCAATGAGCATTCTTACTCAGACACCACAACTAGATTAAACAAGCCACGAAGCAGTAAAAAAGATCCCCTAAAGATAAAAAGCAATGCCTGCATCAGAGAAAAAAACATGTTCATTAAGATTCAACTTTCAATTCTGCAAAAACAACTTTCCAGAAGCAAGTAAAAAATTACAGTAACTCACCAAACAGGTAGCTAAATTACAGGATAACACGAAAAAACACCACCAATCGAACGCACTTGCCGCTGTACTTCGTGGAACAAGCTACCCAAGGCATAGTACCAACTGTTTGATTCCCAAATTTAAATATAAAAGTTACTGCTTCCCTAAAACATCAAAATCACCGAATCAGTTAATCGACTGCGCAAAAAAGTGGACAAAAACTCTTCAAATCGTTTATATGATACAAAATTATGCAGACAACGATAATCAAGCTGATTGATACATCAATTATAAAGCAACAAATACGCAAAAGCGCGACAGAGAAGCAAGACACAAACCTAGGGTTATCGTGGATCAATGTTAGCTCAAAACATGCTCGATCTAGCCGAATTATCCAAAAATCGGTAACAATAGAAGGGAAATGTGGGAGATCTGAGGGAATCGAAAGAGCATATGGGGAGCAGAGAGGGGAGAAAGTGGGGCACTTGTTGTTGGGGTTTGTGGTGGTGGGCAATGGAGATGTGTGGGAAGTTAACAGTGAGGGTGGAGACAAGAGAGTCAAACCAGGAGAATCGGAGCCGTTGGATGTGGGGTTTGGGAAACGCTTTCCGTCTATCACGGGTTAAGTCTCAGCCGTCAGATCAAGCACGCGTGCTTTGTGGGGACCCCTCGAGGTTTGACAAAAGTGTAAATGTCAACACCTTTCTGGAAAAGAGTTTAGGTGTGCCATAATCTAGTGCTCTTCGGGTGTATGATAACTAGATACGTGTCTGTTGCCTATTCACTAATAACTCGTACTTCAAGTATGGAGTAAATGGATCCATGGATAGATAACGGATGAAAAATTAGGGTTGTGCGTGGATCTGGTTAACCGGACTGTATATCACGGTACAATTTATATCGATGACGATATACCATAAACTTTATGGATTGTATTGAGAATTGAGATCAGGCCGATATGATTCGGTCTAGGGCCGGATGAAAAATTAGGGTCGTTCATGGATATGGTTAATTGGATTATAAATTACAGTATAAATTATATTGGTATAATATAAGCTTTCAAAATTTTGGTATGGTTCTCTAACTTCTCTCTATTATGCTTTGAATATCATCCGAACATTGACGGAGCCAAAAACTTTTCTCTAACGAGTCAAAATTAGGGCCAAACAACCGAACTGCAACCGAACCGCAAATCGCGATCCAAATCGCAACCGAACGCACTAATCGTTTCGGTTTGCGGTTCACAAGTTTTTGTTTTATGGTTCGGTTTGCGATTCAAACCGCAAAAAACGGAAACCGTAAAAAAAACCGCAAAA